>JANZLD010000005.1:42307184-42320011 GCA_026413575.1 Erythroxylum carthagenense | reverse complement strand
ATATTGTTAATTCCCATTTTGAATTGCTATGACATTTAGCCCCGGATTTTGGGGTAATTATTTAAATGATTATGCGATTGATTTTGTTAAATATTGCATGTATGAATCGATTGTTGTGCAAATGTTGGGATCGGGTCTGACAGTTCGGGTCGCTCGTTGGGGCGCAGCCCGAAGGGTCGCCTAGGGATTCGGTTTACGGGGCTCGGGCCCAACAATTCCTCTATTAACTTTAGCTTGCTTAGTAAGATCGCGTTTGAAGTAGACATTAGGATTAAAAAATGCCACTGCTGTAAACAACAGAGAAGAAAGTTTTCTTTTCCTTCTCTCATTAATAATTGAAAGATATGGGGTGTACAAAGAAGGCCTATATTTCAAATTGGCCTTGATTGCTTCCATCGCTCTCTCCATGACATAAAAAAAACCTATTGTTGACTTTTCTTCACTATTAGCCAAGCGAAACACCCTCACCAAAGGCTTATAAACTTGGATAACAAATTAGCATCGAGATTAAAATTCTCTATCTTCCAGTATAATTTTATGACATCCACTCTAACATTAGACCTAGCATGCTGAGATGAAATCCACTTATCACTTGTAAACATTTGTCTTAACTCTTCTTCATCATAACAAAAGACTTAAGTGATAGGAAATTTGTTGTAAATCTTGTCATAACAGGACGATACAAATTCCTACCATTGGTAAATTCATTTCTCATCAAATTTAATACCCATGCACGATTATAGATGAACTTTGTCATCTTTTTAGCTTTTTGCATAGACTCATCAATAACAGGAAAATACGTAAGATCTCCTACATTAGTTCAATGCAATATGCAATACAAAGAGTCCAAAAAAAGAATTATATGCATTTTGCAACCTTTTTTCTACAGCTTTATAAGCAGAATCATTGTCAGTAATAAACAGAATAATATTTTTTGACCCTACTTCATTCACAACTTCATCAAATATCGTAAACAAAGTCTTAATATTCCTAATAAGGCTAAATGCATCAATAGATTTTAAAAACCTAGGCCATTTGTAGAATATACCAAAAAATTAATAATAAGCTCTTATCTCTTATTTGTCTAACCATCATACATGATTGAACATCCATAAGTAGCCCAATTCAGTCTTCTTTCTGCCAAATAATTTCTAATTTCATAAACTAAACAACTAAATAGTTTATCTCTTAAGTCATCAATCGAAGGACCTTTATATCCTAGACTATAAGAGGTTATTGCATCCATTATAGGTTGATAATAATAAGGCTAAGAAGTATTAAATGACAAACCTGTATCATACTACCATCTAGTTACTGCCATATTGACATTGTGAGTCACATCTCTTGATTGCATTGCACTATAAATTGAAGGTTAGGTTTTAGGAGTTGTTCGTGGTGCAAAAAAACTAGTCTGCCTTCTTCTCTTCCTCACATCAAGTTTAGGTACTTCTTCAAGGGCTTGGGATGCAACATTATAAGTACCACTACCATTACTACTACTACCACTACCACTACCACCTTTAACATTTCCATAATCACTACGGAAACCAGAAAATGAACTTCTACTACCAATTTCAAAATTCAACCTTTCCCTTCTATCTTTCTCATGTTGATATTCTTCAAGCAATGTGTTCATTTGCCACTTTACATCATGACTTACTTTTTTACAGGGTTTTACATCTCCTTTAATCCCAGCAAAATGCTTCTTAAATCGGGTGATTCCTCCACCTTTCAAATGCTTATTACAAAACAAGCAAATTGTATGATTCTTTATACTTGGGACCAGTACAATATGAGCCCAAGTTGGATCATTATATCTTTGTGAAGTAGTTTGACCATGAGAAGTTGAACTTCCTTCCATTTATCTGTAAAAAAAATGAAGATATTAGTTATGTAAGAAATTAATCCTTTAGTAGTTTCATCAATAAAATTAGCAATGCTAACGCGAAGTCCTTCATGAGGCAATGCAACATAAATAATATCTCTAACTCTTTATATTAAGCCTAAAAAAGTAAAGATGCATGAAACTAGAGCAAAATTTAGAAATAGATAGACTTTCCTATTAGAGAGTAGTAAATTCATGCTAAATTTAAAATCGAAGTACCGTTCAAAGATTTAAGATTATGGCTCAACGAATCCAAAAATTCAAGACATGACTTAAACATCCTTAACTTCACTTTCATCTTTATTTTTTTTCTAGAATATGATTATTGTCATTGACATATCTTCATAAATCCTTGCCTTTAATAAATATCTTAAAATAGAATGCACAAGCTGAATAATTTTTTTCATTAAGATGAACTAAAAAACTTTCACACTTCGAAGAGTTAATGCCAAAGTACTATAAATGAGATAAAAATAGAATAATAAGAAAATTACATTTTGAATATGCAAAGACTATGGGATGGACTAATTTTAGGATAAATAAAGGTTAAAATGCAAGAGACTTGAATCCTTAAAGAGATGGACTAATTTTGGGATAAAAATTAAAGACAACTTAGAGATATAGAATAATTACAATTACAAAAGTTCCTATTCAATTTTTCCACAAGACCACGACCGAATTATTGTTATACTCAATTAATTATTTACTCAATATCCAAATACCATTTCAATAATTTTAAGATTATGTCAATTAATTATTTATTTGAATTCTTTCCAATTTACATTCTCGGTTGTTTTACGTTAAGTTGAAACTTTAAAGCCTTTCTAACAATTAAATAATGCATCATAAAGTTAAGTTAAAACTTGAATTGAAATTTGAAAGCCTTTCCAACTTTTAATGCATACCGTGAATGACAAAAATTTTTAACATAAATCAAGTCATCCACTATCAATCAATCGAACCACAAATGAACCAAAACCATACTCCTTTGATTCAATTCAACTCCAAATCCTATCCATTATCCAACTGCAACCAACGGCGCACAAATGCTTCACAATTTCATTTCAACTTCCCATTCACAATCACAACACACATGCAATTAACCAAAAAAAATTCTAACAGAAAGTGAAAACACACCCAAGTAGAAATTCACAATTGGTGATTGGGTATTATTCCAGATTAGGTCAGGTTGGGTTTACATCTGGGTATTATTCCCAGAACTGACAGTTGTGGTCCTATGGATGCATGGTTGATGAAGGATAGCAGATGATGGTGACATGGTGCGCTGGTGGTCCTCGTGAAGGACCATTAAAGGCTAATAGAGGTCTGAATGAGGCTTGGTGGTGATGGTTTTGTATAGTGGAGGAAGATCCAAAGATGACCACCAGAGAGGTAGGATGAAAGAGCACTGTCGGGGGGAGGTGGGACGTAGGAGCACCACCAGAGAGATAGGACGTAGGTGCAGGAGCACCATCAGAGATAGAGAGGAGAACGAGAGAGAAAGAGTGGAGAGGACAAAAACATAGGTGAGATAGATAGAGGATGAGGTGAGTTTAAGAGAGAGACAAAAAAAATGAAAAAGGAGAGGCAGGTGTAAGGGGGGTCTTTGGGTTATTGTTTTTTATTTTCGCAAAAAGATCTTTGGTTTTGGTTAAAATTACAGTACTGGCTGGTATATGGCGTCGGTACCAAATATGTTGATATCGTTCCCTTTTTAGGTCGATATGGTACTGTCTGACTGGTACGGAACTGTATTCAATACCCTGCTTAAAAGTTTTTGAGCCTAATAAAATAAAGTTATTATTTTTGTCAATCGTTATTAATATTTTATGAATTTGACATGTCCAATTGTATTAATTTTAGGATGGCATAGCTCAAAACTGATTTTAATCCCTGAACCAGAATTTATATTTTTAAAAAGTCAACAATATGATTTGCACTTCAATATTTCACAAAAGGTCTAAGTAAATCCATACCATTATCTTTAATACTAATTTATGCTTTAGTGTTACCAAAATAATACTCACTACATCCTGAATAGAGGGTAAAAGTATTAATAAAGATAATGGTGGGAGCTTATCTAGACCTCTTATAAAATATTAAGATGAAAATCACATATTTTACCAATGTTTAAAAAAAACATTTTAAAGATTAAATCAATGCTTGTTTGGTCTATTGAGTAACATCATATATGTTAAATTGATGACCCATATATTATCAACTGTCAAAAGCTTAACTTTTTAAAGTTTAGAGTGCTATTAGTATTATTTTAAAAACATTAAAGTGTAACTTTTTTCCTTGAAAAAATCAATCAGTAATGTTAAGAATCAGGTTTAAAAATATAAATCATAATGGACCAACTATTAAGATTATAAGGAATGGATTATCTAAATCACTTTTGACTGAACTTAATCTCAAAATTATATTCAAATATTCAAAATCAATTGGAATTGAGTTTTTAAAAAATCAAGTTTAGGTTTTAGGAGACTCAGGCTCAATCTAGTTCATTTTTAACCTTATTCACAATAATATTATATTAGCAATAAATTATTTTAAAAACAAGTATTTCTATTAAATGGTTCTAATAAATTTTTCAATAAATATTATTTTCAATAACAAATAAAGAAGCTTTATATATAGTAATCAATATTTAAAATTACTTGAGCATAAGTCAATATAAGGAATAGAGTTAAAAAATATTTTTATTATAAAGTTAAACAAAATTGTACGTAACAACTTTATTATGTAAATCCATTAAGAAACCTATCTACATAAAAGAAGATCTAATAAATGATAGATTTTACATATGAAAACTGTATTTGATACTCTTATTATTCTTATATGTTGATTTAATTGTAAGGGCCCATATGTTTGGTGTAAAAGCTAGCACTTTTAATGTAAAATACATAACAAATGAAATTTTGAAAACAAAATATCTAATAAAAAGTTTAATATGTAGATCATAAATGATCTTACCTACTTTAAACAGTAATTGAATTTTTATTGAACCGATAAAATTATGAAATGTATTATTTTGTTAAAAAAAATTGTTTTTGAATTTAATGTCAATTAAATCTGTATTTACCTAGTTAAGGTTAAATTGGAGGATAAAATTCATTATTTAAATATGTTTTGAGCCTATGTGAGTTACTTTTACTTATACCTTAATATATATTTTACTTAAACTTCATTTATGATTTTATTATTAAAAGAAAGTAACAATGATTATTTTATTGAATGAGTAATCTTCTCTCTTTCCTTGTCTTTTTTTTTATATTTCCTTTCTTTCCTTAACTTTTATCTATTCTTCATCCTTTATCAACTTTTATTTCTTAATTCTTACTAGAAACCTAGTACAATTAGTATATTTATAAAGGTTCCATGAGTTACTTGTAAGTTTAAGAATGTATTCTTTTGATTTTTTTGAAAGCGTAAAAATATTATTAAAAGAACTTATGAAGGGAAAGATTATAAAATTTCTAAACAATTAAACAACTAAGAAAACTAGCATCTATCTACGGTATGACACCATGCTCTTGATAAACAAAGAGGCATACATTAGACAACTAAGAAAATGAGCATCTATCTACGATATCAAACCAAGCTCTTGATAAACAAAGAGGCATGCATGTAAACTAAATATCCAAGCACGTCATCTAACAATGGTAAATAAACCCTAATTAACTCCTCATTGACATTAAGGCCAATTACAACCATTACATCTCAAGCTTTTATGTCATTTAAGAATAATCGTTTATATAGTTATCCTTAATACAAAAGGGACTATCTAAACCGTAGCATCAATTAATCCATAACCATAGTTAGTCTCTGTAATGAAGCCATAATTTGATTATGATTTATGGCCTCTTTTTTCAGCATGAGTTACTCCTTAATCCATAGAATGAGATCAGTTTAAACTTTTTGTTTGAGCTCTCCACTCCCTGAAAACATTTGGCATTTCTTTCCTCCCAAATTTTGCAAGGACATGAACCAAAGCATATGACAAACACTACCATACATCTTTTGGATAAGTTCTTATCCAAATTTGACCATACTAATAATCCAGCATAGTTAAGATTGGACTTGTTAAGATGACATAGATACAAAACTCATTTCCATATATTAGATGAGAATTTGCAATTGAAGAAGAGGTACGCAAAAGTTTTAGAGTTCTTTTTACATAAATAGCAATCATTAGTGAGATTAAGGTAGCTTAGCCTATTAATAATGGCTACTCTATTCCTAGGAACAAACCATATGAAAAAAGAACACTAGGCATGATTTTGTCCCCTATCTCTTGAGTATTTCTTTACAATAATTGTTTGTAAATTTTCAGATGAATGCCTAAGCTACGTATAATTGATTCCTTATAGGGTTTGGATTATAACTTAGTGACTTATGTTTGAAATTAGTAGGAAAGTTTGTACATTAGTTAAAGCTGATCCATACATTCACTTTAGGGCAATTTGCAAATCTATTTAGGATTGAAGGCATTATTTGAATGTTGTAAAAGAGCCCAAATTTGCTTTAATTATTAAATTATATTGAATCTAAAAACACAATTTCTTATACTGCACTTAATATTCCTATATCAAAATCCCCCTAAGCTTTGGCAATTAAGATCAAAATCTAAGAAAGACTGCTTATTATTGATTTTTTCATAAATTTTTTCCCTTTAAAAAGAAAGTGTGAATCCACCTAACCTATATTGAGTCGTTATTATCCAACAATCTCAATAATCTCTTTCCCATAAAGACTTGGTTGCTAAATTTGATTAGGGTGATCCTAAATCCCCTTTCTTTCATTGGCTTACAAACTTCTTCCTAACTAACCTTGACATTATAATTTTCATTATGACCCCTACCCATAGGAAACATCTGAACATTCTTTCTATTATTTTTAAGGCCTCTAGATAACTAGTATATATGGAGCGTGTTTAATGTAAATTTAATCAATTGTAACCTTTGTACTAATGATAAGGCTTTATTGCACCAATTATTTAGTCTCCTTTGAATATTTTTTATTAAAGGGAGACACTTTTTGAATTGAATCTTCTTAGAGGCGATAGGCAATCCAAGGTATATACAAGGGGGATGCTTGAATTGAAGTATAAATATGGTTGAAAACTAACTAACAAGATAATGAGCACTAGAAGAAATAATCATATGGCTTTTGATTTTGTTGATAGATAAACTAGAAAGTTCCCTAAAAGTATGAAAGAATGCCATTAGGATACTCATAAATCTATCATAAGTTCTTGAAAAAAGGACTAAATCAGTAGTAAATGAAAGGCTAAAGAATCCTCGCTTCTTGCATCTATTGTGATATTTGAAACAGAGATCTAACTAGATGTTATGCTTTACCAATATTGTAAATGCTTTCATTTGCAAGATATATAATAAAGAGAGATAGGATCGCTCTGCCTCAAACCCTTCCTCCCTTAAAAAATTGTATTGACTTACCATTGATTAAAAACACAAAATGATATGTTTTGATACAAAGCATTATCCAATTCCTAAATTTTTAAGGAATCCAAACACTTCAAGGGATTGGAGAATTAACTTCCAACTTATTGTGTCATATGCCTTATGGAAATTTGGTAAAATTTTTAGGAGAATTATTTTTAGCATAACCTTTGAATAAATCTTTTGCCAACAACACATTATCACCAATTAATATGTCTTTTATAAATGCACAATAAGTATCACAAATTAAAACCTTTAATGTTCTTTTCAATCTTATTACTAATAATTTAGAAATGATTTTGTATAAAAGAATATAACAAGAAATTTGTTTATACTTACTAAGAGAGCATGGTTAGGAACTCCGGGAATGAGGAATATAAATGTCTTATTAATCTCTTTAAGCATTTTACCTTTCTCAAAGAATTCAAGGATTACATACATCACCTTATTATTGATTAAAGGTCAAGCTTTTTGAAAGAAGCATCCATTTAGACCATTAGAGCGAGAAGCGTTATCAAGGATCAATTCAAACACAACTCTTCTAACATCTTGTGCATTCAAGGGACAACGTAACACTTTTAATTCTTCATTAGAGAATTGATTACTGATAAAGGAGTTAAGAATCCACATAAGGAGCAACTTGAGGCAGGAGTTCCCATAAGTCATTACACTTTAGATATTTATTTAAGTAATGAATTCTAGTTTAGTACTAATTTCGTATATGATCAAAGTGCTATCTTTTCCTCATTGAGCAAAAAGGGATCTCTAGGATATTTATAGGCCTCCTTCTGAACCTTAAGCAAATTAGCCTTAGCAATTGACACATCAAGTAAGTGTCTCTACCTCTCCTTAAATTTAATTCCTTGAATTTCTCTTTATTCAAGTCTAGCTTTTTAACACAAATATAAGCTTTATGGCCATGGATAGTATGCGACGTACCTCTTTGAATAACCTCTATAAACCCCTCTTCTTCTACTAGAAAATTGTTAAATCTAAAAATAAAACTTCCTTTTACACTTAAAAGATATATTTTGAATGATAATAGGGGGAATTATATGAAAACATAAGAAACAGAAAGAGTGTTTTGCTCTTTAGGAACCTATATAACCACTATCCATTCATAGGTGCCCTATCAAGATTTTTCCTTATGTTGCAATTTAAATTTTACTTGTTTCCCTTAGTGAAGAAACATTCCTCAAAATTCAAGTCAATTACTTTCATCTTCTCAACACACTTTGAAAAGTCATTTATGAAATTCCTTAAACATATATGATTCTTTGCTTTTAACATGTATAGAGTACTATTAAAATCCCTATAAGGATATAAGGATTTTAATTAGTAGAGCGTATGCTTTGAAGATTATCCCAAAGTAAGTTCCTCTTAAATGAAAAATTTGATCCATATATAAAAAGACAGTAAGCCTTCTATTTTCTTGAATGAAGTACACAAATGGATGTATGGGTTAATCACTGGTCTGAAGAATATTAACCTTTACTAGTCTTGATTCAAAAGCTATCACTATATATCCATAATCATGATGTTAGCGCTTTAACAAAAAGGATCATTAATTGCTAAAATATTCCAACTTTATAAAGCTCTCCTAATTAAGCTCATATTTGAATAAGCTTAAAATAATAAGTTTTTCTTAAAAAGAAGTCTTTTAAGGAATGTTATTTTTTAGGGCAATTCATGCGGATCCCTCTCATATTTCATGACACTATGAACATGTTGGAATATTTATAAGCTTAGACACCTTAGATCTATTCTTTCTTCCTAACTTCCTTCTATTGTCAATCTTAAATTCCTTAGTAATCATTTTCCACCATATTAGGGGATTTAGTAGGAACTTTTTAAAGATCTTGAGGGCTTACTCCTACTTCTAAGGCCTTATCCTATAACAAGCATTTTGTTGTTTTACTCCCCTTACTAATGTAAGTCTTGTCTCCACCTTCAGGTTCAAAAACTTTCTATCTTAGGAAGGCTTTAACTTGTATCGGGGGTTCCAAACAATTTATCCTTGCTATGAAAATTGCTCTTATTAAGTAGGAGATGAAACTTCCATTTTATAGCAATATACTCTATATGCTTAACACTATTAGATGCACTCTTGAGAGGATTTTGCTTAAAAATCATAATGATCCTACTTCTTCTCACCTTCTAGAAAAGGAGAAAGTAGCTATACATGCATAATTTTTCAAAAGCTCTGCTCTTTAATTTCTCACTTATGAAACAAAGATCTCAAATTGATTGGTTGAAAATGTGGTGACAAAAGCACTACTTTTTTTTCCCATAAAGTTGTGGTTTTTATTAAAAATAATAATAGAATTGTATTCTTGCGTCTAAATAATTAGAAATTGGATTCAAAACATATGTTGCTCTAAGGGGTCTTTAATTACTTTTAAAATATCCTAACTCCTTTAGTACTTTCCTCAAAGAAATAATATAAGATTGTATCACTCACCAGGAAGTTGAAGACCTAAGCAAGCTTATCACCATATAAGAAATTGAATATACCTTGAAATCTATGAATCTACATAAGGCCTCTGGTCTATGGTTTTAACTCTTAGTTTTTTAACAAGTCATGAAACCTGACTAGACATCTTGAGGTTGAAAAAGGTGCTTATAATTACATTGATTTGAATCAAGAGGCTTACATTTAGGGAGGATTATTGGTGACAACATCTTGTTACTACAGTAGCTGGTAAGAACCTATTCCAAGAGAAGAAGTAGCAAGAATTGCCCCCCTCAAGATTGATTTGAAGAAAGCTTATGGTTGTTTGGACTATAATTTCATCCTAAATGCTCTTCATTCCATGAAATTCCCTAAAAATTTCATTTAATAAATTTCATAATGCATTACTACTCCATCTTTTAAAGTTCTTTTGAGTTGTCGGCCTTGCAAATCTTTCAAAATCTATAAATGCATTTGACAAGGTGATCTCACATTTTCTCTTTACTCTTATGATGGAAGTTTTTAATAGAACTCTTAAAAGGATTATGTATAGAACAAAGAATTTTAAATTTCATTCAAGGTGTAAAAGACTACAGATTATAAACTTTTGCTTTGTTGATGATCTCATCCTCTCCTTGAAGGTTGATCACACTTCTATTTTTACTCTAATGAAAGCTTTGAAAATTTTCAACAAGCTTTCTTATTTAGAAATCAATTGCTATAAAAGTGGTTTCTATCTTTGTAATGCAAGCACAGGACAAGAAATAAGTGTAAGGGCTATTACTAGTTTCCAATTTAAGCACTTTTTATACTTATTAGTCTATGGTTAGTAATATTGTGGTAGTCCTTTATGTGTTAGAGTCGAAGTATAAGATGGAAGGAATTTAATTATGTTATTGGAAGTTGCATGGTTTAAAAGACATTTAGAGTTGTATGGTTTAAAAGACATTTGATCTCACTGAACACTTCTGGTATGATTTATTTAATGATCATCAATTAAGAAAGGACAAAGAGCTAGATAATAGTAGCTAAGTATCAATTTCATCTTTTGTTGATACATTATTATCAAGCATAATTGGAAGTTTAAGTTTTCATATTAAGGAACTCAACAGGGAAATAGGGCTAAGACTTTTTATAAGTTTGATAAATATTTGGAAGTTGGCATTATGACCTCAAATGATAATGAACATTTGATATATTATCATAATAAAAGTCAAATGAATCTCAGTGCAATTTTGCAAGATGTGTTGGTAATTTCAGTATTTATAGTTGCTTCTGAATTTATTTTTAGTCTGGTGGTTAGACAGTGAATCCTTATCATCATTGACTTCATCCTAAAACTTTAAAAATCCTATTATTTAAAATATATCTTTGACTATAATTATACCATTAATAATTAATTTAAATATAAGTTTACTTATTAAACTAATATCTGTTAAATTAGAGGAAAGTCAAAAAGATCATCTTTAAAATATTTAGAGTTTCATTCTATATGGAATTCTTGCACAAGGATATGTATTAATTGAAAGTTCATCAGTTTTGAAATTTGGCATCATTTTTATAATTTGGTTTTGGTTTCAATTTTACTATATAAACTAATATTGAATATTATTCAATCATTAGTATTAAAAAATCTACAAATTAATAGAAATTACAAATTGCTAATGACAAACAAACTTCTTATTCATAAATGATTCACTAATAGTCTTATACTTAACAATAAATAAAATAAGAAAATTATTTAGTTATATAAGGAATTTTAAAAAATCGTAATATAATATATACGTGAAATTATACTATTTGATCTCATTCACTTGTCACTCCCTGTATCAAAAACATAAGAAAAAACATAATTGATATTTAAATATCAATTATTTCATATTTCATTTTATTATATACGTGACTAATATAAGAAACAAAATGATAAGCAAATTAAATTCCTTAAAAAACTTTTAGTTTTTAGTTTTCTAAAAAAAGTTCATTCTTTTAGACTTCAATTAAATAATAACAATGAAATACATGCAGTATGAACATCGAACATTAATGAATCAAATATCAGCAATATGATAACACAAAATAACTCTTAAACTTGACTTGAACCAATTAAATTTGAATTAAATTAATAATTTAAGATGATTATAATAAATTATTAGTTTGAGTCAAATCTAATTTGTAACGTCAAACTCTTTAAGCCCCTTTTGTGTTGTCCTGTTTTTGGAGATATTACTATATATTGATATATACGTGGTTGTGTAAGAGTTCAAATATGTATTTAAGTCCTTTGGATATATATGTAATGATTTATAATGTTATACACCATTACATGAACTTAGAGTTCTTCGGTATGCGAAATTATAGAGATTTTCGACATAAAAGCTTCTAAGTGTGTAAAACTGAGTCTATTGGATGGATATGACCATGGTGGTTAAGTTAAATGTATTCTAATACCTTAGAGGTGATTAGATAAGATTTATAGACTTATTGGACACTTAGAAAGCTTAATTGAAAAAGTTGATGTACATAAGGGCTTATTTGCAAATTGTTAAAAGACAAAGGACTTAAACGTAATTTTTCAATTCTTGGAGGACCAATATGTAATTTTATAGAGTTAAGGAGCTTAGTTATTATTTCCAAAATTCCAAGGACCAAAATAAAAATAAAAGTTATGGTGATTCCTAAACTTTGGGCTTAATTGCAAATTGAGAAAAGTTTGGAGGGTAAAATGGTAATTTCATACAACCTAAGGGCAAAATGGTAAATTCATCGTGTTTGGTCAAAGAAGAGTCAGGGGGTGCTTGTTTGGTGGGTATGAAAAAAAGGGAATAGGTATGGAATGAAAGATTAAGTTTAGTAAGGGGGTATCATTATAGAGTTATTATTTTCATTACCCATTTTTGGGTAATACCCCATTTTCCTCCTAATATAGAGGAATGGATATCATTGTTATATAAGGGTGTAGTTGTTATAATTAATTAAAATATAACTAATTAAAATATAATTATTAATTAATTAAAATATTGTAATT
>JANZLD010000005.1:42287718-42300971 GCA_026413575.1 Erythroxylum carthagenense | reverse complement strand
AACCAATTGTTCGAATGTGATAATTTGGAAATGATGGAGATGTAGATACTGCATAATTGCGACAAATGCATTCCATGTATGAGTGCATAACCAGTAAATGACAGTTATGACCAGAGCAGCCACCGAGAGCTTAAAGCTCAACGTATATGGGCCTCGAGCCCCACAATTTCAAAGCCTTTGGCTCAATGATTAATGTGCCCTTATTGGGACAGTTTCAGAGCCACTGGCTCAACGATTAACGTGCCCTTATTGGGACAGTTCAGGCGCTCGGTCACAACACCGAAATAAATTAGAAAAGTGACACATGCACATGTCATATACATCTAATCTTTTTTTATCTCTTTGATTGAGTAAAAGGCTAACTATCTTATGTTTATGTGGTATCAATTATTCTGAATGTGAATTATGAAACAATTGGTTTATGCTTGAGTGTTTTATAAATTCAATTGGTTATGGATGCCAAATAGAATGAAATGTATCAAATTGTTTATGTTCAAGTGAAATTGCGCAATGTGATTAAATATGCAACAATGTGAATATATGTTATGTGAAACAATGTGTTGTATGAATTGAGTGAACCATCGATGATGGTTCCTCACTGAGTTCGCAAAACTCATCTAAAATTTGCAATTATTTTCAGGACCTAGAAGAATACCCCGTTAGGCGACGGGCGTATAGCAACCACATGCGAGTGAGAAAAGAAGTCGGGATTAGTTCGCGTCTGCATTAGTGTATAAGAAAAATTTTACTTTCTGAATTTTTGTACAAATGATTAGGTCATGTTGTAAAGACAACAGACTAAATTATATTGTATTTACAAAAAGGCCCCCGTGGTCATTGAATTCATCGATGATTATTTATGTACATTATTTTCCGCATAATATATATAAAGCATGTGAATGTTTCAAAAACAATTTATACTGAGTTTTGACTGAGTGATGTAGCACGCCACCCTCGCGGGACACAGATTCGGATATCACCATCGATGTCGGGTTCGGGTCATGCGGGAGTGGGGTGTTACAGGCTAGTCCTATGTGCTTTTATGTCATGTATATTCCCTTCATAGGTTATCTATACCGTTTTGGTATGAACGAATTCTATTTGTGTTATATATTTTTCCTGCTTATTGAGCACCTAGTGTACTCAGTCCCTTTGCTTTCCAACCATGCAGGTTAATTTAGTGAGTTTGAAGCTCTAAGTAGATCGTAGGGTCTTTTGACATTTTCGAGGTATTACCACACGTGGGTAGTTTCTTAGTTATTACTTTTGTTGTTTAGTGACTTATGAACGGTGTTTATGTAGTTATGCTTTATGATTTTGTAAGTTAACTTTTGACTGTCTGGTATTTTATAAATGATTTTATGTATGAACTTTTAATATTGTTGTTGAGATTGCCTTGAGTGGACTTTAAAGTCTTGAAGTTGTGGTTGGATTTGAATATAGAAGTGTTTTTTTTTATTGTTTGCAGGTTTTGAGATTTCTAAAATACAGCAGTTGTGTTGCTCAAATTTAAAAAAAAAAGATATTCAGTTAGCCTTGCATAGTCAGATTACGGATACCGTTAATGTCCTTAGCTGGGTTATGCGGTGGTTGTCATAGACCCGATGTGGTACCAAGTTGTGACATAATTAGTTTGGTTCAAGTTCAAAAGTTAGATTAAGTTGTCATCTAAATAACATTTGATTGATCCACGTGTGATATGTATACTGTTTATATTTCATCACTATTTTTTAATTGAAGTTTAAGAGAAGGAATTTTTTTGAAAAAATAAAAACTAAAAAGAGTTTTTTTGGGGATAATTTTAAAGATCATAAAGGTTTTTTTTAAATTTCTTAAACTACAAATTGTATACTTTATATTATATTTTTATTGTTATTATTAAAGGTACTTGCAATTGACAAATATGTTTACAACTAATCATAGATAGTTTTTCTCTCCTAAGTTTTAAGTTGATGATTTTGTTTTAAATATATTTACAATACGTTACACAAAATAGAGTGATAAAAAACTTTCAAGTCAAAAAATTAAATATAAATATTTGTAACGCGTATTTTATTTGAAAATAATATAAATATTAAAATTTTTATCATTCAATGCTAAAATTTTATATTTATAAATTTTGTTTTAATATTTAAGTATTTCTTTAAATTTATAGTTTAAAATGTAGTTGGGATGTATGGCTCAATTTTTTAAAACTTTATCTATATAAATGTTGAAGGCATCGCATCGTTCAACTTTATATTTCAAATTCATTCAATAAATAAAAGTAAATTTATTGTTACCAGAATCGACATATTTCAAGTGTTGGTGTGACAGTGTACGTATATATATATCATTATCATCATCATCATCATACCTAGACTAAAATCCCGCAGTGTAGCGGGGTCTGGGGAAATCTGATAGTACGCAGCCTTACCCCTATATAGTAGAGAAGCTATTTCCAGTAGACCCATATGCAGATGCGACAGGAAAATAGTGATGTAGGTTAACAGAATAAATAAGTAAAAACTGGCATGCATAACATTTAAGTAAAAGAATCACAAAAAAATACACAAAGACATACGTGAAGGTTTCCCCTATCTACTAGTACCTTACACCCTGCAAAGACCATCTCTTTTTGTCACTGGTCACTCTAGGAGTCTGCAGCACTGAGTGGCCCTGAGGATATGACAATCCTACGATTTTAGATGCCCATTGCGGTAATCTTTCCCTACTACACCTGACCTAAGAACAAACCTAGTCGATGGCCTGAAAGCCTTGACCAAAAACTTGCCACTCGCAAAGGCATAAAGGACAATGGGTCGAACTTCCTAAGCAGTAAGTATGCGGTGCGAGGACTCTAAAGGGTGTTGTTTACAATTATCCTATCATGCCAGATTTTCCTAATTCTAGCAACTGCCTCAGTGAGGGCCAACTTTGACATACCTTTCTTGATCACTTCCCTTCAAGTCTTGTAAGGCCTTCCTTTCCCAAGTCCCAGCCTCCATGTATTATATTCACTCGTAGTAGCTTGTAGCCATAAATGCCACCACTTCTAGAAGAGACGGGAATGGTAACGTCAAAATTTCATAACCAGCCCTCAAGATGTGACCCAAAAAGCTAAAGTTAGAATGTTGAGCCATCAATTCTCCAAATTTCTTTAAGATTTTTTAGTATAGTAGCAGTGGTGATAGGAATTTATTAAGTATATAATACTAAGGACGAACGGGATGGATTCTTCCATAGCTATATTCTTCCGCATGCCTATCATGCCTATGACTTAAATGGTCACTGTCATGACTCCTATAACCGTGTTTTAAAGATGGCTTCTCTTATTATTATCCATTAAGCATGAACTTCATATATACTCATGGACATGAGATCTTAAGTGACATGTTCAAATATATTTTAAATCATCTTTTGTTTAGCTAAGTAATATTTATTATAATAAGTAATATGTATTATAAGTGTAAGTTAATTATATAACAGCTAAAAACAAAATTATAAGATGATTACTGTAAATAAGGAAAGGAAAAAATAAAAGTTGAAAATTTTAATACTAAAAACAAAATTATAATATCATCGCTATAGATAAGGGAAGTAAAAAATAAAAGTTGAAAATTTTAAAATAAATGCTTCTCACTTAAGATTGTTGTAAATAAGGAAAGTAAAAAAAAAAGTTGATAAATGCTTCTCTTTTAAGTCACACCTGACACTCGTGAGATATATTTTTACAATCTCACGACATACAACCTTTTTAAATAACTCTTGCTTCTCTTGAAACAACTTGATGAACCTCTATATATATGTCACAAACTGCTTCTTATTGAAGGCGGTTTCTCTTAGAGTCTAAATGTGTCGACAATGTCCACCACCTTCATAGCTTGATCATCAACACCCTAATCTTCCTCGTCACCTTCAACAGAGGGATTTACACTGATATTAACATCAATGACTCTCTGAACAACCCATTTTCCCTTAGCTTCCTAGAGCATTCCATTCTCAATTTCCTCGTATGGGAATGAGTCTGAGAGAAGCTCATCATCAGTTATAAGATCCTGATAAACCAACATGGTCGCAGAGCTTGTCTCTCTCTCTTTAGGATTAATGTTCAATAAAGCTTGGTGTGTGTCATTGCCCTTGCTACTATTGATGATGGCAATGATAATGACGGTGATGATGATGATGATGGTTCTTATACATATTGGTATGATATATTTATGGAAACTCTTTTAAGATACGTCTATAAGTTGATAACAACACACGGTTCATATCAAAAGTTTGGTTTTTAATGGATAAGACTTGGAAAATGAAAAACCAACATAGCAACAGTATGCATCTTATACAACAACAATACGTAAAAGATACATGCATATAAATCAACGGAAGCATAAACAAAACAAAAATACCTCCAGCCATTGCCCACCGATAATCCCCTTGTCTCTGAGTTTCTGAATCTTCTATCATCTTCCTTTAAGAAGACGATGGTGTATGTTTAGTGCTTGGGGAAGATAGGGACCCAAAAATAACATTTATAAACCACTTCCATACCTCTGTCCATCATAGAGGAGGAAGCTCGGGAGTATGGGTGATAACATGTGCTTGTGTTTAGGTTAATGCATTAAATGAACCATAATATGAACAGTAGGATGGTTAGGTAATTTTAAAAAAATCTTACATTTTCCCACTTAGTCCATTTAATGCAACACCACACATAACAAGAAATCAAATATATGAATCATGGTGATAGGTCCTCTTATATTAAGTAGTATCTTCCATGTATCACATATATAAAATTTCTCATTACTAGCCCTTAAACTTAATAAATAAACCATATGTTTATTGTAGGTCCAAAATAAATGACATTTCTCAAAATCAATCAAAATATGCACAAAATATATGGGAAAATATCAAACTGAATAAGAATTTCATTGAAGCAACAAATTTATAACAAAAATCACATTATGGAACCAAGTCTTATTTGCACTAAGTGATCCTTAAACTACTTAAGTGGCATGCCTTTAGTTAAAGGATCCACAATCATCAAATTAGAGCTAATGTGCTATATGAAATCTTTCCTTTCCTTAACACATTCTCTTATGGCTAAATACTTAATGTCGATATGCTTACTTCGACTTCCACTCATATTATTTTTAGCCATAAAGACCATAGCGGAGTTGTCACAATAGAACCTTAATGACTTAGAAATTGAATCAACAAATCTAAGCCCAGATATGAAACTCTTTAACTATACACCATGTGAGATAGCCTCAAATATGACATGAACTTAGCCTCCATAGTGGAAGTATCAATCAGGGTCTGCTTGGCACTTCTCCAAGATCAGCTCCACTAGCTAGCATGAAAATATAACCAGATATTGATTTCCTTGAATCAATGTAGCTAAGAAAGTCTAAATCGGAGTATCCAGCTACTTCCAAGTTCTCAATTCATCTGTACATAAGCATGTAGTCCTTTGTGCCCTGAAGATATAACCTTCTTTGCAGCTTTCCAGTGGTAAATACCTACATTACTTTGATATTTTCCTAACATTCCAACAGCATATGCAATGTCAGATCGGGTGTAGACTTGAGCATACATAAGGCTTCCAACAGCTGAAGCATATGGAAAGTTCTTTATGTGTTCCCGCTCAAAGTCATTCTTCGGGCATTAATTTAATCTATCACCCTTGACTATGGGCGCTACACTTAGCGCATAATCTTTCATCTGAAATCTCTCTAAAAATTTGTTGATATAGGTCTCTTGAGACAAACCAAAATGCCTCGAGATCTTTCTCTATGGATCTTAATGTCAATGACATAAGATGCATCACCCATATCTTTCATATCAAAATTCTTTGAGAGAAATTGTTTCACCTCATATAGCAAACCCTTATCATTAATCGCAAGCAAAATGTCATCCACATAAAACAAAGAAAACAAGTCTTACTCCTACTGACCTTCTGGTATAAACTCTGGTCCATTATATTCTCTTTAAAATCAAATGAAACCTTATGAAATTTTAAGTAAACCTCTTCCTCTAGTTGAGGAATGCCATTTTCACATCCATTTGATGTAGCTCAAGATCAAAATGAGCTACTAATGCCATGATTATACAAAGAGAGTCTTTCTTAGGTACAGGAGAAAATTTCTCTGTGTAGTCGATTCCTTCCCTTTAAGTGAACCCTTTGGCAACAAGTCTTGCTTTATGTCTCTCAATGTTGCCTCGTAAGTCTTTCTTTGTCTTAAATACCCATCTATATCCAATGGTTTTCACACCATTTGGCAACTCAATGAGATCCCAGACTTGATTAGATGCCATAGAATCCATCTCATCCTTCATAGCATTGTACCACAAGTCCGATTCCTTAGAACTCATGGCCTGTGAAAACGTTTTACGATCATTTTTGGCTCCAATGTTATAATCTAGCTCTTGTAGATACACTATATAATCACTAGGTATTGATGACCTTCTAACCCAAATAGATCTTCTCAATGTTGTATCATCATCCTCATGAAGAACCTGTTGCTCAACAATTTCTAGTTGTTCCTTATTTACAACTTGATCTATTGGATTAGTATTAACAGCTTATAGAACTTCAGTAACTGGTTGTCCCACACCTATTTGAACTTGAGAGTTGTGACTGACAATCAATCTATCAATTAAAGTAGAGGGTTGAGCTTCATAATGGCCCCTTTTAGAAAACATGTCTAGAAAATGATCACTTCCACTAATCAAGTCATTCTCAAGAAATTTTGCATTTTTTGATTTCACAATTCTAGTTCTGTGAGATGGATAATAGAATCTATACCCCTTAGACTTGTCAGCATATCCAATGAAATACCCACTAATGGTCCTTAGGTCTAGCTTATTCTCCTGTGGGTTGTAAATTCTCACTTCAGACGGGCATCCCCAAATGCGTATATGCCTTAGACTTAACTTTCAACCCTTAAATAGCTCAAAAGGTGTCTTTGAGACAGCTTTGGTTGGAACCTGGTTTAATATATACACTGCGATCTTTAGAGCTTCAATCCATAGGAACTGAGAAAGTTTTATGTTACTCCTTATGCTTCTCACTATGTCCATTAAGGTTTAATTTCTTTTTTCTGCCACACTATTCTGATCCAGATAACCAGGCATGGTGCACTGGGCAATAATCCCATGTTCCTGAAGAAACTTCATAAAAGGACCAATGCTTGTCTACTTTCAGTGTATCTACCATAGTACTCTCCACCTTTATATTTCAAAATCTATCTAAGCATTTCAAAATCTGGCTTGAGATTGAGTCTTGACTGAGGCTGTAGCACTACCAGGGACAAAAATCATATCCTGAGATGATTGAATAAAGTATATTGATGTAGGCTGAATTAGATTGAGGTGTCTTCACCTAAGTTGTAGCTTATTCTCTTAGCTTTAAGTTGGTATAAAGTTTGTAATTTTTGGATATCTGAGCTGAAAGATATGAGTTGTACAATTAAAGGGTATGCTTATGTACTAGCCAAAAGTTCAAATCTTCACAGTCTGTGGTATTTTGTGTATAACTCATTGAATACTGAATCAAATTGAATGAACTTAGAGTTATTAGAAACTGAAAACACTGTAGAACAACTTTTCAGAAGGAAGTTTTGCCTAATTTTGTCATTTACCCTACCAGATTAATTATGCAAAGTTGACCTGGAATCATATGGGTAGAAAATTTGAAGTGGTCAATTAGGTTATGAAATTGATTTCACATTGTTTTATTTTGGTCCAAATTATAAGTACCAAATGATATTAACGAGGGCTTTGATATCTGATCGGTTTGATGATGAAAATTACAATAAGATACCCAAAATTGTCCTTGAACATGCATTATGTATACTTTCTATACATTGATGTGCATAAAAGAACACTTGTACATTTGTGCAAAAATATGATATTTGTGAATGTGTTGTGTATGTTTTAGAGGAGCACATCGAACGTCAGTCGGACATTGCCGGACCATCCGGCAATAGCTTCTTGGAGCATACTGTGAGTCAACCTAGATGATTTCCTAGGATTGATTTGATTTGAATTTAATTTAATTTATTACACTTCCAATATTATTGAATTGTTTGTGAGTTGTTTCTGGATTTCAGACCCGAGGTTCGAGGAGTTTAATAGTTGGGCATGTATTGGGAGTGTTTTGATTTGATATGAATTTGAAGAATTTAATTTTATTTGTTAAACTTCCAATATTATTGAACTATTTGTGAGTTGTTTCCGGATTTTGGACCTGATGTCCGAGGAGTTTAATAGTTGGGCATGTATTGGGAGTGTTTTGATTTGATATGAATTTTGACATTTGATTCTTAACGAAAGTTGAATGTCGGACTTAGGTCTGATGACTATGAAATCTTACCTGAGCATTTGTATAAGATTGTGATATATGAGATTTTTTGAAATTGTTGCATTTCATAAAATGCATGTTCAGATAAAGGCGTTGTGACTTGAGTTGCCAGTATGAAGCACTTCCATGTAGAGCTTTGCTCTGTAATTTCTGATTTCGCATGTAGAGCTATGCTCTGTGATTCTGTTTGACTGAACATTATGGGCCGGTAGTTGTATAAGTTTATGATAGGTACTCGGTCACAACAATAAGAAAGAATATGAGTCTCATGTATATAACATTATAAGATTGAAATTTATTAAATGATTTGCAAAGCTGAATGAGTGATAAATTGATGTGATTTATTTGCTATATTTAGTAATGTGAACTGTGTGATCTTATGATATACCATATTGAGTGAACATCTAGAATGTGTTTATGATCTGAATGGGTGTCTGTAAAATATGTATTATGTGTATGCCATCCGGTGAAATCATCAATGATAGTTCACTCATTGAGTTCACAAAACTTATAAAAAATTACAACGTAGTTTTTCAGGTACGAGACATGAAACCTAGTTCTTAGACACGACTAAAGGACCCTTTGGAATTTGTTATGGCTCATAAGTCTGTCAACTAGCACCAGGAGTGTTGTGTCTTGTATTTTATTGTTTTTGTTAGAACCTGTATGAGGTTACGTAAATATTTGTCTAAATAAAATAGTGTAAATATTTTTTTGGAATAATGCAATGAATGGTTTTAAAATTTGTTGACTTCCGATTACGTTAGATGATGCCATGTGTAAGTTGGTTTTGCTTTTGCTCTAACATGCCATTATCATAGGATATGTACTTGAATATGCTTGAATGTTTGGGTATGTATCTTGTGGTAGTGGGATGTTACGTTTTTGGTATTAGAGCATGGTTTGACATCTTTAGGGACAGTTATGAGTTGAGATATGATAATTAGTGAGATATTCCGATAGTGATCACAACTTTTGTTTGTTATAGGTCACCTTCCATAGGAGATCACATTGGAGAGTCAGCTGACATAGAGTCTGTAGTAGTCAATTTAGAGTCTCCTATACTTAAGTTTGCTCAGATGCCTCTGAGAATTCCCGTGAGGAGAGAAAGAAGATATGATAAGTTGAGAAAATAATGGGTTGTTGACTTCTACAGAAGTACATATTTGGCTGAAGCAGAAGGGTGGCTTGAGCAAACTGAAAGAGTGTTCAACCAGATGGACTGTGAGGCAGAGGAGAAATTCGACTATGTTGTCTCACTCTTGCAAGATTCCGCATATCAATGGTAGAAAACTATTCCAGGCAGTACCACCAGACCTTGTAGTTTGACTTGGGAGGATTTCTTGGGAGTGTTCTGAGAAAACTATATGCAGAAGATTTACATGAATCGAAAAATGAAAGAATTTTTAGAACTGAAGCAAGACAGACTCACAGTGGCAGAGTATGAGATAAAATTCAATGAGCTAATGAGATATGCAACTGCATTGATCCCAACTGGAGAACAAAAATGTAGACGATTTGAGGATGGTTTGAACATGGAGATCAGAACGAGAATAAACATTTCTAACTTGAACAGTTTTACAGAACTCCGAGCGGCATTGATCAGAATTGAAAATTTGTTGAAAGATGGTTAGGCAGAGAACAAACATGAGGTTAGAGGTAAGAGGCAGGATGAGTCTCAGGTTGATTCTAGCAGAAGCTTCAAAAAGCGTCAGAACAGATCATCTCAAGTCCAATCTAAATCGAGACAATCTGGATCTCGAGGAAGAGGTAGATTTGTTCAATCTAGGGGAGGTAGAGGATAGATACCTACCAATCATTCGTACCAATTGCCTGAATGTGAGCATTGTGATAAAAAGCATAGTGGTGAGTATTGGCGGATAATAGGAGCATGTTTTCGATGTGGCTCATATGAGCATCAAATCACAGATTGTCCTGAGATGTTGGAAATGTAGTCTGGAGCTAGAGGAGGAACTATGACTGAGACTACAGTTCAACAAAGTAGAGCTGGTAGACCTGTACAGAGAGGCAGAGGTAGACGTATACACAATGTCAGGACTAAGGTGTGGAGCAACCAGTTGCAATCTTAGGTTAGGGTCTACGTCATTACCAGACAGGAGGCACAGGACTCCTCAGATGTGTTAGCAGGTGTGTTGAATGTTTTTAATTTTGAGGCATATGCACTGGTAGATCCAGGATCTACCCATTCATTCATCACCCCGCATCTGGCATCTAGACTGCATTGTGAGCGAGAGATACTGAAATGTAGGTTGGTAGTGAGCACTTCAGTGGGTAGTACAATAGTGATCGGTGAGGTATGTAAAAGTGTATAGTTCGAATTGATCAGGCAGAACTAGAAGCTGATTTGATCATTTTGCAACTGAGAGAGATAGACCTCATCTTAGGCATGGACTAGCTCACTGCTCATAGGGCAGTGATGAATTGTTATACTAAAGAGTAGTGCTTGAATCCCCTAATCAACTGAGAGTGATGTTTTGAGGAGTTAGTCAGGCAGTGCTATCCCGACTAATTTCATTTATGAGTGCTTTGAAATTGATCCGAGGTGGATGTGAGGCTTATCTGGCCCACGTGGTGGATACTCGGAATGAACAAACCATTCAGGACATTCTAGTTTTTAGGAAATTTCTGGATGTGTTTTCGATTGAACTACCGAGATTACCTCCAGATAGGGAGACAGAGTTCACTATTGATATTATCCTAGGTGCTGCTCCTATATCAATTCCTCTATATAGGATGGTGCTTATTGAACTGAAGGAACTAAAAACCTAGTTACAGGAGTTGTTAGATAAGGGTTTCATCAGGCCTAGTGCATCAGCTTGGGGAGCTTCGATGTTGTTTGTAAAGAAGAAAGATGGCATTTTGAGATTGTGCATTGATTACCGACAGCTGAATCAGATAACAGTTAAGATTAAATATCCATTACCAAGGATTGGTGATTTGTTTAACCAGTTATAGGGAGCTTAGGTGTTCATAAAGTTGGACTTGAGATCGGGATATTACCAGCTGAGGATAGCTGAGACAAATGTTCCCAAGAGTGCATTTAGAACCAGATATAGGCACTTCGAGTCTTTGGTAATGCCATTTGGATTGACTAATGCTCCGATAGCTTTTATGGCATTGATGAATAAGGTATTTCAACCTTATTTAGATCAATTTGTAGACATTTTGGTTTACTCAAGGTGTAGAGGCGATCATGTGGCACATCTGAGATTGGTTCTTCAGACAATGAGGGACAAACAGTTATATGCCAAGTTCAGCAAATGCAAATTTTGGCTTGATCGAGTAGTATTTCTGAGTCACATCATGTCTGGGCAGGGCATTCAGGTGGAACCAAAGAAAATAGAAGTAGTAATGAAGTGGGAGGCGCCGAAGAATGTGTCTGAGATTCGGAGTTTTCTTGAATTAGCTAGATATTACAGAAGGTTTGTCGAGGGGTTTTAACTAATTTTAACCCCTTTGACAAAACTTATGAGAAAGAATGTACCTTTAGTGTTGGGACCTGAATTTTGGAACCCAACCTCAAAAAAGCGTGCGTATAGAATTTTTCGAAAAATAGATCTTGAACTAATAAAGCGTGGGTGAAAACCAAAGAACCAAACAGGGGAATCAAATAAAATGCGTGAGGAAGAAAACGAAAGACATCAAAAACTGAAAGGTCAAATCAAAGTCCCGTGCGGAAACCAAAGGAATCGAAAGCTTAAAGAGCCAAAGAAATCAAAAGGCTCAGAAACAAAGAAAACAAAAACGCTTAAAGGCAAAACTCTTAACTCCGACATCCGTAAACGAATACTTAAGAAAAATACAAACACGTTGGAAAACTACAAAGACGATCCAATCTACCTCAATCCGCTTAGACAATTGGGTCTAATCCAAAACCAAATTGGCATAATTTTTTTTTTCCAACTTCATTCAAAGCAATTCATCTCCTAAATGGGATTTCATCAATCCCTCAACCTCAATACATTTTCTTCTTCATATGTAAATCATAACTCATCATTTGCAAGCCTTATTTTATTTTTTTATTTATTTCTTTTCCATAAAGCATCTCACACAATACCATCAATTCATAAACAAAGAGCATTTCAATATTTCAGATCAATCATCACAATTCATCGAACCTCCTGTCCGGAATCCAAACACAATCAATCATATTCATATTTCAATTCTATACACAAATCCATGTCTCAATCCCATACACAAATCCATATGCCATATCCATACACTAGTTCATATACACAAATTCACATCTCATTTACATCATAAAGGAATGCTTACAAAACTTTAGAGGCATTCCAAGCCATATTTCAACATCAATATCAAATTCCAAAATATACAAGATACAAAAATCCCAAAATTCTTAAGATATGTCTCAGATCTTATTCTTACAGCAATCTAACATAAAAACACATCATATACATAAACAAACGGATGTCTTGACTTTCTTTCATCCAATCTCCTGCTCGTTACCTGGAGATAGGAATGAAAGGGGGGTGAGCTTTATAGCCCGTGGGTAACATGCTTATAACAGAAAAATAAGCAAAAACTATTTTCAAAACTCATTGCCATTTCATAGCAATTTCACAGTAGAAATCATCAAAAACTTATTTCTCAAAAATTCTCAATTTATCAAATAATGTATGAGCAATTTCAAATCATGTATGCATCAAACTTATAAACACACATGAGCACATAAACACATCAGAATGGTTTAGGTTGGTTCAGAAACAGAACGTACTACACATTTTCACATAGCGGTCCTGTGTAGACGTGAACTTATGGGAGTCCTCAAAGAAACTCCAATGCCACTAACGGGCAGGCGGGAGAAGCCTTTTTGACAAGTGCACTTGACATCTTATGGGACCTAACCAAACTCACATAACATATTTTC
>JANZLD010000005.1:42189033-42203395 GCA_026413575.1 Erythroxylum carthagenense | reverse complement strand
TTAGCAATACAACACTTAAATTTATGTCCAAACATGATTTAATATCTTACAAGCATGATAATGATAAAACTTGTGAACACATTCAAGCTAAAATGGTTAAGAAACCATTTCCAAAAGTTGAAAGAAAATATGAAATTTTGGAACTTGTTCATTTCAACATATGTGAATTAAATGGTATTCTAACAAGAGGTGGAAATAGATACTTTATAACTTTCATTGATGATGCATCTAGATTTACCTATGTGTATTTGTTAAAGCATAAAGATGTAGCATTTCATATGTTTAAAGTTTATAAGAGGGAAGTTGAAAACCAAAAGGGAATGAAAATAAAAGTTGTAAGAAGTGCTAGAGGTGGTGAGTATTTTCCTCAAGAGTTCTTAAATTTTTGTGAGGAAAATGGAATCGTACACTAAACAAGTGCTCCATATACACCCCAACAAAATGGTTTGACGGAAAGAAAGAATCAAATTTTGGTTGACATGCTTAATGCAATGTTAGTAAATTCGAGTTTGCCAACAAATTTATGGGGAGAAGCCTTGCTTATGGCTTATCACATTTATAATAGAATTCCCACAAAGAAATTTAAAGTTTTTCCTTATTAAGTATGGAAGAAAAGAAAGTCAAATCTAAGTTATCTTAGAGTTTGGAGATTCCTAGCATACTATAGAGTTCCGAATCTGAAAAGGAACTTAGAGTTTAGGGATGCCTAGCATACTATAGAGTTCCGAATCTGAAAAGGACTAAATTGGAGCTTAGAACACTTAAATGTGTCTTTATTGGATATGCGGAAAATTCTAAGGCATATAGGATATTGGACCTAGAATCCAACGTAATTGTAGAGTTAAGGGATGTTGAGTTTGTTGAAAACAAGTTTCATAATAAGTCAAGCTCAAATCAAGACTCTACTAGCGAGCATTTGGTTGAACCACAAGTTAAAAAACGTTCTAAGCCAAGTTCTAGCATTGAACATGATTCAAGTCCTTCAATCGAAGTTAGAAGGAGTCAACGTGCTAGAAAAGAAAAGGACTTACATCTAGATTTTATATCCTCACAATCTATTGTCTTCTTAGTTGAAGAGAATAGGACAATGGTACTAAATAAGATACCAATTGTTTTACATGTTGAGGATTATCCAAAGACCTATAAGGAAGCAATGCAATCGAGAGATGCATCATTTTGGAAAGAAGCAATCAATGATGAAATGGACTCTTTATTATCAAATAATACTTAGGTCATCACTGATTTGCCTGTCTCATGCAAAGTAACCGAAAATATAGGTAGAGTAGTGGATCAATTGGAATATGTTAGTGCTATTGGTAGTTTAATGTATGCTACACATTGCACTAGATCGGATATTGCCTTCACGCTTTGTAAATTATCAAGGTACACTAGTAATCCTAGTGTGGAACATTGGAAGGCAATTGGGAGAGTACTTGAGTACTTGAAGAAAACTTTAAACTACAGATTGTTTTATAACAAGTTTCCAGTCGTGTTAGAAGTTTACACAGATGCTAGTTGGATAACTAGTGTGAGTGATAATAAGCCAACATTGGGTTGGGTGTTCATCTTGGGAGGAGGTGCAGTTTCTTGGGCATCAAAGAAACAAACTTGTATAACGCATTCAACAATGGAATCCGAATTTATAGCATTAGGGGCTATGGGTAAGGAAGCGGCTGAAAAATTTATTATTAGATATCAAGTTATGGCCACAATCGATACCGAACATCTCCTTACATTATGACAGTCAATCAACTATGTCTAGAGCATATAGTAAAATTTATAATGAAAAATCTAGACATATAAGCCTTAGACATTAATATGTAAGACAATTGATTTCAGATAGTATTATTGCCATCATATATGTCAAATCCTGTGATAACCTGGCAGATCCATTCATAAAGGGTCTCTTGAGAGATTTGATAAAGGGCGCATCAACAGGTTTGGGATTGAGACATATGAATTAAATTTGCTTGTAATGAAAACTCAACTTTTCCTAGCACATCACTAGGAAAAAAGTTCAATGGGTAATAACAAGTTATAAGCAAGGGACTAAGTACTAAGTTTGATCCTAAAAGAGTTAAACGATTAGTACTAGAGGAGGGTGAGTGTTAAGCACTCTTAATGAAGAGTTAAGAGAGAATAAATTCTTAACGATCTTTACTTATATGAACATGGAAGTGGTGCTGCTTCAACAAGGAATAGATCTTGTAAATGTTCATGAATTCTAGGAGGTAGCACAAGGCTATAAAGTGCAATTATTAAATGAACTTCTAAGAAGAATGAAGGTTTCATTTGTATAGCATTTCCGATTCTAACACATAGGAATCTAGGTTCAAAGCTTCCATATCGCCTAAATTTTGTTAGAACTTTGAAGTGTTTATACTAATAAGAGGTTCAAATCGAAAGATACCTCTCAAATGCATGAAATGTCTTTAATCTTGCATTACAAACTAAGTGGGGCATTGTTAGAAAATAGTTTGAAATGCAAGGAATTGAATGAACAAGTGTAAATGAAAAGACATGTCTTTTCAATTCAAATGCCATGAATGGTCACATGTTTTCCTAAGAGGTGCCATGAACAATCATGTACATTATGAATGGGTATTTTTAAGTCTATATAAGACTGTTTTAACATCCAATTCACAGTTAATATACAATCAAATCTTTTCTTCTTCAACTTTATCATATTCATTCTTAATTGAAGTTCATCTTTGGTTCTCTTTTGATTTTGTTATTTTAGAGAACATTAATCTTGTTGTATCCTAGAAGGAAATCTGTCAAAACCCTGCAGCAACTAGTGGGGACAAATATTTCCTTAAAGATAGTGATTTTTCAGGCCTCAAGTCATCCAACTTGAACCCACTTTTCTAACAGAAAATTATGTAAATCATAGTGTATGATACAATTGTCTATACCTTGAAACATTATTTCCATATAGAGGTGTAGAGCTGGTAATAAAATGTGTTTGTTATTGTTTTTATCCGAAAATAGTCAATTATTGTATTATTTTTTAATTTCTAAAAATTATATTTTAAATATATGTATCTTTATAATTATTTTAATATCTTAAGCGCATTCAATATATAAGGATCATTTATATGTCTTTTAAAAGGATCTCCTATATTGAAATTCATCTTTTAGTTGAAAGAAAAAAAAACAAATGAATTGCACATTTGTGTAATAGAAGTTTATCTCTAGCAAGGAAAAAATAATTGGTTAATCTAGAGTTAAATCATGTATATGGTTTTCTTATATAATGTTCCTAATAAACATTGTTAAAAATATTAAATAACTTATGAGGATATTCATTTAATCAGGAACTATCAACAACAATAAATCATTAGCTAAAGTAAAATGAAGTGATTTTTTTCCTTCTTTAAGAAGAAAGAGAGCTTGACATTATGCCCATCAAAATCACAAACACAACATAGATGATAAAGAAAATATGGAAGATTTTGATAGATAAAAATACTCATAGAATGATGTATACATGCGTATAATCTGAGAACAATAGCTTTTAGAGCGTGAGGCCATATACAACTCTTTATGAATAATGATCCACGTCGTCAAGCTTAGGGAGAAAGTTAGAGTGTAGCTTAAGTATAAGGTAATGAAGCTTTCACTTTATTTTGACACGAAATTTGGTCCACTATTAGCCCCCTAAGTAAAGTCTTTAAGCTCTCACCTTTATAAAGAGTAATCCCTGATAATGCGTCAGTAAAAGAGGTCATATCCTCTAACTCTTCTATGCAATTGATTAATAACTCTTTAGTACTTTCAATCTAAATTGCCATCTTATCTCAAGCTAGGAAATCTGCATTAGATGGGGCAGACACCCTTAGGGATGTTCTCAAATGAAGTACGTAGATAATTATTGAGGAATCATGTACCAAGAGTTGTGTGGCACATACTCGTTTGGTTTCAAAAAGCCTATCTCAAAGCTTTATTCTTGTTTTGGTTTGCAATTAGGAAAAGACTGAGAGCTCCTAATAGGATGCAAAGATTCCTAAACTTAGTAAACATCTGTGTCCTATATAACTAGGATACAAAATTAATAATATAGCTTTAACTTTAAACTGACAATGATTAGTTGACCAGATATGTCAGAAGTAGAAGAAGAAGGATGTAGACTGTCTTATGTTCAAATTTTCAATTAGTAACACAATTTATGGCTTATGGAAGGAGAGAAACCAAAGGATTTTTCAAAGGATCAATGCCTAGAAGCAAAACCTACTTAATGCACTAATACAATTTATTATAGAGCAACTAATAACTCATCATATTCACCTAGAATATAGCAAATTCTTAGCTAATAATTATAGATTTCCCTCTAAAATGCTCCCATTAATAAAAAGAACTTAATCCATTCAAAAGTGTTATGTGAATTGATTATGGTTCTGAATTCATAGATGATGGTTACAACCTCAAAATTGGAACTTAATCCTCTGTTTCACAAGCTCAGAAAGTTGCAAATTGAGTAATAGCTCTTAACCACCAACTATCAAGTTGTAATGGGCTTTTAAACTTGTTTTTTCTTATATACAACTAGATCTAAACATATTTTGCATATTATGTCATATATGTACTTAACTTTATTTTTCACCCATTTAATGCAATTTTTAAATGATAAAAAAACATGCACTTAGAAAATTTAACAATTACGATAAAGAGGTGAATTTTATTACTTTTCATCAAAATTTTATTTTATGAAATTTATATTAAATTTTAACCAGACCATTATTTTTTTAGACATTAATTGATGCTCCCTACCCTCGAGCCAATATGTGTATAAATGAATATTTTGGTTTAGAGTTTATAAGGTAGGTTTAGTTTATGTAATGTACTTAAACTTTTTTCACACACTCTTCCCTAAAATTTGAATTTATGAGACTGATGTGAGGAGTAAAGTTATTGACCATATGACCGTCAAGTTAAACACATATAAGTTTTAAAATAAATCTTCCTAGATTTTTTAAATTGATAAATAAAAACCATAAAAGTTGATGTTGGTATTTAGTTACGAGAAAAATGATTTTAATTACCTCTTTTATCAATAAATCATAAACTTTTAGTTACTTATAGAATTTAAGATTATGAAATTACTTACTGATGCTCCTTTTATAGATAACTCACTCACTCTTTAAATAAGTGTTTCAATTAATTTCTTATAAGAAGACAGAGAATCCATGTGTTATAGTGCCCATATTTAACTCCACTTTAATAAAAAGAATGGATCTATATCTAAGGTTAATTTTAATTACTTTTAGATCAACTTTAATGTAAATCAAATATTGTAATATAATTTACAATTCAGTAGATTAGAAGAATATCCAAACACACATACCATCAATTTCTTGAATATTTATGACATGTTCAAGATTGTTGGGTCAATTAAAAATCCAATTAGGCTGAGGTTATTCGTATTTATACTAAGAGATTAGGCAAAGCAATGGTTGATAACATTACATGCCTTATCATTCACTACATGGGAAAGTCTTACAAAAAACTATCTTCTCATATGGATGTAAGTCCAAACATCTGAAAATGGTTTGGCCAAGTATACAAAGTAGAAGATAGACACTTAACGAATGTAATGTTAAACATTAAGACTCCAAATGCAACCCCAGAGTTGATAGAAGAGACGATAATGGACAACTACCGATGGTAGTAAAAGATGGTTAGAATGAATAGATCGACATAAATCTATAATATATATGCCATGACTACTTTGACAACTCATATAGAGGTAACAGATTAGATAACTTGATCTCACCATCAAGGATCATTTAAGTTATGAGCTTTGAATTATATTTGGACAATACTAATGTATAAATTATCAAGTTGATAATCCTATAAATGAATTAGTAGATCAAATAGATTTTATCAAAAATTTCCACAGATAAAAAAATCCCTATGATAAAAAATCATTCATGGAAGAGAAATCACCTAAATTTCTTCCAAAGTAATTGATAAGCTTAAAGATAGTGCCCATTAAGATTCCAACAACATCTGCAAAAGAGATAAGCATCCAAGTTTAGAAGAGATGGTGAGAGACTCTGTGCAAGATACTACTTCTTAATTATAAAACCATAGAACTTTGACAAGGACTCTTGAAGTTCAAATTGGTCTACTAACTATGGTTATAACTGAAAGACCAAAGTTCAAATTGGTATACTGAAAATGGTTATAACTAAAAGACCACAAGGCATGTTGCCTAATGATATCCTACCTAACCAAGGGAGAATTTAAAGAATTTTTCCCAAGGGATGAGGAGTTGATCAGTATAGAAAAGGAAGAAGATAACAAGGTAAGATTATAGGGGAGTATCAACCAATAATTCTTTATCCTGCAAGATTACTACAAATAATCAAGGAGGAAGAAACTAATACTTAGTAGGAGTATGAAAAAGATTTAGAAGAGAAAGATCTAGAAGAGAAGGATCTAGAGGATGAAGAGACAAAATCAAAGGAAGGCAACACTAAGATCCTCCAAAACATTATACTATTAATGAGCAATCCAAGGAGTTTTAGTATTCTTGTATTATTAGTGGGATCTATATTAATAATACATTTAACTGATTTAAGAGTAAGTATTAATATAATGTCTTATATCATGGTAAAAAGAACTATAATAGATGAACTAAAATGTATAAAGAGAGTAAGATATTTAGCTAATAACTCAATGAAAAGTCCTAAGGATGTTAATGCGAACAGATAATAAAAATTAATAGGTTCATATTCCTAACATATGTTTATATTACAGATATTAAAAAGGATGAGAAAAAATTTCTAATCCTAGGTAGGCCCTTCTTTGCTAAAATTCTTAATCCTAGGTAAACCCTTATTTACTACATCAGGCGCAGTAATAAATATTATAGAAGGTCAACTCATACTTAAGGTTAGGAATGAATAAATTTTATTTTTAAATGATGAAAGCATATTATAGTTGTTAAAGACTCACGAGAATCTAATTCTTACTATAACTTACAATAAGTAGCGACACAATGATCCAAGGTACTATTATAATTAAGCAGATGATTAGTCTTTATTTTCAATTGATTTATTTAATTTCTCTAGAATTGGTACCTATTTAAGTTAAGAGTGATTGACTTTGAGTTCTTTAAGAACTGGTAAAAGCTTAAGTGGAGCGATATGGGATATGTATAAGATTGTTAGGAAATTAGGACGGGATCTAATTCCGATCGCATTGGAATGATTATCAAGCTTTTTTGTATTTTAATTTCTGAAAACCATGATCACTTTAATTCTATAAAATGATTAACACATAAATCATAATAAAGTAGAATCTTAATTCGTACCTTATTTTAAAGTTTGATCCTTATCTTGTTATATCTCTCAAGCTGTTTCCAAAACTAGTCCATCTCAACTATCATGGCTGCACAAATGTCCGACTTCTAACACAGTATCCACGTAATAGATTGAAAGAACTCCATAACTCTTATTATGAGGGCTAAACAAGAAGTGTTAGCTCCATTACAACTTAAGCTTATTTGTAATAAATTTTGGACGTTTTAGTAATTTAATTGAAATTAAATTCTAATTAAATAGAAATTATGCTCAATAAGATCCATATCTCATACTAATCCTTATTTATTAAATATCTCATTTTTAAGGACAAAGTTTCTCAAACTTTACAATTAAGTCCAACTTGATTAAAATTTCTTTCCTCTCTTTAATCTTTTTTTATGTGAGACCCATTAGGTTCTTAAATATGTTGGCAATAATTATAATTCATAATTACAATTAAATAAATTAAAACTTCTTTTAATTTATCTTTAATTCTTCAATTAAATAATTTATAATTATAGATCAAGATTGACATCTCCTTTTTCGTGCATGATTTTTTTTTCGTATAATTCAATTTTTTCATTAACCAATATTCTATTTAGACATAAAGCATGAAATTAATCTCTACTTTATTTTTAATCTAATCATGTTAATTATTCGTCAATAGCTATCGATTCAATTAATAACATTTGTAAACTATTTACAAAATGTTATTCTACCTTGGCCAAGCATTTTTCGAATTAATAGTAATAAAGAACAATGAAACATTCTCCCTAATTACTTTAGGATGATGAATTATATCTTAATCACAAAACTATCTCCATATAGTTCATGCTACATCTATTGACTACTAATTGAACAACCCATGATTAAATATGTCATAAATAGTATCAAAACATAGTAATTACTATATAAGATAACTTTGAAAACCTCAAGTCAAAAGATCATTAGACATATAAGTAATATTTCAAATAGATTTTTCATATCGGGTATGTTCCGTAAACATGTTTTCTAATAAGTACCAAAACGTTTGTTTAAGTATCTTCATACTTTAGTCTATTAAATCGAGTTCTCCCTTCACAAGGAAAAAAATATGCTAATCTTTTTAAGTTCTACTTAATGTTCATTTTTAATAGAACAATGACTAGAAATATTTAAGAATAATACACAAATGCAATATGAATCTCTTAATTATAATCTTATTATATTTTCATTTGTAATGTATAATTATTCCATGAACTTTATCACATGCATATAAACATATATAAGATAAAAATTGCTTTTAAATATTTTGTCTATAAACTATAACTAAAACGATTGATTGTAGGGTATAAACAAGAAGAACACACATATTTCCATAAGTAATTTTCTTGATTTTTATGTCATACTACTTTGTCCTACTTAATTTCTATTTTTAGATAATAGTGATAAATTGACCATGAGACTAAATTATTAAAAAATTAGATGATATTTCAAGCAAAAATATGTATATGAAGCAAATAATAATTCTTGGAGGAATATAGTTTGGTCCGTGCCTAAAAAGAGACAAGCTGATACATAAACCAACATTGTTGGAGACATGGTCATGCTAATCATAAAGGGAAATACTAACATCGGGCGCATACATGTACTCGTTATTGAAAGGATAATGTTAAGACTATTTCCATTGAAGAATTAGGATTCAGATGAAAAAAAAAACCCTAGTTTAGAATGTTGGATTCTTAAGGAAGTTGAGTTGCCTCAATAGGCGATAGTACGTACAAACTTGGCTAGTTTAATGGCACAAAATATTTTCTTTCACTGTAATTGATATTGGATTCGATTTTTGACACTTGTCTATCAACCCTTCACATGAAATGAGTGAGTCGTTCATCACATTTTGGTCAAGCAGCAAGAGCAATCTACTTTAGCACGCTCCATTATATTTACAATACGGTTGTTCCATTTTCTTTAATTTTCAACAAAAACTATAAAACAAATAGAGATAATTTTCAGTTCTTTATTAGACAATAAAAACGATACGCTAAAATAAAATAGAACTTTTCATTCAATCATTGATAAATGAAGTACGTCTCATTTCCATTTTTCAGGACCACATACTGCGTGGATATGGATATGGATCAGCAGTTGAGACTTATTTGGTGCAAGAAGTTTAAATTTTATTATTCAATTTATATACATCACTCCTAATTTTATTGGAATCACAATCAAGGGCAATATGGTAAAATCGAGCAAATTGTCTGCGCCTTACCCACGTTCTAACTTGTTATATGTCCTTTCTAGTACTAATCGACATGTTTCTGTCCAACTCGACCTCCAGCCATTTCACTTCTTTCTTCTCTACTCTTATCTCTTCATGGCTTCCGGGCAGCGACAAGCATCAACTGCAATGAATATGCAATCTTTTTCAGATAGTGAAAGCTTCCGGAGCGAAGGGGATGAGGATAATGAAGAAATGGAGGAGGAATTGAAACATGAAGAGGAGCTTAATAACAAGACATCCTTATGCAACAATATGTTTTTCATCTGTGCCGGTGGCCGGAGACTGAAAACACGATGGAAACTGGGGCAAGGTTTTGACCCTAGAGCTAAATGGTTCCAAGAATGGAATAGGGCTTTTCTTCTTGTGTGTGCCACCGGTCTTTTTGTGGACCCTCTCTTCTTCTACGCTCTTTCCATAAGCGGGACTTGTCTGTGTCTCTTTGTGGACGGGTGGTTGGCGGTCACCGTCACGGTTCTCAGGTGCATGACCGATGCTTTGCAATTGTGGAACTTATGGTTGCAGCTCAAAATGGTCAAGAAATTGTACGGAGGTGGCAGTGCCGCTGACGGTGGCGAGAAGAAAGAGGCAGGCAGCCCACAAACGGCCGGCCATATCTCCATGGCTGTCAAATATTTGAAGGCTAGGAAAGGACTTTTCTTGGATCTGTTTGTCATTGCCCCCATACCTCAGGTGAAAATCTTCTTCTCTAGCTCCTCTAATTCTCAATTGGTAATGGCCTTACGATATGGCCACCATTTTCAAACGATGACCAGCATCTGATTTACTACGACAACCATACAACGAAACATGACGTGGTTCTTGGGTAGGTGCCATTTGTATGATAACGTTTAGCGCAGCTGACATATGCACGTTATTACAGAGTGCAATGACAATGAGCCCACGTGACGTACCTATATCCATGTCGCTTCTTCATAATTGCAAGGGGTAAAAGATGGAAACTGGAAAGCATGTAATAATTTGCACACGAAAGCTTTGTTTATCGGAAAGGCTTTTGAACGAACTCTTCTACTGTGTAGTCTTGCGTCGGAGCATATAGAATTGAAGCAACCTTGTTCCATCATATTCTATGTTTATATTATAATGTAAACTTGATGTTTGTCCAAATCAGAGAACATCAATTATTTGGTATGATTGTTGTAGTTAGTCTTCGGACGGAAAATAGTTTCACTTTTAGGTTTTAAAAACATAGCATTTCTACGATTGAATTATATTTTCAGGAGAACCCTCTTCTTCTCCGTGAATAAAAAGAAACAAAATTGCAAATTACTGTTGTCTTGACAAACCAGAATTTTGGTTTTTGAGGCAAAAATTAAACTATTGTCTGAAATGATAACGTTTTCTATATGCTTTATTGACATATTTTCCATGTTGCAAACTTAGACAAGGTACCTTCTCTTGAAACTAACGTATATACAGTACCTTTACATGTTTCATGTGTGGCCCCGGAGTTTCTCTCACCACTTATCTTGAAATGTATGTCATCACTTACAAGCTCTTATTTGCCTGAGACGAACACTTGGGTTTTGTATCTCTAAGCTTTGCTTCTCTGTTTAACTTGCTATGAGTATACACTCTTCTTGCCTAGTTTACAAACCAGAAACAGAAAATTATCAACACCAGAGGGAAAGTTTTATACTTTCGTCTTCTTTGTCTGCCAAGTTTTATCGTCCTGTCGTGCTAAGTCAAGGCCATATAAATCTTTTAAATTCTTTCTTAGAATCATTTCATGTTCCAATTAGTTAATCGCAGGAATTCGACTTAGTCATCAGAAAACGTTGTACTTAACAACATCAACATTTGCAGATTGTCCTATGGGTGGCAGTTCCAACATTATTGGAGCAAGGATCTGTAACTATGTTGATGACAGTTCTTCTGATAACATTCCTCTTCCAATACCTTCCTAAAATCTACCACTCCGTTCGCCTCCTCCGCCGCATGCAAAATGTTTCCGGCTACATCTTTGGGACCGTCTGGTGGGGAATTGCCCTCAACATGATCGCCTACTTCGTTGCATCGCATGTAAGTTGAACTTTATTATCTAAATTATACCTCTCAATCTTTTCATCCAGAAACTTTAGAAGTCCCCTTTTACTTCTTTTCATATTTTGTCATGTTACTGAACATTTAAGCCATGGATCAAAAGTCAGGTCTAGACTTCATGCTTTTTTTGACATAAAAACAAATTATTGATGCTCAAGTAACTTTACAGCTTCCAACTTTATCTGTCCTCTCGCCGGCATGGACAGAGGGGTTCCTGTACTTAGCCTTAGATTTAGGACCTCTATATAGTCGCTAGTGAAGCGACATAAAGGGAAAAGGACGACGCAGCACCAAAAGAAAGAATAAAAGAACAGTATCTACAAGTTGAATTGTTTTCACAAAAACTGTAGGGAATATTGAGTTTACTTAGGATTCTACCGTGAATTTTAAAAGGATTCAAACTAGTTAGTCACATTGAGGTGGTGAATAGTTTTGGCTTTCTGGTTTTATAGTGAAAAGGGAAAATGTTATTAGGTGTCCTAAAGTCAAATTTATGTTGAAGTTTTTATAAATATTTATGTCATGATACCGTATATGCATGGTAACTTAGTACTTATAAGATTTTAAACTGAGGGTTATGGTGATAATGAAACCTTAAAATGTTACCGGAATTGCAACTATTTTAGAAAATGATAAAAAATAAAAATAATCCTGAGGTAAATGCCAACTATGATATATTCAACAAAATGCATACAAAAGCATGCATGCCAGAAAGCAATGGAAAAACAATCTCAGGAGAACAATGTTTAGTAGTGTTATCATAAAACACTTGGGGTCCTTTTATTTTTTTTTCCACAAAATACAGGCAGCAGGTGCATGCTGGTACTTATTGGGAATACAGAGGGCGGCAAAATGCTTGAGAGAACAATGCAGAGCAACAAATGGTTGCGGGGTAAGGTTGTTATCTTGTAAGGAACATATTTACTACGGAACAGAAAGTAAGATCACGGATAGACTTAGACTGCAATGGGCACAAAACAACAAAGTTAGGAGCACCTGCCTGGATGATAGTGGAGATAACTATGGATATGGAGCATATCACTGGACTGTTCAACTGGTCAAAAATGATAACAGATTGGAAAAGATACTCTTTCCAATATTTTGGGCCCTAATGACACTAAGGTGCGTTTAGTTGATGCTTAAATTAACTAAACACCTCTTCTTTTAATTGATGTGTGTTTAATTGGTGTTACTGGCAGCACTTTCGGGAGTTTGGAGAGCACGACAGAATGGTCGGAAGTCATTTTCAACATAATCGTCCTCACAAGTGGACTGGTGTTAGTGACCATGCTGATTGGGAATATAAAGGTATTCTTGCATGCAACAACATCCAAGAAACAAGCAATGCAACTTAAGATGAGAAATATAGAGTGGTGGATGAAGAAGAGACAGTTGCCTCAAGGATTCCGGCAGCGGGTTCGCACCTATGAGCGCCAGCGGTGGGCAGCCATGCGTGGTGTAGATGAAACTGAGATGATTCGAAACTACCCTGAGGGCCTCCGAAGGGACATCAAGTACCATCTCTGCCTAGATTTAGTGAGGCAGGTATAAAGCTTTTAAATACATGCACACTTTTGCTGCTTCAATGGACATAATTTGAGTCAGCAGTAGTCCTAACAATCATTAAAACCTCAGTGTATGATTTGGTTCAACATTACAGAGGAATGCAACTTGAAAGCTTCTATTATTAGATACACTTCTTATTGTTTTCCAATGTCTTCAAACTCCTTGTGCATTCATTTCTAGTTGAACTTGAAGTCTCTAAGCTAAAAACTTAGAAGGTTGTCCATTTGTTTCAGGTACCACTATTCCAGCATATGGATGATCTTGTCCTAGAGAACATCTGTGACCGCGTGAAGTCTCTAATTTTTACCAAGGGAGAAACAGTAAGTTCCCGTTCTATGGACATAAATATAAGCTGAATGTGCTTGTATCAATTGATTCTATTGGATATCTGTAAAGGGAGGCTTATTGAAAATGTTTTAGTACTTCTAAACCTTGGTTTCCTGTAGGTAACAAGAGAGGGAGACCCTGTGCAAAGAATGCTGTTTGTAGTGAGAGGACATCTCCAAAGTAGCCAAGTCCTAAGAGATGGTGTGAAGAGCTACTGCATGCTTGGCCCTGGAAATTTCAGTGGCGACGAGCTACTCTCATGGTGCCTAAGAAGACCCTTTGTGGATCGTTTACCGCCATCTTCTTCAACACTTTTTACTCTTGAGACTACAGAGGCATTTGGGCTAGAAGCTGAAGATGTGAAGTATGTAACACAACATTTTAGGTACACATTTGTGAATGAGAAAGTGAAGAGAAGTGCAAGGTACTATTCACCGGGCTGGAGAACTTGGGCAGCCGTTGCAATTCAGTTGGCTTGGAGAAGGTATAAGCATCGACTAACGCTTACTTCCTTGTCGTTTATAAGGCCTCGGAGGCCCTTATCACGGAGTTCTTCCATGGGAGAGGATAGGCTCAGGCTTTATACTGCTATGTTGACTTCACCGAAGCCAAATCAAGATGATTTTGACTTCTGAATTTGTATGCTTCAAAAGAGTTTTCAGTTTCTGTTTGTACTGTGTTTTTATATGTTATTTAATTTACGAGTGATGCTTTGTGGGTATGTCAGATAACCTGAAGATATATATATAGATATATATATAAAATTGAATTGAGCCTTGAAAAGCAGGCGCATAAGTATATGAGAATTGGCAGTTAAAACAATGAATCTCTCTTGGTA
>JANZLD010000005.1:42040652-42050788 GCA_026413575.1 Erythroxylum carthagenense | reverse complement strand
AAATAAATAAAATTTTTATTAATGAAAAATAGAAAATATATTTAAAAATTATTCTTTAATTGTTTGTATATATTTCTATATAAATAAAATAAAAATAAATTATTTTTATGTATAAATCACATAGAATAATATAATATAAAAAATAATAATAACAATATTTTTATATAATTAATGATAAATTGTATATAATTAATTATAAAATTAAAAATTTAATAAAATTTTTACTAACGACAATATAAAATATATAAAAAATATTCTTTAATTGTTTGTATATATTTTTATATAAATAAATTATTTTTAAATATAAATCACATAAAATAAAATAAAACAAAATATATTAAATAATTAATCCTAATATTTTGATATAATTAATAATAAAATAATAAACCTCCTGCAACAACCATTTTAACAAAAGGGGTATAAAAGTTATTTATTATGCATTACATTACATTCCGTCTATCTTCTAAACAAAATTTCATTACATTATATTATGAACCATTTCATCCCTCCTAAATAATTTTTTACTATATTACTTTTGATTCCATTGTAAACTATTTTGTTTTATTCCATTCCATTTTATTAATTAACATCTAACTAAAGAGGGCTTAAATGGAGATCATTAATCTCTGTAGGAGGAAATCATGTGAAACCTTAGGTATTCAATTTACTTAATATGGACATATAGGAACCAGAAGCTATTCAAAGAGGAAAGCAAGAACTTGAATGACCGGATAAGATGAACCATACATTGAATCAGAGAAATGATATATTAGTGAAGAACTAGCTTGCAAGAAGAATCTGTTAATTTGAGCGTGCCAAGGACATATAACCATTCTAGTGTAGGGGTTGTAATACAGTCTGGCAACGAATGAAGGGGTTGTAACTTTTGTTCAGGGAACTATTCTTTTTATACCTAGTACAATTATACATATTTTACCTAAAAAGAAAATTAGTTTAAAAGACTAATGGGAAAAGTTGATTTACTATGTGATATAATTAAATTTAAATATAAACAAGTAGGACCCGTTATAATTGTCCCTTATTCCAAGAAATATTGTTGTTAATAACACAAAATTCCACCCTAATTGGAAGATTAAAATCACACCACCTACTCAGGTCAATACCTTACCTTTGAACTTAAGTTGCTAGCTACTTTTATGTCATAAGCTTCACATTTTGAACGAAGCAGACATTGGCCCCAAACGCTATAAATGGGATTTGCCCTGTTTGAAATATACTGAACTGCAAAAGTAATGTGAAAAAGCATTACAAATTGAAACATATAAGGGTGAGGAAGGAAGGGTACCCGTGACAGCTCCAAAAGTATTGATCTCACAAGGTGCGTAGTCATAGCTATGCTGGTCATCTAACAGGGAGGGGGTTGTAGGCAATAATAAGCGTGGTGGGTTCATATGTCTTTATGCTTCATCAGTAGTGCGAATAAAGAGCCTTTACTGAGTTCAAATGCATGAAATTAGGGACAGAGATTTTGAAAAAGATGACTAGCTAGTATAGTATTGCATTCAATTATATGACTACGTGATTTGGTGATTGTTAGTGGTTATTATTAATAAAAAATATTTTTAAATTATTTTTTCCTAATAGTAATTAATAATCGCTAAACTTTTTTTAAAAAACAATTATTATATTCTTTTCTTCGACTACTGCCGTCCTCAAATAAATGGCATTACTGTGGCTTAACAAATTTTAGTTTTTACTTTGGATTTGTTTTATTCCCAAGATTCCTAGTTACTAATTACTCTTTACATTCCATTCCAATTCCAGGATTCACTAACTAAGCTTGTGCTTGGTCTGGAGCTCTATTCATGTGGGTCATGCAAATGCCTGCCATTCACCAGTTTTGAGGCATTTCCATTTACATGCCTTTCTCAGGTTCAATAAGTTGATTTCTGAATAGGTCTTGCATATGTTGTTTACTTCAATTCCTTGGATACATATAAACTTGTGTAAATCATAAAATTTAAAAAAAAGAACAACAACTCTTTGTCAAATTAATTAAAAAGCTTCCCTGTAGTCTGTTAATTAACTATTACTTCCCCAATTTCTGTGTTTGCATTCTGTTTGTATGAAACTACCAAAACGTTGTTTTCATTCTTCTGAACACTCAACAGATGCTAAAGCAAGGGTTACTATAAATTATAAACATGGAAGTTCCCCAAAGCTGGAAGAAGAGTGTAGAAATTATGAAAGTAAATCCTCTCTGCTTTTAGGTTTTGACTTCTATACACTGCATGGCACGATTGAACATAGAAGAGAACAGAAAGGAAAATATTAATTAAGCTTTCATCTCCAAGGCATCCGAGGATGCAAACTGGTTTGTCTCAGCGGCTTCCCAACCAGCAGAACCCCTAAAGAGCAAAATTGCAAGACTGCCAATCTGGAAATGGATAAAGCATCCGGAGCAGTGTGTTACAAAGGAGCCAAAATCTGTCCCTACGACGCATTGCCATCCTGGTCCATACGTTCTGTCAAATTCCTGCAATCAAACGCAATAACCCACTTCCAAAATTGATCATACCATAATACTTTAATACATAATTCATAGTTCGTCCACACTTGGAACAAACCTTTTTAATGAAACGAGCTATTTCTGTGGGCTCAGTGACATCATAAAAATCGAGAGCTTTCGCTGCCAGATCAAGTGCTTCTTGCTGCATGGTATGAAGCATGTCGGTCTCACCAACAACTGCTTTCCCTTCCAACATGGCTCTAGCTACTTGGAGACCTTGAACAATGAAGAAAGGATGAGAAAATTAACGATAACAAGCCAAGTTGTGGATGAAATAATGGTTGGTTTTCTTTCGGGGAGTAAAGGGTTTGGCGCTAGTGGGACAGCCACTTATAGGATCCTTTCCCTTGTGGTCAGTAATTAACTTGTGTTGGAGAATTATACCTTTCCTCTATTAGCCTTTTCATTGGTAGCAAAAAGCTCAAATTGTGCAACAAGAGTCTAGAGGTGCATGGTACCTTGGTACAAGGCAGCACATGCAAAGGTGCAAAAGACAATTGAAGAGCCTGCTTATCTTGGACACGTGCCTGCTGCTTTGTGGAGTTTCCAATAGGGTTTTGCTACGTGTGATAGGCTGTTAGATTGGGCTCAAATATTGGCCGTTCCTGAACATAAGGCTACAAACAAATAAAGTTCACATGATTGACTCCATTCCACACAACTGTTCATGCTTCTGTGTCTGAAGTATGATCGAACTAATTACCAAGATGATCTTGCTAAGGAAGTTAAGATTAACATCTTTTTACTAAATTTCGCAGTTTAATGAAATCTCTCCTCTCAATAGAATTCAATTGTCATGAAATCTTCAAATTTTCAGCTTTTAGTAGATGATTAGGTGCAGAGCGTTAAGGTGATATACACGTTGATTCTGGTCTGTGTACACTCGTATCTTGTCATGAGGTGAGCAATGAAGGGAAGCCACCTAGCAGGTCCAATAGGAGGACCATCCAGAAATCCGGGAAATTATGAATAGAATAACGCACGCACAAGGTGTGATGGTTTACACTGTCGCAACCGATGGATGGAAGAAATCTAAAGCGGATGGGTACAGTAAGATTCATTGTCGAACACCTTCCAACGAATCGAATTTTCATGTGTCCAAGTTTACCATATGATTTCCAAGGAACTGTTAAAACAATTCGAATGCAGTATTCATCTTTGAAGCAAAATCAAGTTGAGCATTTCTATGAACTCGCGTTTAGAGCTTAGTAGTGGATACTGGATGTTAAAATCTAGGGTGCCTAAAGAGCTTAAATTGAAACAAAAGATCAGCCCAATTAAATCCATATCATTCTTGAGCTTGACTTAATATTTAAAAATAAACTTTATATTGGAGATTTTACGGTAATGTGTGGATGGTATAGGCACAATTCTAGTTAAGCCCGAGATTATGCTTCGTAATCTGAACCCAATCTAATACAAACTTTAACACAAGAACTTCAAACTAATCATCTCTTCCCACGCGATGAGCTTGATAGGTTTTAATTTATTAGAACGCGTTGTCAATTACAGCAATTATTTTCAATAATCTGCTAAGAAAGTTTTTAATTTTAACCTTCTATTAGCTAGGCCTGGATTGAGGTGTAGCCATCCAACCTACTTCTCGTGCTTATGTTTTGATTAATCATTTTTATTAAATCTCATCTACACGTTTATATTAAAACTCATATAATCATGTGAACAAAATGAAAAACTAAGAAGAAAGAAGCAACTAACTTGTGTCTGAGGCAACTGATTTCCAATTAAAATTAGAAGAGAGAAAAATTCAAATGTCATGGTTGTGGGTTCTTTTATTTTCTCATTTCTCTGTTCACCACCAATTTTTCTATTCTCTCACTCTCATTTCACAACTTCCCCCCTTTTTCTTTTTCTGGTTGTTAAGGTCACGTCCTCACGTAACAAACGCACTAGGCCATATTCAGGTTACCTAGCAAATTCTAGTTTTGATTCCTGTAATCATTTTCAGAGGCGAGTGAGATTCGGGATCAACTCCACATTAATGGCATCGCGTCTCTTCGCCTGCTTCAACAAGAGAAGCCATGCAATAAACAACACGCACGGGGCCGTGGTTGACGTCTCACGAAGGAACAACGATGAGGAAGGGTGGTGCTGGTCAAGCTGTTCTCATCTCAGGGATGTAAAACTGTGGGAAAATCGGATCAAGATCTGATCCCGACCACAACGAAATAATCACAAAATTTTGTCGTGACTTTTGATTTCTCAAAATTAAAATCTATTTAATTCTATAAAATGATCAACACAAATCATAATAAAGCGAAAATTTAATTTGTACCTTATTCTGAAGCTTGATCTGTATCTTGTCGTATCTCTCGAACTATTCCCGAAACTGATTCGTCTCAACTACTATAGTTGCACAAGCGTCCAAACTCTAACGGTATCTACAGAACAGATTGAGCGAACTTTATTACTCTTACAGAGAGGGTTAAGCAAGAAGTACTAGTTTCATAAAGGTTAAGCCTATTTATAATAAGCTTTGGACATTTTAGTAATTTAATTGAAATTAAATTCTAATTTCAATTAAACTTTAATTAGAATTACAAATAATTCTAATTAAACACCAATTATGCCCATATAAGATTCATTATCTCATATTGATCCTTATTTATTAAATATCTCATATTTAATTATAAAGTTTCTCAAACTTTACAGTCAATTCCAACTTGATTAAATTAAATTTGTTCTCTTTAACTCATTCCATATGTGAGACCTATTAGGTTTCCAAATATGTTAGAAATGATTATAAAATCTAATTTTAATTCATAATTAAAATTTCTTTTAATTTATCTTTAATTTTTTAATTAAATAATTTATAATTACAGATCAAGATTGTCGTCTAGTAACGCATCATGGCCACCTAAATATTTAGGCATGTTAAAGCAGTTTTGACTAATCTTTTCGTGCATAATTTTTTCGTATAATTCAATCATTTTATCATACAATATTCAGATTAGACATAAAGCATGGAATTAATATCTACCCTATTCTGAGTCTAATCATATTAGTTCTCTTCCATTAGCTATTGATTCAATTAATGATATTTATAAATTATTTACAAAGCGCCATTTCACCATGGCCAAAGATTTCCCGAATCAATACTAATCGAGAACAATGGAACATTCTCCCTAATTACTTTAGAGTTATGAATCCTATCTTGATCACTCAACTATCTTCATATAGTTCATGCTACATCTAATAACTACCTATTAAATGACCTATGATTAAATAAATCATAAGTAGTATTAAAACATAGCAATCCCCATACAAGATAACTTTGATGGCCTCAAGTCAAAGAATCACATATACAATCATCACAATGAGAATTCCATAGACATACAAGTAATGTTCCAAATAGATTTCTCATATCAGGTATATTCAGTTAACTTGTTTTCTAGCAAGCATCGACACGTTTGTTTAAGTATGTCTATACTTTAGCTTATGAGATCGATTACTTCCTTCATAAGGAAAAACAAAACGTGTGCTAGTCTTTTTACATTCTATTAATGTCCAATCTTAATAAAACAATGACTAGGAACATTTAGGAATAATCCATAAATGCAATATAAATCTTATAATTATAATCTCATTATAATTTCATTTGTAATATACAATTATTCCATGGACTTCATTATGTACATCTAAACATGTATAAGATAAAGAATGTCTTTAAATAATTTGTCACTAAACTACAACCAAAGCTGACTGTAGGACATACACCAACAAGCTCCCAATTGCACTAAGTCAATCATTTAAGTATCTCATACTATATCATCGTATGACGATTATTCTACTACTAGGACAACGGCTTAATGAGAGAATTCTACAAGATTCTCTATAGTGAGCACTTGATTCAATCTTGCAATTCCCATCTTAATTATTATCATCATAATTAAGAAAATTTGTCTAAACATATTCTTGGATCTTCTATGAGACATTAGCTCTTTATGCATGCACAATGGCTCTAATGTTTTATAATACATTACTGTCTTGAACAATGCAAAGAAAACTATACCAAGTTCACTAAAGAACTTGTTGATCCAATTAATCATTTCCACAAAATGAAAAATGTATTATGGCATAATTAGCAACCAATTGCTATATTGGAACATTTCCAATCCTAAATGATATTGTTCTAAGTAAATAAACCTTAATTAGGATTTACCTCTAAAGTTATATCCTTATCATCTTGAACTCAAATATCAACTCACACATAGAGTGATGGATAGCTTTAATACTTCATAAGTATATGATATCTTAAATACTAAACATCTTTAGTACATTATCTATGCACTTGGACTTAGAATAAGTTAACAACGCCTAATCTATCTTTATAGTACCTTTTTCATATCCAACAAGAGTTGTTCTTGAAAATTATGCGTTCGATAATTGAAAGTTAGAACTTTTGTTCTCTGTAAGTAATATGTCTCCGCATAGTCTCACTGAAGAGGACAACCATACTCCCACTTACCTTGTTGTAGATATGATAAATTCATAATCATCTTCAAAACAAACTCTTTGAATTCATGGTGAAAGTGAATCTTTCAACTTCTTGTAGCCTTTCAACTATACATCAAATGTATCATTAAAGGTATTTGTTCCAATTAAATGTAATGTTATAAGATTTGAACCTTTCAAATTCCTTCTTACTCCCACTACTTATCTTGAGAACCAATCTCTTATAAGTATACTTTGAATCAAACAATTTGTTCAATGAATCCATAAGATCATATCCAATCTTTTGGATATCTCATAACCTTTTATTATCCAAGTTATTTTTAAACTTAATGGATTATATGCATGCTTCAACTAAGCGTCACATCCTTAAATCATTAACTTTGAGTCTTTCAAAGACTTAGCGTTTTATATTTAATATGAAATCTTGCTAATTGATTTAATTGGAACTATAAAAGGTAAGTCATTGTACCAAGCATTGCTATAAAAGAAATGTTATTGCATCATACAATATCTCATATTATCTTTTACTCCTTACATAAATCCATGCACTTATGAATTTAGTTATGAAGTAATTCACTAAAGAATCTCATTCCCTATAGATAACCAAAAATTTAAAACTTACCACAATGATCTCATTAAAGTGCTTTAGCATTCTCAATCCTTTATTTTTTTACTTAGATGTAAATAACTTGAACTTTTCAAAATTTTAAATCATTATTCCATTTAATACATATGACTATATCATATAAAGTCATTATCAATCTAATGAAATATAAGTATTATCCTTTTTATGAATTATTATTATATCCAATATATCACATGTATAAGATTTAACAATTCAATACCACATTATCCTTTCACCAAAGGTCGATTTGGTTATTCTTCAACTTGAAAAATTGCACAAGTTTCATATGATTGATAATCAAAAGGATACAGGTATCCTAATGTGTAACTATATGATTCTTGTTTTGTTGATTTAACCAACTTGACATAAAAGGATTGTCTCGATTATCCAACTTTTTATTCTTTCCATCTATTTTAAGATCCAACACATACAAACTCTTTATATAAAATTGGATCAACTACTTTTACTTAAGAATCTATTTCTAACCATGCATTGAACATTACAATAATGTTGAATCTAAATTCAGTATCAAATACTCATAAGCATGAATTAAAAATACGTATGATCTTTATTATATCACATATAGGCAAGAAAAATCATGCAGTCATTTTCTTTTAATGACAACTATTATCATACTGTTGCTAAGCCTTTAATTGTAGTCCACAATTATATTTTTAGTAGGCTAAATTAAGTGGAACAATTTCATCAAGGTATTATACCTTTTAGCCCTACTCCATGCAACACCTTACATTTTGCTATCATGGTGTTGATATGCATCTTACATGTCGTCGTAAAAGATTACGAGACATTGTCAACTCAAAATGTCAATACATTTTGTCATCTATATGATTTTGACATATCTCTACAACTTTGTCACCATATCCTCAGTGGGAATTATAGCAAAATTGCATAATGAACATACCAGTTTCTATCTAACTTTTGAGAACTTTTTTCAAACACATCCTATGTCTAAGAACTTGGATTCACTAACTTAGTATCAACTATACTAAATAATATAGATTCCATTGAGAACAAAATAAATGTAAGAATAGCCCTTACTCCTACTATTTTATTCGAAATAATAGCCCTTACTATTATTCAGAAAGATTATTCTAATCCTTCTAGTGGGCTAAGATCCAATTTAAATATAGTTGATCTTGAATTTGCTCAACAAACCAACTAAACTTAAATTAGGTAGATAACAACTTTATTAATCACATCTCATGTGACTCATAGATCCGTTATGTGACAACTCTTGTTAAAATATATCTTATATAATGTTCCTAACCTAGTCTCCAAATTCATGTGATCATGAGTTTGCTTATCTAAATCACACAAATTTAGTTAAGTAGAATCCACTATCATAAGATTAAACATGTTCATGTTGAAGCGGCCTTGAGTTTGCTCAACAAGCCTACAATAAACAAAACTCTGTTTTATTCTTATAACAATGGAAGACAACAATCACGTTCTTAATATGTACTTAAAATTTTAACTAGAGATTTAACTTCATATGTCTCATCAAACACAAATTGTATGTAAAATATCACACATATAAAATATACATTTTATCATGTATGCAATATATATATCAACCATATAAATAAAGTATACAACCTATGCACTCATAATCAAATTATATGCATAAAATATCAAGCTTCGTTTGATTCTAGTTATTGATCGTCATAATCTAAAATAACATTTCCAACTCATTGGAAAACTTAAATTAGATTAAAACTATTGATTCCTAAATAAATTAAATTCCTATTTCAAATAGAAATTTAATTTGATTTGAAAAAAAATTTTCAAATCCAATTGGAAACCATTTCTAATTTATCTTAACCCCTTGGACAAAATTTAACTGAAAACAATTTCCAATAAATTATTCTTCTTACTTATTATAATTTAGAAATTTTTTTTTTCAAAATTATATAAGTAACACATTCTAATCCAATTAGAAAACTATTTCTAATCTAATTAGAAATTATTTTTGCTTAATTAAAACTATTTTCTAAAATTAAAAGGAAACTACTTTCAAATTAATAAAACACTTTTAAATTTAATTAAGAAAGTTATTATATATTTTTATTTAGAGATTTCTTTCTTAACTAATTAGAAAACCTTTATTTAATCAGTTAGAAATTCATTTTTAAAATATAAAATAAAGTTCCTTTTCTTGATAAATGAAAACATTTTTCAAAATTTAATCAAGATAATATCCTTTCTAATAAATCAAGAAAGTTATTATTCTAAAATAAAAACAATTTCTAAATAAATTAAATAATAATTCTCTAAACAAATAAAATTATAAATTTAATTTATCTCAATAAAATTGAAATAAATAAATTTAATTAAGATTCATCTTTTTTAATTATTTAAGAAAACAATTTTCTTAATTTTAAAGAGTCTAATTAATTAATTTGAATCTAATTGAAACTAATTAATCCTTATTTTAGAAACTACTTTTCTGATTAATTAATTTTAATTTAATTGAAACTAATTAATTTT
>JANZLD010000005.1:41995567-42012259 GCA_026413575.1 Erythroxylum carthagenense | reverse complement strand
TCATAGTCAAGGGTTTCCAACGCGATCATGTTTCTCTATTCTTTGTTCTCGAATGTCGGATTTGTGTTCGATTCGTTTGTTGGCTTTGGTTCGATTTGCTTTCGATTCGTATTTTTGCCTTTGATCCGATCCGTTATTTCGAGTTTCACTTTATGTGTTGCTTCGATTTCTCTCGTTTTTCGCTTTCGCTTTCATTTCCGCACTTTGTCCTTGTACTTGTTTGTTTGTTTCACCGGTTGGGATCCGGTTCTGGATCGGGTCCCAAAAAATTATACATTAGGTCTAATACTACCATATTTTATGCGTAACCTATTAGCTTGCCATGCACAACATCACCTTCCTTTCCTACCTGCTCAACTATATTAACCTTATATTCCTTTCTCCCAAGCATAATATCTCTTTCTTCTCTATTTTGCTCCTCTAGATTATTTATAATGTCATTCAACATACCTGTATCATTAGGAGAGTTTGGAACCTTATCTCAAGTCAGATTGACAACATTTACATTCGCAACTTCCTGAACTTCCAGTTGATTCACATCTTCAATGAGCTAGTGACTTTGTACCTTATTATTTATCATTTGCTAGTTCACTTGCTCCGCTTCCACGTCATATGCCTCTATCTCAATTAGTTTGTAATAATCTTTCTTTTTAAAGATTTTCCCTATAGGTTTATAGTGCTTCCCTTGCATCTTGAAATAATTGCTTGCCAATGTAGCTAGATAACAAGCTCAAACCTTGGTTCATTATTCTAATGAAAGATTATTTAAATTGACCCATATGGAATGCTCTCTTGATTAATTATGCTCAAATTAATAATTGGCTACTATTTTTATAGGAATATTGGAAGCTATTTAAGGTGCCAAGGACCTTGTTCTATCACTTTAAATGCATCATTTTGAGAAAGAAATCAGAAAATTAATAAATTATCTTTAATAAGGAGAACAACCTGTAGTCCTTTATTCTTCCAAACCTTTTTTTGCCCAATTTGAAATTTTAGGAAATGGAGAGTGAGAACTCATGAAGAATTCAACTAAGGAAGATTCCTAGGCAGTAGCTCCAACTCTAAGTATTTTGATCTTAGGAGCAATGATAGTTCCTCCCTTTATCTCCTATGTAGTACAATAGTGCAAATAGAGGTTTGTTACATCTCTAAGGACCTACTTCCAACTCTTTTGAGTAGATGAAGGAGTAGAGAAAGGAACATATTGATTTTTATGGCTCAGATGGAGGTTATAAGGAAGAGAGGTGGAGGGCAAAGGGAAGAACCCACCGGAGGAAGAGTCAGGCGTCTAAACATTTTTTTTCCATCTAAAATCTAAGATTTAAAGAAAAAGTTCAAATGATAGTTACCCTAAATGGTAACAAGGGGCTTAGGTAAAAAAAGAGAGAGTTTAAACTCACTCTTTACATGTCTTACTCTTGTTGTTTTTGGGTTACTTTCTTCTATTTGATTTTGACTTGTTCTTTAAAAATTATGGAAACATCTTTACATGGGTTGTGTGAGTTCTTTTGTGTGGATGCTTGCATATGATTAAGTATATTTTTCTTTTGTATATATTGAGTGGTGTTCGTTATTTTTTGATATTCATGGTTATAAATTTAGTTTTTAACTTGCTATATATGTCATACACATCCGTGGTTACCGCTTTGTTCTCTTGTTAAAGCATTACTCTGTGTTTGATTTTCAAGGGTTTTGTCCAAGTCTAAAATAGTTCAAAGTTGATTTTCTAATGGATTAAGAAGAACCTAGGTTTTAGTCTGGTTGGGTCAGACGTGCTAGACCCAGGGCCAGGCTTAAACATAAACGGTCCATTCATAAATGATGGCTACCCACTTGAAAGGGAAGACCTAAACCTAGTAGATATTTTTTAGATATAAATTTATTACCTCATCATGAAACAAGTACGACTGGGAAAAACCCTATTTTTCTTTATTCACTAGCCACCAAAACTCTCTCAAGAGATTGACTTGAGCGTCGGAGGGGCCTACTGGGAATCAACCTCCGACATGCCTTTACTATTTTGCAGGTATCTATCAACCAGAATCAGTCAATCTTATGGATCCAAGCAGCAACGCCTAGCCCCACCAAAATCTGACAGAACCATAGTCAAAAAATATGACCACGAAGTACTCCTTGGGAATCGACTAGATGTGGTATCTAAGTAGCCTTTAGTTTCTACCACCAGAGTTTTATCTTTTGCGCTCTTCCCATGTGTATGCCTTTTCCCTCTAAAACTCCTATGACGTAAAGATGTTTAAATTGAGAGCCGGTTAAATTTAAGAGTAACTCACGAATAAATTACATGTCGAGGCCAATGGTAGGCTTTGGTGTTAAAGGAGATAAACCAAATATATGGTGTTTAATATACCTTATCTATCTACACTAGGCCTCACTACTATTTACTAGGCCCGACCTTGGGCAAGAGTAGGAAAGACACCTACCTAAGGCCCACCCTCATAAAGAATAAAATAGGCCCCACCCTTTGACCCTCATAAAGTGACCAAATTTACATCAAAATAGGTCCCCAACTCTGTACACTACAATGGCTGATCTCGTATTAGTCATAAAAAGCAAAATAGGGCCTACCCTTTGATCCTCATAAAGAAAAAAATTAGTCAAAGTTAATGGTTTTTGGTGGAAGAGACTCTTAACATTTAATTTCTTCAAGTTTCGACGAGAATGCTACTTTAACTTCCAAATTTAATGTTAGGTTTTATATTCTTTCGAAGAGTTTTAACGTTAACTTTTTATGTTAATCTATTTATAAATTTCTTTCAAGAATTTGGCTATAGTTCTTACTCTCTATCTTTTTTATTCCATTAGTGTATGAATCTAAGATACCCCAACTCAAGAATTGACAACAAAATATTTTCATGGTTCTAACTTCTTAGTGATAATTTAAAGGTAAATTTTCTAGTATTTTTTTTGTGTTTTTAAGTTACTAAATACTTAAATATATTATAATTAATTTGTCTCCTCTGACAATATTTGATCATACATACAACGTTTGACAATGTTATTATGGACATGATTATATCTTATGTAAGAAAATTTGCATAAGTCCTACACCAATTAGGGAACTTGATCAACACCAATTAGGGAGTTTTATTCTTATTTGTAATTCTATTTTAGGAAGGAAACTATTTGTAAATGAAAAAAAATCAAAGAGTGGGTGAGGTAACTTTGACAATAGAAAAGCTACTATGGCACTAGAATAATGCAAAAAAATACAATAATATTTAATAATCAATTCACTAAATCATGTTTAACTTTTTTCACGAATGCTTATTTAATGGATGATATAACTTTGAAAGTAACAAGAATAATAGTTGCAATGAATTTTTGAAGTACATTAGAGCATAAAAACACTATTTTTTTAAAAGAATTAACAAAAAACTTTAGTTCTTTAATCCAGCAACCATCATTACCTGAGATTTTAAAATTTACTATATTATATTACATTATATATTTAATTATTAATTTTAATAAAATGTCAGAAAATATCATTAATACAAATGATATAAAAATAAAATAAAATTATTCACTCTGTTGGTTTTTAAATTTATTTAGTATTTAATATATTATAATATAGTCACATTGAAAACTTTTATTTTTGTTTGAAAAAATCAATTCTCTTTTTTACAATAGATAAATTGTAATTCAACTGTATTATGATTTATGATATTTATTTTAAAATATGTATTTATGATAAGATTATTATAACTTCTCCACATATATCTATTGTCAAAAAGAGAATTAATTTCTCTTTTTCTTTGACCTATTATCATCATTATGAAGATTAGATCCGTTGTAATTTTAATATCTGTTATCTTTGGTGAAAAGTAAATCAATGTTAGTTTTTAATGTTTTAAAATTACTTGAAAATCAAATTTAGATTTTGAATATGATAGATTTTATCATAGAAGTTTGTTTTTTTTTTGCTTTTGAATATAGAATATTAAATTTTAATCTTTATTTTTTTCCTTTGTCAAAGATATAATACCATTGATATATCTTTGCGATATATTATCAAGCTATTGATGTTTTGTTATTCTTGCATACTTCTTCCAGTTCTATATATGTACTTTTTTTTCTTTTTTCAGTCTAATTGTATTATAATTGGTTTATATGATGTTGCCTAAAAACCATTTGTATGGAAGTGAAAAAAGGAAAAAAGGAAAACAAGTAGAATAGTTAATTGAATCTGGAAAAGGAGCAATTAATAAATTTATTAAAAAAGTAGGCTCCTATAGTGAGAATCATGAGGAACTAGGTAAAGGTAATTTCAAACAACATAAAGAAAATTTAAGTGATGAGATTTATATTCATGATGATATTAGTAATTTGAGTGAGTATAATCATCTACCAAATGCATCCAATTTAGAAAATTTAAGGGTAGATGAGCAACTAACCTATATTGGATATTTATGATCCTAAAAATTGGGATAATCTTGATAATAAAGTAAGAAACATTTTAGTTGAAAAAGGGCCTATAAAAGAATTGAATCTTGTATTTTAATTAGACAATAGCTCTTATCATTTTTCATATTCATATTATTTTAGAAAATTGAGTAATGAAGATATTAGCGATAGAAAATGGTTAGTTTACTCTAAACATATAGATAAAGTATATTGTTCTTGTTGTAAGTTGTTCAAATCTAATAGCAAATAAAGTGCATTAGCAAATGATGGATTTAGAGATTCGAAGCATCTTAGTGAGAGACTTAAAATTGAGCATATGACTAGCATGAGGACCTAGAATGAATTAAGAGTAAGATTGACCAAAATTTAAAAAAAATTAATAATGACTTGCAATAAAAAATTGTAAAGGAAAAATAGTGTCAGAGACAAGTTTTGTTGAGAATAGTTTCTGTTGTGAAATGTCTTGCTAAATATAATTTAGCTTTTTGAGGATCCAATGAAAAACTTTACCAAGATAGTAATGGTAATGTTTTGGATTAATTAAGATGATTGCTGAATTTGATGTAGGAATGCAAGATCATGTTAAACTCATTCAAAGTCATGAAATTCATCGTTATTATCTTGATCACAAAATTAAAAATGAGTTGATTTCTCTGTTAGCCCATAGTATTAAAAGTTCTAACATAAGGATCATTAAAGAGGTGAAATACTTTTATATTATTCTTAATTATAACCCAAATTTGAGCCATCAAGAACAAATGAGTTTGTTAGTATGATGTACGAATATGTCAAATAAAAAAATAAAGGAGTACATTTTAGAGTTCTTAAATGTAGATGACACATTTGGATTGGGACTTTACAATGAATTATTGAATGCCTTTAAATCTCTTGATCTTAATGTCTATAATGTGAGGGGTTAGGGTTGTGACAATGGTTCTAATATAAAGGAAAAACATTGAGTGGTTCAAAAGCGATTACTTGAAATAAATTCAAGAACATTATATATGTCATGTGCTTGTCATAATTTTAATCTTACTTTTAATGATATGACACATTCTTATATTAAAGCCATTTCGCCTTTTGGAGTTGTGCAATGCATATATGCATTATTTTCAAGTTGTCCTAAAAGGTGGAAGATTTTGCCTGATAATGTTTTGGGATTAACCACGAGATTATTGTCTAAAACTCGTTGGGTAAGTCGAATAAAAATTGTTAAAACTATTAGATTTCAAGCTCTTTAATGAGGAAAATTCGAATAGTATACTTGAGAGTTTTGAGTTTTTACTTGGCGTGATATTTTATTCGCTATTAATATAGTGAGTAAAAAACTACAGTTTAAATCTTTGTGCATTGATGCTATCTTAGAGCAATTAGAAGGTGTTATGGTATTTTTTAAGAAATATAAAGGCGAAGGATTTGCCTCTAATATGAATATTGTCAAAATTCTTATACATGAGGTGAATGTAGAGCCTACATTTTTAACTAGACTTTATATTATTAGAAAAAGACAATTTGATGAAAACAATTATGGTGAAGAAATATAATCAACTGAGGATTCTTTTAAAGTTAATTTCTTTCTAGTTATTGTGGATATGACAATTATTTTGTTGAGGAATAGATTTGAACAATAAAAAATATTTGAAAATATTTTTGAATTTTTATTTGATTCAAAGAAGTCGAGGTTATCGGATAATAATGAATTAAGAGAATGTTTCATTAATTTGCAACAACCTTTTCTTATAACAATGTATCGGTTGCGGATTTAGATGATATTTTTTTGAATTAAAGTTATTGTAAATGACCTAACCAAATGAGTTAATATCATCTGTTGAAATTTTAGAATTTATTAAAGCTGCTAATTATTATCCAAATGTTTCAATTATTTATTGAATTCTATTGACAATACTTGTGACTGCAACATCAGTTGCGAGAAATTTTTTAAAGTTAAAATTATTGAAAACCTAATTGAGATTGTCAATGTCACAAGAAAGGTTTAATACTTTAGCTATTTTATATATCAAGAAGGATATGTTGGACAATATTGATCTTGATACTATTATTAATTATTTTGAATCTAGAAGCATGGACAAATTGTCTTTCATAAATCATGATCATCTGTGTGTTTGTTAGTGTAATTCTTTTGGTGTTTTGCAATATGATATTGTTGTTCAGTTGCTGCTACTGTTATTTTATTGTTATTGGTATTATTTTTAGTGATTTTATTACTACTGACATTTGTAAGATGTTACTAGCTAAGGTTATGATTATTTAGTATTTTGTTGAGTATGAGAACTTACAAATTGAGTTACTTATGTATGGATATTAAATTTTAATAATAAAAATATGTTTTCAAAATTTACTTATTTGTATATTTCCTATTTATTAAGGCCCTTCTTTTTACTTTGTCCAGGGTCTATAAAACCTTAAGAGCAACTCTGTCTCAACCTTTAAATAGTAAAATGATCACAAGTAATGAAGACATCCAAATATTGAACTAACAATTATAATAATTGATTGAGATAAAAACTTAAAAGCTCATCTTAGGTCCAGCAAAAAATTTTAGGTGGAAAAAAATAAATTCTAATGAGTAGTAGAAATTTTGGCTGGTGCCACACCGGCATGTTTACTTGATTGATAGTAGAATTATAAATCAAAGATGACAATAGCAAATAAGTAAAAAAAAAACATGCAAAATTGTGCTGTAAATGGATGGAACTGACCAATGATATGACTTGAAACTCATGGCAAGAATAAGCAATTTTCAATTGCAAGAAGAGATTGACATATTCTTTTTATTCTTCAACATATTTGTTGTTAGCCTTATCAATTACAGATTTATCTATGAATTATTTTTAAAAACAACAAAATTTGCAACTAAGCCACAAAATTGTTTCCAAGTAAATTGCCTTTTCATCATAAACATCCTTTTGTTTATTATACCAATATGATAAAAGAAAAGAACTTATGTCAACAACTCATAACCTTTAACATCATAACTTCAATTGCAATTCTGATATCCATGCTTGCTCTAATTATGGACGCAAAACATCTATAGGATGGAGGTTATTCACACGACATTCAAATTTATTTTTATCTGAAGTTAATGATATAACAATCAATTTAATTCATCTTACAAAAATGAGATACTAAAGAAGACGACATTTACAAGGCTGTACATAGAATATAATCAGGCCAGTGTGATAAACAAATACAAAAAAAAGAAACAAAAAATCTAAAGACCAGTTGAAAAAGTGGAGATTCACTAGAAAGAACACGTGACCTCAACTTAACTGGGCAATGTCAAAAGTATCTGAAAATTTGAAAGTATCAGCAGCTCCAAACTTCCTACGTTCTTCCCAGTCTTCAGCAGATTCATCTTCATAGGTACCATCTTCCTCGTCATTGGTAGTGGTAGGTGAAGATGGGTCATGTATACTTTTGGATCTACATCCTGGTATGGCGAGCATGGTTACTTGACCACGGTTGGATATTTCAATGACAACATTGTCATCATCAATCGGAAGGGGCTGTTTCCATGGCTCCCCATCTATCCTCATAAATGTGTCGCTTGCTGCACCCTTGTTGAACTCGAAGGAAATTCTGTTGGCCTAAATGCATATTAAATAAAGAGTTAGAATCACCAGCGATAACATTCCATTAGTTCAACACTAGGTGATTCTATTAAGAAGATAGTGCTAAGCATGGTCTATTGCGTCTTAATGAAATGAAATTAATCCCTACCTGAGCAAGACGAGTCCCATGTCCTTTAGGAGCGAGTAAAACAAGACCATGCCAGGCATTTCTAAAGCCAACAACCTCAATTAGACCATCGTCTACGTATGGAGGGGTAAACTCACTCTGTAACAAAGATTTTATACACAATGGTCAAGTATAACAGCAAAAACAAAACCAATTGGATTTCGAAAAACTTGTCATACACTACAATGCGCCTAAGATTGTAGTTCAAGAAGTCAACAAAAATAATATGCGGAGAAGACTTACATCTCGCAATTTCTTGTCATTGCATCTTCCCCATGGATTTAGCCCACCGGAAAAACTGGGCAAGTTCAGGCAAACAATGGATCTGATACTATAATAGAAAGAGGAGAAAATCGTAAGTTTACTGGGCACAGATCAATTTATTTTGACAAAAGTGAAGAATTCCTAATACACAACTGAAAAGGGAAATGAATAAGGAAAATTAATGGAAGAATCAAACAACCAGCGGTTGTCTTTTCTTTTCTTTAATGAATATTGATACTGTTTACTCCGTTACTTATAAATCACACTTCATGATCCTTAGCTAATCAGTTGACCAAACAACACTTGTGGTACAAAGTTTTCACTCTAGGGATATCCCAGATTCTAGTTCAAGTTCATTGCACTGTTCAGGAGTATCAAAATTATTGGAACTAACAACTCCAAACCTTAACACTATCAAAGAGCCCTGAGGAATTATTTTTAAGAACATAAACTTTCAAAAATCAAAATATCAAACTTAAAACATATTATGGAGATTTTATGTAGAAGAGGCAGCATTTGATTCCATAAAGTATCATGGTGAACTAGGTATTCCCCCAACAACCAAAAACTGGCCACCTTGAGTTCTTGAACTCATATAGTAGCTGTGCAATACTTCATAAAAGTGTTTAAATAGATAACAATAGTACCGATTAAATAACATAGTAAAAATTTTAGGGGTCAGTAAATGATGGGCCAAGGCCAGCAGTTCGTTATGTTTATCAAAGGAGAAAGGATAGGGGTTTCCCGACAACCGGATCCATTATGGGAGGCTAGAAAGAATCTACTACTAGAAGAATAAAGGCAGCATGTGTGATGATTGCATTGCTGATTTACGTAGGGGAATGTCTGCTGGTTTATTACGTGTGATAGGCCAACGTGGCAAGTTTGTTACAAAAGTTGTTTCTTGTTTGTTAACCAACAGTAGTATAAAAATCAGAGGCAGTAGTGAGACAAGGAAGGGAAAATGATATGTTATTGATGACTGAGAGTAAGGTAGGCACTTGAAAACCTACTGGTGTCATTTACATTTCAATACAAAATGTTCTTTCCTCATTGCTATTCACTTTTGCATTTCCAGAATGCTTTGATCCTATCAGTAAACTTTAACTTAATAAAAATAAGTGCGTAAAGAATAAAATGTTTATTTGTGAAATGAAAGAAATCTACACTTGTATAGAGAATAAATGAAAACCTACACATAGAGAACAATGTCATATGCATAACATAGATGACGCCTATGCCTAAAATATATAATCAAATTAACACTGTGCAGGAAAATAACGACGTAGAACAGGAAAAGAGTGAGACATATAATATCCACCTTGGAGGTATGCTCAGGACCTCCCATTCACCCTGCTTTTTCATTATTTTGACCCGTGTCAACTGTGCTATGTTCCTGCATTAGATTTGCAGCATCAGAAACATGGAAGGTGATGAAAATGGAGAATACTAGATGACGTGGCCTCAACATATTTACACTTATAAAACTTCTTATTCTCTTGGATAATAGCATAAATGTCTAATTTGATTAAAAGGAATAACAATGAATTAGAGCCTGGGTCTGCTTCTTTAGGATAGAGCTTCATCAACAGCTTTGTAAGGCTTAAAACAGGAGATAAAAAGATAAAAAAGGCTGATCAAGTGAATTTCTTTTGCAAATTGTCCAATTAAAATCACTGAAATTACCATCAAGTCTGGAATTCCATGTCTGGCTACCAAAGCATACAAAGCAAATTTGGAAAATTATGTCAAATCATGCATGCTGATAAGTCATGAATAAAGATATTTCCTTCAAGTCCACACAATGTTGAGAGAAATTGTGGTTAAACGCATTCAATTCTCATAGCAAATTTGTCAGTGATGCTGCAATGGCAATCATCTGATTAACACCAAGAATGCATCTTGAGCAAGATGAAGCTTCTTTTGGAAACAATGCCAGTGTTGTTTTTGAACATGTCAAAAAGTTTTGAAAGTTGATGTGACGAGTAGGAAAAATTAGCTATGTTCAAACTGCAAGGCTTGATGCTAACACAATTGAAATAGTATCTGTTAAAATTATTAAAAGGGCTCTGAATAGATAACATAACTGCAACTGGGTGTAAAAAATCTTCTTCTAGAGAAAACATGAGCACAAGATTGATTATCAGACAACTTAATCATTAAACTAAAAGTCTCCAGGACCAGAAATGTCCATGAAAACCTCAAAACACTTAATTGACATCTGGATCAAGAATAGGCAGACTCATGGAAAAATGATGTGATAGATCACAATATGACCAGAGAAACAATTTCCACTAAGCACATTTTAAAATGTAATGATCTGATGCTAAATTTGAGAATGAAGGTAAATATCATTTTTATGCTTATGGCCATGTTATTGAATTCCCTGTGATTAGCCATACCCGAAAACTAGGAAGCTTATCGTAGTAGTAGCATATGGCATATGAAAAATTGTATCACTCTTCCAATTTGACAGTTATAATAATCAAAGAGAATAGTAAAATAGATATTTTTCAGAATACCATAAGTGGAAAATGCAAAATATCAGTCACAAGTCAGAAATTGAGATCCTGACTGCAGAATCTCAAGCAACCAGACAGAGGAAGCATTGTCAAGTTTGCATGTTTTAGTCTGTATCTTAGTCTAGTTACAAATTCATTTATTGTGAATGCAGTGACTTGTAGAGATAGCTTGAATAGTAGGATTCAGCCTCTAGTTTTGTTATTGTTGTTACTTAAATAATATATAACAAGATCACAATTCATCTCTAGATTACTATTATAAATTTAGAATCATCTATTGAGAGGCTCACCTTGAAGAAGGATGAAATAAGGAAGCACAGAACCATCCTTGAGTACATCCAAGCTTCAAGTAAGTACTCTGGTGCACCCAAAAAATAGGAAAACAAGTGTCATTTTTTCTAGATATTTTAACCAGGAAAAGATGCAAAGAAGATAATTGCATTAATGAAATCAGTTCCTAAGCATACATTTCAAGAAAAATGATAATGGAATCATAATATGAAAAGTATAAGAAAACAGCAAACATGTGTTACATTAACAGTAATATAACCAAAAATTACTGCTCATATAGGAACTCCACAAGCCAATGCTAGAAAAAGTAAGTCAAATTAGTTCCAGCCGTTTTCTTATTATAGAGTGAGAAATCAATACCCTTAGATGAATGCCCTACTGTTAGGTTCTTCCTTCATCAGCAAACACAATATTCTCCCTGTACACACAGCAAACAATCCCTACAGCAGATCTAATTTATCAACTAAGACACACAAGGAAAAATCAATGCTGGTAATGGAAATATTGCTATTCAACTCAATGTTCAAATAACTGACAGTAAACATATGGAAATAAGAAGAGCAGCCAACATTGCCGGAGTTCCTTCTAGGCTACAATCCCACTTCGTAGGAAAAATGCCCCACCACTTTCTACAACTCTCTAGAATAATCTCCCTCTCTCTTTCCACTCTCCTCTTATGGTTTAATTGTCTGTCCTTCCCATTCATCCTCCCCTCTTTCTCTCCCACATGTAGTTATTTTCTAGACCTAACACTTACTAGCTCCTTTTTGTCTATTCTTATCTTCCACAAGATAAAAATAAAACAAAGAGACATGAAAATCCTAAAGTTACCTTGCAGATACTTGACTAGGATTTCAGAGATTATGTTGGGAAACTTGGGAACTTTTTTAAGTCATCAAAATGATGATTTATTTGCTATCTTATTTCCCTTTTATATAAATTAGATTACAATTAAGTGAAGAATAACATTGCTTAGGTCTTCCAAGAACACAATGCAGAAAATTAGCCATAAGGCAGAATTTATAGTTAGAAGAGAAACAAAAGGTGAAAATAGACAATGAAGCTTGTTTGAATCTTGGTCACTGAAAAATTGCAAAATGCATGTCCAGTAACCTGATTAACCAACTGGTTCTTGAATTTTTCTGGATGTAGCTTCCTCTCAGAATGAAATGCGTAAGATACTTGAGCATCCATTCCTGTAAATGTAAAAGCAAATACCTTAAGGAATCACCATGGATAGTAGTGTGGCAATAGTTCGTTGATAAAAATAGCATTTCAGACATTTTGATCAAAAATCTGGTGTAGGTAGATACAGAGAACCTTGTCTCTTTCAACATACTTCATAATACAAGTAACATTATTAGTTACTAACTATAAAAAGAGATAACTATGAGCCTCCTATTAATAGTCATTCCTTTATTAACTACCTCATGAAACTAACTAACAAACTGATCTATTTCATTAAATTTAGTAAACTGAATCTCAAAAGTTTTTTTAAATTAAGAGAACTTGTAGAAGCTCTCTATGCTGACTGAAACGGGATGTCCTTAGTGTTATGGTCGTAAACCAAACATAAGCTTTTGCATCAATTTCCGTACCTTCCTAGGCTAGGTTGAAAATTTCAGATGTTCACTATTAGGACTTCACAAATTTCCACAAGGATGAATGGTTATTTCTCATCTTATATGTACAAAGTAAAATGTGTAAGGCACTTGTCTGAATTACTCAAGGAGACTATAGAATTCCTTACCCATGCTGAAGTAGTTCCAAAATCCCCCACGAAAAGTGAGGTGGCCATCCTGAGAAAAGTGCAAGGAAATTTGTCAGTAGTTATATCACTGTCCCAACCACAATGAAAGAAAACGTCTGAAGAAAAATCAACAATTGGTTGAACTTGAATGACATGAATTTTAAGAAGTATTTAAGTATCCAGTTTTCCACCAAAGATCATATCCAGAGCCTCAACTGTCGCTTAAATGTTCTTTGAGAATGTTCAAAAACCAAAATGAGGATATTTATAACTTACCAAATTTTGTGAATCTGTTGGAGAGACACGATGGAAGGCATGTAACGAATGAGGTAGTTCAAGAGGAGCAATAGGGTCAAAACAACCTTCTGTGGGACACTTCATTCTCATGATAATGTGCCAGCTGAGTCCAAAAGAGCAGTAACAATTACCAGAATGCAAACATGAAAAGTAAAAACACCAAGAATTCTACCAAACAGGTAATGATCCTTTCTCTATTTATATAAAAAGAAGCTCAATGAAAGTGCAAGAGTTATTCCACTGAAAAGAAAGGAACCTGGTTAGGCTACTAGCAGTCATAATTCAGCTAACAAGAAGAAATCAATCATACAAACCAAAATTCCAGATGTACTATGGAATTTTAATATTTTTAACCAGAATGAAGTAATGAACAATAATACATCAGAGGAAAGGGCATTAAACATACACCTTGTTTTAACAAGTTTCTTAACATCCTGAACTGTACAGAATCTTCCCGTACTACTTTTTTCATGGATAACTTTGATCTTTTACATCAATTCGTAAAGCCAGAGTCCTATGATGCTCCAACAAGTAACTACGCTAGTCAACATGAATCAAAGTTTGCGCAGTTACATAGCATCAGAAAATTAGTTGCCCTTGAAAATGAGATGACAGGATAAATTTTATAATAAAACAACATGGTCAGCTAATAGTTGATAAGATAAAGTTGCATTTGCAGCCCAAAACAAATTTTGTTAAGACAAAATCCATAGTCACAAGTTTTATGAGACTTTTACTTGTCTGCTTCATCTTAACTGCTTGATTAACTTTTTCAACCTATTATCAATTCTAAAAACCAAGTTCTTGATTTTCGAGTGAATGTATTACCTGTCAATTCTCATTTCTTTTGCATTCTTTACTTGTTCCAAGAATGACTCCACAGATACACGATCTGTACCAGGGTTTTTTTTCCCCTGTAAACAAACAATTAATTTCATATTTTCAATATCTCCAACAAAAAAAAATATCATATTTTTAATGTTATCTTGAACATGATGATCTTTGAAAAGGGAAAGTACACATGCTGCGAGATACAACTCTAAATACAAACTCAACATTTTTTTTAATTATAAGAATTAAGTAAAATTTCAATATAAAATTTGCATGCAATATCTATTAATACATTTAGTTTTAGTGGAAGGAAAGAGACCAAGAGTTTTTTCTAGAGGACAGTGAAGATTAATGGCATTAATTACCACCAGATTTTTTAATCTTTAATAAGAAGATAAGTATCTACTAAACCCTCAATTTCTCTTTTTTCAATTGGATAGGTAAAGGAAGGAAGATTATAGGATGAATAATTCCTTAGCCATGCAATGGCTTAAATATAAATGTTCAGTTTGCTAATTTTGTACGCAAGGTTGGACAAATACAGACAGATCAAACAATAGATATCGTTAGAATGCTCAACCGTATGCTAAGGAACTTGCGATTATTTATCCTACCCAACCAAATGAAAACGGAAGATTGTTTCCGGTTCCCAGAGGCACGGTAGCAATTGGAGGAGGTTGGGGTAACTTGAGATCGCTAACAACACCGAGGAGCCAACCGGCCGTACCATCTCCCCCTGCAACCTAATGACATATGAATATATCACACGTGAAATTTTGAACGAATATCTCCTTGATCTGAATTAAAACCAGTTCATTACGGAATTCACATTCAACTAGTACATACACACACAACCACACACATATACTCACTATAATTCGTAGTCGATTTTCAATCTCTGCGGCCAATTCATCACCATTGAGCTTCAATCTTCGCAAAGTTGAATAAATTTCACGAAGCACTTTATCAGGAGCATTCTCTCCCAAATCAACAACCTACAAAATCACGCTTTCCGGCATTACTATCATATCAAGGACATAGTACGCCAATTTTTAGCGGACGAGTTAAAGAATGATCACCTGGTACTTGTTAAGGAGCGAGCGATACGTAACGAGAAGCTCATCACCTAACTGCCCTCCACTTTTCGAGTTGATGAACACAATCACAGGACATGAAGGTACATGACGAGAAGTAGAATCTTCTTCGACGTTCGAGCCAGGCAGAATAATATAATCGGGAATGTAGAACTCCTTCAAAACCTCCTCGGAGTTGGCATCGGAAGTTGCTGCTGCTCTGGGGCTGCAAAATCATGATAATCAAATCGTGAACACGTGAGGTTGATTGCGAATCAAGTAACAAGAAGAAGCGAGCGAACCTTTTAGAAACCAAACTACGAAAAGATTGCTTAAGTTCTCTAAAGTTTCCGGAATGAGTGGAGATCCTGTCACGGAATTCCATTTTGGCAAATCAAATTAAGAGAGCTGGTGGGGGTGGTTTTATCCCGAAACAAACAGGGGAGCGAGAAAACGAAAAGAAAAAAGAAAAAAAGAGTCGAAAACAGAATCTTTGTATGAATAGGAGGAGAGAAGCAATGGCAAAGAGCATGAATATACTAAATGAGAAATGGGGGGAAAACAAGAAACGCGCTTTTGAGAGGGAAAGTTAGAGGAGGAGTCGTATTTGTGCACTCTTTGCTGAGCGTTTCAACAGAATGTGATAACAGAACAGAAAAGTCCCAAGAGGCAGTTATATGGTGCGGGAGTGCACATGACAGCATTGACGCTTGGGATTACGAATGTTGGCGGACAATAGAGCAGACAGGAGGAAGAGGAAGTTTCGAATCTTGTCCATGCGCGGCATTAGGTACGGTGGGTGGGAGTGGGACCCGGATGAGGGGGTCTTTGCCTTATAATAAGCATAAGCTTCTAAGTTAAAAAGGAATTTACAGTCGAAATTTCATCAAGTGGATTAGGTGATGTTTGAATTAGTTAACGTATTTCGTTTGTTCTATATAAAGTTAAGAAATTAATTCCCGTCTCTCGGCTTTAATAGCATCTATTACGTAGCGTTTGGTTCCTATTTTCATTAGTGAGGACATAAGATAAGACAAAAAAAATCCTATTTCTGTTATACATTTGCTTATTGTCCCTGCAGTCCTGTCTACTATCCCCCGATAGACAGAGACAAAATTTTTTGTCTCTTCCAAAAAAGGAGGACAGAGACACATTGTCCCTGTCTTCGCAACATAACTCTCATTTTTACTCATCTAACCTCCAGCTTCATGACCCTCGTATTATAATTTTGTTATTGTTGTTATTATTATTATTATTATTGTTATTAGTAAAATTATTATCAATATTATTATAATTAATTTCTTATTATCGTTATCATTATTATTCTTATTCTTATTAGTATTGTTCTTATTATCATTATTATTATTATTCTTATAATTATTCGTATTATAATTCTGTTATTATTATTATTATTATTATTATTATTATTGTTATTAGTAAAATTATTATCAATATTATTATAATTAATTTCTTATTATCA
>JANZLD010000005.1:41820617-41843723 GCA_026413575.1 Erythroxylum carthagenense | reverse complement strand
GAACATGTTCCAGTATTTTAATGATATCTTGATTTGTAGAATTTCAAATAAGATGATTTTTAATTTGGATTAAACTAGAAATATAGGTGTCTCAAGAAGTCGAATTTTGATTCTTTATCTAAGATATTGAATTTCTAAATGGAAGTTGTACATAGTACACTGCTTCCAAATTATTGAACCAAATTGAGTGATTTTGGTGTCAATAGAAAGATAAGACATAAAGGAACACTTTTCTAGAAGAGAGATTGACCAAATTACATCAGTTTCATTGTATATTTGAATGTGAACAGTAGACCCAAAAGTGTGACTTGGAAAAATCTGAAGTGATCAATGAGAAAGGAATAGAGATTTTAATGGTTTTAGTGAGGCATAAACCTAAATATAAATTATACTTAGATGAGTTTTGATATAAGAATGATTTTGTGATGAAATTAAAGGAAAGATACCCAGGATTGTCACTGAGCATGCATTATACATTACACATATTCGTTTGTGAAAAACTAAATGTTTATGTGATTGTGCAATTAATAATGTGTGTGCAATATGTGTTTTGCATAATGATGATACAGGATAGAACGTTTCCATCTAGACATTTTCAGATCATGAAAGCTAATGCTAATCTAAAGCATACTGTGAGTATTAACTGGCACATCCTCCACCATGCCAAATGGTTTCTTTATTAATTGATTTGCCAACTGAATGAGCATGAAAGTTGGCTTCATATCTCTTACCCCAATATCCTTAAAATTCATAAAGGCATAAGATTAATACTTGCTCCTAAGTCACATAAAAATTTAGAGAATTCTAAGTTACCAACTACATAGTATATAGTAAAACTCCTTGGATTTTTCAATTTTATGGGTACATGGCTAGTAATTATGAAGCTATAACTTTCCATCGAGGAGACTATTTAGTTATCTTTTCAATTATGCTTACTAGATAAGATGTCTTTGAGAAAATTTATATACTTAGATATGTCCTCCAAAGCTTTCACAAAGGACAAGTTAATTTGCAATTTCTTCAACTTCTCTAAAACTTTGCAAACTACACATCCATTTGATTCTTCTTCAGCCTTTATGGGATGGGATCTTAGGAATATATAGAGGGGTGAGACATATGGACCTTCCTCCTTCCTCTCCCATCTTGTCCTCCTTCTCTTAACATCCATCAGTATGGACTTTAACCTTCTTCTTGGTTAGTTCTTCTAACTCGCTCTCACTTATAAGTGTGATGGCCTTCAGTTGCTCCCTTGGATTAGACTCCGTATTGATTAGAAGACTCTTTATACTTCATGTATATAATGCAGTGGTCTTTTATTTTTACATAATCAAGTTCCTTTAAAATGTGCAAATAATAGCTTTAGGGATTTAACAATTCCCAAATTTTTAATGCATCCCTTTAGAGAAAATATTATTAATTACTTCAAAAGAGTTAGTATTAGAAAAACCATTTTCGACCTTTTTTTTTTTTGCATGCATCGTTTCCAAAATAATAACTTTAAAGGGGGCTGAGATGGTAATATTTGTAACTTCTTCAAAAAAATTTAATGATTATTAGGGGGCGGGGGGCATGGTTGAGATAGTAATATTTGTAACTTCTTTTAAAAAAATCAACAATTATTAGCTTTGTATATTATCATTTGAAAGGGTCTTTACTGACGTGTCACTACAATGCCCCCAATTAGTGCAATGGGATGTGTCTATTTATCTATCTCTTCACTAAAAAAGGAAGCAGGTTTGGAAGGGGGAGGGGCAAGGTTGAGATGGTGATATTTGTAACTTCTTTATAAAAATCAACAATTATTAGCTTTGTAAATTATCATTTCAAAGGGTCTTCACTAACGTGTTACTATAAACGCCCCCAGATGAGTGCAACAAGATGTGTCTATTTATCTATCTCTTGACTCAAAATGGGAGCAACTTTGAAAAGGATCTTAGAGCAACTAAGGTGGGGCGGAACCAACTAGTGCGGTCCTAAATAAGCGAAATACGAAATGCAAAATGCTAGCCTTAGAGCAACTAGTAAAGTTACTCATTTATGACCAAAAGGCTATGATTTTGTTTCGAGTCGGATTAGTCTCTTTGTAAAATAAAAAGTAAAGGATGCTTTTCGTTGGCATATAATGTATACGTTCTACTTGCGCTGCAATAACAAATATATAAAACCATTTAGGATTGGGCATTAAGTGTTTTTGTTCTCATACGTAAGGTGAGAAGGGTCTACAAGCAAAGGCAATGATAGTCAAATTTTCTCATCATCTTTTTGGCCATAGCTCGAATAGCAGGTGAAAGTTTTGTTTGCATGAGGATTTTCATTCATTGGGTTGTTAGTATCAGTATATCAAAGTTGATGCTTAGAATTATTTGACCAAAAGCCCTGTTTTTATTGGTTCATGTCAACGATCAAACAGGACCTGAAAATGATTGCTTAATAATTACGAAGACAAACTAAATTCTATTTCCACCGCAAGACAAGGAAACAGGATACTGTGGCTGCCCACCATCCACGAAATTGTGTGTAATTCGAAGGGCATAGCCAAGCCCATGGCTTCACTTTGCAGCCAAATGCGTGAAACTAAGATAACTAAAAATCTAATATTAGTTCACAGCTGTTGTTGGCTTTGACATTCTATGAGGAGACATTTCTTTTCCTTTGATTTGATGCCCCTTTTAACAACTTTCCCTTAGTTTTCAAAATCTTGTTTCTTCCATGGCTGACCTCAATTTTAACCAGTTATGAGACTTTCCACAGATTTATCTTGGATCTTTATCTGATGACTTGATGATTGGATGGGAGTAATTAATAGTGGGCGCCTATCTCGAATCTATATATTAGTTAGATTGGCTTGGCGAAATTCCTTGAAAGATCCCCTTCTGTCAATAAATTGCACTTTTACCCCTTCTGTAAATCTTATATGTTGTATTTCTTCAAAGTTTTAATTCTCGTTAGCGCTGTACTTATGCATATAGACGACTTTGGTTATACGAAGCTGTTTGATATCAACATATAATATTTTTACCCAGAGTAATTGCAAAATTGGAACGTTTGAATGACAAATCCTCGCGGTTACACGAGACTAAACGTGACCCTTCCTGGCAATCACATCATTTTGCGAATGTAAACTCTTATAGTCTCTTGATAATGATGGGACTTGATTAGGAAACATACATCCATTTGTCACCCCCAAGGAGCGTGGAAAAGATGACTACACTCCACCTATACCAGCAGTTCATTGGATAGACTTTTGTTTTTCATAGTCGACCAATGACAGCTCCCTTGGAAAACAATAAAACAATCGTGAGGATTAGGTTATTTTTCCATATATGTATGGCATACAAGTCACAATATGTATAAGATGTTATTTTTCCTTGTATATATAGCATACAAGCCACACTATGTATTAGATGTTTATAGTCGAAAAGAATCCGATATACATTGAATAACAGTTTATGTTTGATGTTAAGGTTAATCAATCAAATGTTGCAGATTATTAAAATAAATAAAATATTTACTTTGACGTTTTTCCTCAAGATAATTATGATGGAATGGAAGTATTAATTTTTTATTCAAGAAAGTAAATATTTTTAACTAAAATCTATCTACAGCAGGTGCTTTGCAACTGAAATTGTGTAAAAAAAACGAATGATGGTTTTAATTAGTTGACCTAATCTTACACTATGATGATTGTACATAAGTTTAATAGTTATGAATGAGAAGTGTTGACTAAGAATTATGTAAAATTGAAGTTATGAGCTATTATTATTATTATTATTATTATTAGTAATAGTAATAGTACTAGTAATAGTAATAGTAAAGAAATCAGTCACATACTTCTTTATTCATCTTCAATCAATTATATGCATTAGCTGAATCAGTTATTTTCTATTACATGTTCAATCTCCATTTTTGCTTAAATTATAACATTACTTATTCTATAACTAGGAAAAAAATTGTCAATTTTCAAGATTTCTTCTTCAACTAACCCATGTTTTGTTTTCGCTATTGTATGCATTCCATTTGCAACTATAACATCCTCCCCTCAAGTTGGAGTTTGAAGCCAATCATTCAAACTCAACTTGGATAGTAAACTATAAAATATAGGAGCATCTAAAGACTGTGAAAATATCGACCAATTGGTGTTTAGAAGATATATACTTTGGATGTATGAAACTAACTTTATATTTTTTTCCCAAACAATATGACAATCAATCAGTAAATTCTTTGTTCATTCATGGAAAGTAGGCTTAGCAGTAGTATGTAAAGCATTGCTTGATTATCATAATATAAAGAAATTGGAAATTGAGTAGGAATGTGAAATCTTGTAAAAGATAAGTGATCCACTATAATTCACAAACAATTGCTCCCATGCTACGATAGTGAGCTTCAATAGAAGATTTTGATATTATTGGTTGCTTCTTTGTTTTCTAAGAAATCAAAGAAGAACCGTGAAAAACACAATACCGTAAGAGAAAGTTTTGTAATAGAACAAGTTACCCAATCAGTATCACAATATGCGATAATATCGAAGAAAGAGATTAGATAATATAACCTTTTTGAAGGGCATCCTTTCAGATATTTCAAGACATATAGAGCAATTTTCCAATGAAGAATAGTAGGAGATTGAGCATATTGACTTAATTGTTGAGCTAAATGTGTACTATCAGGCCGAGTAAATCTCAGATACAATAAACGACCAACCAATCTTCGATGTGGCAATGAATCTATAAGTAACAAAGCATCTTCAATATTAAATTTGTATGCCTTTAGAAATGGAGTTTGTTTAGCTTTTGCATCTACAAAGCCTTCCTAAACATCTAGAATATATTTTCTTTAATTAACATACATTCCTTTAGACGATCGATCAATCTCCAAACAATGAAAATAGTTTGCAGAACCTAAATCCTTGATAGTAAATTGTTGATGAAGAAATTGATTAACAAATGATATTTCAGCCTTCGAAGCACATGTAACGAGAATATCATCAACATATATAATTAGACCTAAGAAAGTTGAACTTGTTCCTTTGATATATAAATAATTATCATAAGCTAATTGATGGAAACCAAATTGATGAAGGCAATGAGAAAACTATTAATTCCATTGTCCCAATAATTGTTTAAGTCCATACAATGATTGTTTTAATCTTCAAACTATTCCATCAACTTCTTTTGAATAACCTTCTGAGGCCTCCATATAAATGTCTTCATTTAAGAAACAATTTATGAATGCGTTATTAGTATCCAACTGATGCAAATGCCATGCTTTTGCTATCGCAATAGCTAGGAATTTCTAACTATCACCAATTTAGCAACAGGTGAGAAGTTGTTATAGTACTCTTCTGCTTCTATTTGATGAAATCCCTTTGCTACCAACCGAGCCTTATATCTATCCACTGTTTCATCATTTTTGTATTTAACCTTATTCACCTATTTACAGCCTATTACCCTTTTTTAGGAGTCCCATATCTAGTTCTTTTTCAAAGCTTGTAATTCATCCTGCATCTCTTGTTGCCAATTTTCGTCTATTCTAGCTTGATAATATGAACTTGGTTCTTTAATATTTGACATATTTTCCAAAAAAATGATATGTATGTAGAAGAGAAATGTGTTAAAACAAAGTAGGGATATGTTGGTGGTGTATGTGGTGATGACTAATGAGTGCTCACATCAAAATTTGACAATAAGGAAGATTTTCTAGAATTTGAAACAAAATCTGTCATCCATTAAGGTTTTTACTTTGGTTTGGTAATTATCCTGGCAGGAAGTATTTCATTATTTAATGATGTATTTGGAGCTTCAATATGAGAAGATGATGTTTGGTTCAAGGAGGAATCAAGTGTAGACACAAGAACAAGATCAATTTGAGAATCACTATTAGAGCTGGAATGATGAAAACGAGTGATTGGATTATCTAAATCTGAGAAAATCATAGGTAAAAGAATGTTGATATCATCTGCAACAATGCTTTCTTATGAAAATATGTTTTCATAAAAAATGACATATTTGGAAATAATTATATTTTTTGTTTCCATATTATACAATTTACAGGTTTTTTGTCCAAGTAAATAACCAATGAAAACAACCTTGAACTTATTTGAGGCAAAGCATAAGCAACCAAAGGTTTTGAGAAAGGAATAATCTGGTTCATTATGGAAAAGTATCTGATAATGATATTTTTGGGATATAACAGATGAAATCTATTTATGATGTAGGTAGATATAAGAATGGCTTCCCCTATAAATGAATAGGAACATACGATTGAAACATTAAAGATCTCGCCACTTATAACAAATGTCTATGTTTTTGTTCTACAATCCCATTCTATTGAGGGGCATAGACATATTTTTTATGAATAATGTCTAAAAAAAGATAGTAAAGATGTATATGATAAACCAGTAAACTCTTTACCATTTTTGTCTTTATGATTTTGACAAACATGTGGAATTGGTTTTTGACTAGGTTAAAGAAATTATAAAGTGTTTGAATGGCTTGATGTTTATGCTTAAGTAGAAAAGTCCGTGTGTTTCTACTAAAATAATCCAAAATGGTCAAACAATAATGGTTTTTGTTGTATGAAGCATGTTTGTAAGGACCCTATAATCAACATGAACAAGCTCAAACTATAAGGTTGAATGAATGGTACTAATTTGGAATGTTTTCTATTTTATTTAGATAAATGACATACTTCACATGTTTATTTTTCTTCAGTAGAAAGATTCTTTATTCCATTAAAATGCTTTATTACATTCATAGATGGATATCCTAATCTTTGATGCCAAGGATCAATGGTATTTATAGAGTTTACGACGAGATTTGGATACAATTTTGAGGTATATTATTTTATGGTTTTAGGATGATAAGAGCTAGAGTCTAGAATGGGCAAACGTCCTATCACTTTTCTTACTGTAAGCACTTCATTAGTTATTAGGTCTTGTATTATGAAAAAAAAATAGGTTGGAAGCTAAACTTCACATGATCTATAATGGCAAGGTTATTGACAGATAAAACGTTGAATTTGAAAGAAGGAATATGTAACCAATCGGTCAAGGTTAGTCTTTCATGTAGTTGAACATCACATATGTGATGAACAAGCTTAATGGATCCATCGGTAAATGTACAGGTGTAAAGTCATTAATAAAAGAGGGATTTTTCATTAATTTCATATCTACACACATATAGTTTGAAGCTCCTATGTCAACTATCCAAGAACTATGTTCAATTAACTATCTAAGAACCATGTTTAATTAATTCAATTAAACTGAGAATGTGATTAAGAACTACACTTGTAAAATTGTGAAAGTGTGAAAAGTTCATTATATTTTTTTCAGATCTTATTTTTCCTTTTCCTTTGAAGAAATTGTCAATCTCTTGCTATATCATGATTGAAAATTTTGACTACCAGTCTCCTAAGAATTTTCCACCTATTTTATCCACTTTGTTAACTAAATTCACAAACGACTTCTTTCCTTCTTTGTTCTTCTTTTCCTTTAATTCTTTAAACAATTTTGGGAACCCATCAATTTTGAAGCAAGTTTCTTTTGTATGTCTATCCATGTTGCAAGAATCACAATGTAACTTTGACTTATCTACAACTACTTTTCGTTTCACCATACCTCTTCATGCACCTATTCCATCTTTCTTATTTCCTTATGATCTAACCATCATGGCATTTTCAACCTCATCTATGAAACTAATGCTTACTTCCTTCTGTTTTTCAACTCTTAATACTATTGAATATGTTTTATTTATACTTGGTAGTGGATCCATAATAAAATTTTAATTTCTCACACTATCGTCAATTTCATTCAAACCCAATAGAAATTGCATTAACTTGTTTTTAGACTTAACTTCTACAATTTGTTTCCCTACTCCACATTTACATTAAGGAAGTGGTGTTAAGCAAATTAACTCATACCTTAACTTTTTTAGTTTTGTAAAATATTTTACTACAGAAAGGTTTCCTTAAGATATTGAACTTATCTCTCTTTGAATATGGTATAAAATGAGCCATTGCATTCTCCATATCTTTCCTCTAGTTCTTCCCACAATTACTTACAGAAGTTGTGTATAAAAATGCTTTAACGATGTCCTTTGAAATCCAATTCAAAATCCACGAAGGTACCATGTAATCCACTCTACACCAATGCTTATAATCTATTGATTCATCATTTGGTTTCACACATTTTCCATTGATAAAACCAAGCTTTACTTAGCTCCCAATGTTATCTTCATGGCCTTACTCCATGACAAGTAATTGTTTCCATTTAGCTAAGTAGTAACTAGAATCACGCCTGGATGATCAAATCCTTGAAGTTGCATTAGATTTCAATCATTATTTGATTTTCTCTCTCAAATCTAAAACTTGACTCTCTCATATCCTTATCCATTGATGTATAATTCAAGGAAAATGTAGAGCAAAAGAAGTTTCATGAAATTCTTTCTTGCTTTGATACCATGTAAAGAAATCAGTTGCATACTTCTTTGTTCATCTTCAATCAGTTATATACATTACTTGAATTAGTTATTTGCTTAAATTACAAGATCACATATTTTATAATTGAAAAAAATTATCAAGAGTTCTTCCTAAGCTAACTCGTGCTCTATTTTAGCTTCTGCAGGTATTCTATCAATAGTAGTAACATTATTATTATTATATAATGGACCATAACATTAGTTATCACAGTGCTCAAAACTACAAATTAGAGCTATAAAGATGGTTATAAAGTACAATTCAAATTTATTTTTGAAAGTGAAATAAAATGAAATAAAATAAAATTTCCCCATAGGGGTAGCAATGCTATTGTTAAAAGCAATATTACAAAAAAAAAAGACTTCATTCAAACATTGTTATCTAACGTCAAACTGCCTTTCAAGCTCCTGACTAATAACAACAGCTCTTAGATTCGACTTAAAGACTCTAAGATTGTGTTCACATTGACCAGATAATCCGGAAAACTTAAGTTGAATGCCAAATCCTTTGCTCAAACCTTTAGCTCTCAAATTGGTCCTTCAGTATCTAATAAATCCAGTGCTTGCTTTAGGCCATGTGCTATTATGTTTTACTTAAAAAGGTCGTTTGGAGAATTTGTAGACCCTATCACTTATGTAACAAGTTCTATGTTGTTTTCATATTATCATTACTATTGTAAAAAATATGTTACTAACTTTTCAAAAAGAAATATTGATAATGAATCTGAATTAGGTTGGATAAAGACCAAATTGGTTGAATTTCATGCTCAAGTAATTTCGACTAATAAATAATTACATTATTTAAATTTAACAAAATTTGATAAACGTAAACTTTAACTTATTGTGAATTGTTTAGATAGCTCCAAACATGGTGAATGTATTATGAAAAGGGTCATTACGCAACTAAGTGTTGTTTCAAATTATTAGTGTTACCAAAATTCTAATATGGAATGCTCCAATAGACTACACTACAAGTGTCACAAATGTAGTTAATTTATGACTAAATTAATAATTAAAACTTGATGTTATGGGAAAAGCTCTATGACAAGTGAACCCTTTTCAGATTTAGGTCATTATATGCCTATTACCAATAGATGCCTGAATTTTGGAGTGGTGGGAAAGGAACTGAAACACATCAAATCCCCATTGTGTTGTTGAGAAACACTCCACAATATACAAAGAGAAGGATCATGTAACATGGGAAACCAAAATGTTTCCTAGATTTGATTTTATATTATAGGGTTTTGGTTAAAAAGTTATGGTTATACAGGATCTTATGTGTGGAGATTACATTTTTATTAGATTTATGTAAAATTGATGTTTAATATTTCTTTTACAAGTTTTGAATTAATGCTTAAATACAACATCAAGAAATGTTTCAATGACTACAATATATAAAAAACATATTTTTGTTTTAATTTTATGTCAAACATTTATATTTTAGTATATTAATATGTAAACCTTTTTCCTTCTACATCTAATATGTTAGTTTATGCCCTACAACCAATTGCTTTTGTTGTAGTTTAGTGACAATATAATTTAAAGGAATTCTATATCTTGTACACGTTTAGATGTATATAATAAAGCCCATGGATAATTATACATCGTAAATAAAATTATAATAAGATTATAATCATGAGATTTGTATTGCATTTATTTCATCATCATCATTAACAATTAGTTGAAGTCCCGTTAAGGTAGGGGTCTAGGGAGGTCCGATAGTATGCAACCTTATCCTTAGCTAGTAAAGAGGCTTATATTGCATTTATATATTATCCTAGTCATTATTTTATTAAGACTGGACATTAATAAGATGTAAAAAGAATAGCACATATTATATTTTTCCATATGAAGGAATTAGTAATTCTCATAAACTAAAGTATGAAGATACTTAAATAAATGTATGGATGCTTGTTAGAGAATAAGTTCATCGAAAAGACTTGATATGATAGATCCATTTAGAGCATTACTTATATGTCTATGGAATTCTCATTATGATGATTGTTTGACTTAATGTCTCCAAAGTTATCTTGTATATGAATTACTCTGCTTTGATACTACTTATAAACTATTTAATCATAGGTCGTTCAATCGGTAATCGTTAGATGTAGCATGAACAATATGGAGGTAGTTGTGTGATTAAGTTAGGATTCATCACTTTAAAGTAATTAGGGAGAATGTTCCATTTTTTTTTCAATTAGTATTGATTCAGGAAATCCTTGGCTAAGGTGGAATGATGCTTTGTAAATAGTTTACACATGTTATTAATTGAATCAATAGCTAATGACGGAGAACTAATATGATTAGACTCAAAATAAAATAGCTACTAATTGCATGATCTATGTCTAATTGGAACATTGAAGGATGAAATGATTGAATTCTATGAAAAAGTTATACACAGAAAGGTCAATCAAAACCACTCTAACATTCTTAAATATTTGGGTGATCATGATGTATTGCTATATATCAAGCTTTATCTATGAGTATAAATTGTTTAATTGGAGAATTAAAGATAAATTAAAATGAGTTTTAATTATCTAATTCTAATTATGAATTAGAATTATAATTTATAATCATTGTTAACATAATTGAGAACCTAATGGGTCTCACATAAAGAATTGTTACAGAGAACAAAGATATTTTAATATTTAATATGAGATATTTAATATGAGATATTGAATCTTATTTGGACATAGTTGGTATTTAATTAGAATTATTTATAATTTCTAACAAAATTTTAGTTAAAATTGTTTTCAATTAAATTACTAAAATGTCCTAAACTTATTGTAAATAGGCTTAAGCTTTAATAGAGCTAGCACTTCTTGCTTAACTCTCTCTGTAAGAGTTACAAAGTTCTCTCAACCTGTTCTATAGATACTGTTAGAGCCCAGATACTTATGCGGCTATAGTGGTTGAGATAAATTAGTTTCAGAAATAGTTCATGGGATACAAGAAGGAAAAGATCAAGCTTTAGAATAAGGTACGAATTAAGATTCATGCTTTATTATGATTTATGAATTAATCATTTTATAAAATTAAAGTGATCTTAGGTTTCAAAAAATCAAAACACAAAAAAGTTTCGTAATTATTTTGCTGCAATTGAGGTCGAATCCCTTCTCAATTTCCCAACAGCGGTATCAGAGCTAAGTTTAATTCTATAATTTGATTAAAATATTTTTTATTATTATTGATCAATTTTGGAATTGAAATTGCAACTTGCATGATTAAACAATCTAAAAAGTTCATATTGAATTTTCTAAAACCTTTAATTCTATTCATAATTGAAATTTTGTTTTTAAAAATAACAAAACATGCTAAACCTAGAATTCATAATATGATAAATAAGCTTTTGGGTTTTGGAAACCCATAAACAACAAAACGCTCAAGACCTAAATTGTTCTAGTATCTCATTGAAAAATGAGGCAACTTGATGAAATAGTTTTGTTTTGGATTCTATAAATCTACCTAGTTGTCTTTAGTTTTGGTGTTGTACTATGGCAAGTTTTTGAATTTTGAGTGTTTGAATAAGATAGCATGACTTTTGTGTTTTGGGTATTATTTTTTGTGTGTATGGCTACTAAAAATCTAGGGTTGTGTTTTGTATGCTTGAAATTTCTGGTTTTCATTTTTCTTTTGTTGTGGCTGTTGAAATTTGCGTTTTGCAACAAATTGCCACTGGTGAGTCACCTGGCAACATAGGTAACGGCGATTGTCACCACTAGCAAGGGCAATCTTTGCCTATAGATGAAGCTCAATGGGACAACTGGTTGGAGACAAACAAAGCAAGTGTGGTGGAGTAGAAAAGGAAGTGTGGAGGTGACGAAAAATCCAAGAACCCTATTTCTGGAAAATGATGGGGTGCATGCAGGACATTGTGTTGTAGTCAGCACGCGCTAGTCAACTACATTAGTTGACCGTGGCACGTGCAATGCATGCCCCTTATAGGAAACATTTTGGCACATTCAATGCTCGCACTAGAGACTCCCCCGCCTTTTTACTTTTTTAATATGTTTGAAGCCTTAATTTTAATTAAATTAGTTTAATTAGATTAAATTAGTTTAAAGCCCTAATAAATTTAGAAAAGTGTTTTCTAATTGTTTGAAAATTATTTTCAAATGGTTATTTTATTATGATTATTTTGGAGTTTCGTTTGATTTTTCAAAGAGTTAAATTATTAAATTAAATTAATTATCAAAATCAATTCCAAAATTTAAGTAATTATTTTTCTTAATATGATTAAGATTAATAATTAGATTTATTCCAAATTAAGTTCAAAAAAATTAGTTTCTAAAATAAGAATTAATTAGTTTCAATTATATTGAATTTAATTAATTAAACTCCCTAAAATCAAGAAAAATGTTTCTTAATTAAATTGATTTATTTCAATTTGATTGAAATAAATTAATTTATGATTTTAATTTTCTAGAAAATTTTTATTCAATTTATTTAGAAATTGTTTCTTTATTTATGAATAATAAGTTTCTTGATTTTCTAGAAAAAGTTTTTTGATTAAAATTTGAAATTTTTTTCATTTATTAATTAAGAAAATTGTGCTTTCTTTAATATTTCTGAAAATAGTTTTCAAATTTTCTAATTAATTAAGAAATCAATCTCTAAATAAATAATATAAAGCACTTTCTTAATTAAATTTCAAAATGTTTTATTTAATTTTGAAAGTTTTTTCCTTTTACTCTTAGAAAATAGTTTCCTAATTAAGGAAAACTAATTTTTAATTAGATTAAAAATAGTTTTCTAATTCAATTGGAATGTGTTATTTGTGAAATTTTGAAATGGAGTTTTTTTTAAATTATAATAAGTAAGAGGAATAATTTATTGAAAATTGTTTTCAATTAAATTTTGTTAAAGAAGTCAAGATACTTGAAAATAGTTTCTAATTGGAATTGAAAATTGTTTTCCAACCAAAATAAAATTTTGAATAGAATAGGAATTTATTTTATTTAGGAATCAATGAGTTTAAATTAATTTAATTTTTCTAAAGAGTTGGAAATATTATTTTAGATTATGAAGATCAATAACTAGAATCAAATAAAACTTGATCTTTTATACATATAATTCGATTATAAGTGCATAATATATATATGTTATATGTACGATGTTTTACATGTAATTTTGTGTTTGATGAAACAAATGAAATTACATCCTTCGTTAAAATATTAAGTACACGTTGAAAATATAATTGTTGTTTTTCATTGTTATAAGAATAAACCAGAGTTTTATTTATTGTAGGCTTGTTAAATAATCTCAAGGTCACTTTAACATACAATCTTATACTAGTGGATTCTACTTAACTAAATTTGTGTGATTTGGATTATCAAATTCATGATCACATGAATTTAGAAGTAGGGTTAGGAATAATATATAAGATATGTTTTACCAAGAGTTGTTAGAAGTCACGTGAAATGTGATTGATAAAGTTGTTATCTACCTAATTTAAGTTTAGTTGAATTGTTAAATAAACTTAAGATCAGCTATATTTGAATAGGATCTTAGCCTACAAAAAGATTAGAACAATCTTTTCGAATTGTAGTAAGGGCTATTTTTAGTATAGTTGAAACTAAGTAAGTGAACAAAATTTCTTGAACATAAGATATGCTTCTCAAAGTTAGATAGAAAATTGTTGTCTATTATACAATTTTGCTATAACCCCTGTTAAGGATTCAGTGATAAAGTTTTAGAGATATTTAAAAACCATATAGATGACAAAATGTGTTAATATTTTGAGTTAGCTAATGTCTGGTAAACTTCGATAACAACATGTAAGATTATGAATTCTGCGGTCCTTTAACAAATTCAATTGTTAACTATTTCCAATTATCTTAGACTCATGTGCTTCAAGTCATGCTCATGCTCATTTATGCATTATGTGGTCCTGTAACAAAGTCAAAGCTTCAAAAGTGAACCTATCATCGCATCGCCCTTATATGGTAGTGACTGCTATGTCCTAGCCAAAAACCAAAATGGGAAAGAAATACAGGTAAAAAAGTTGTTTTTCATGGCAAACATATGTTCTAGGCCACAATATGCTTGAAGAAGACCAAAATGGAGAACGCAACAAAAATGCCACAATCAGTATATTGAAAGGTACTGAGGAGAACTTACTTGGAAAGAGTTGATTATCTTGACTGGGTGATCTTACTTTGACGTGATACGGAAGAAAAAGGAAATCCTTCGTGAATTTTGTGTATATCTTCCACCCAACTTCATGGATCTTGGGTTTAACTTGCAAAATTTCTGTCCAATGACGTTTAGTCACTTAATGTTTTTTGTTTCTAAAACTTTTCATCAACTGCCCGGGGATTCTTTTTCCATTTACCATAATCAACACTTCTAGTATCAGTGTAACGAATGAATAATGTTTGATTATTCTCCAAAATCGAGCTACGAAGTTAGCTAGCATAAATGTTCTATCCATAATCGAGCTACGAGGTTAGCTAGCATAAATGTTCTACTTATAGACTTGACGACTTAGGATGTCTTACGAAGGTGTGAAATTATTACATCACAAGATGCGTACAATAGTAGTCAGTGATGAACCACGGGTCGGTACCAAATCCCATTGACTTAGCTTTTTTGCATTCTATATAAATAGATAGAATGCAACCCTTCGATTAGCTTTTCTTAAACGTTCCAACTTGCATTATCTGATGTCTCCCGTCTCTCATCCACAAAAAAAGAAAGAAAGAAGTCTATTTAGTATAGTCGATCTTTTGTGAAGGTAACAACATGTGCACATCTTCACCTTGCTGTGACAAAAGTGGATTAAAGAAAGGTCCGTGGACAGCAGACGAAGATGAAAAGTTGATTGATTATATTAAAAAACACGGCCATGGAAAATGGCGTACCCTTCCAAAGAATGCAGGTGTGATTCTAGCTATATAGCTATATTCGTATGGTATTTTCAACATTCTGATTCTGTCATGGCTAAGCATTCACCTATCTACCTTATAAATGTAACACAGGGCTTAAAAGATGCGGAAAGAGCTGTAGACTTCGCTGGATTAATTACTTGAGACCTGACATCAAGAGAGGGAAGTTCTCATGCGAAGAGGAAGATATGATCATCCAACTACATAGCGTTCTTGGTAACAAGTAAGTAGATCGTTTCCTAATTTCTCTCCAACGATGCTAATCTCATGTTATTGCTTTATAGAGCCTAGAAGAGGCTTTTCAATTATTGCCAAGGCCATAGCATGATAATCACTGTTGAGAATGACTAATTAAAACAACACTTGCTATGGAAATTTCGAACCGCACCAAAATTGGTCTACATCTTAAACTAATCTGAATTTTCTGGTTTTTCACTTTTTCCTAGGTGGTCTGTAATAGCTGGGCGTTTACCAGGAAGAACTGACAATGAGATCAAGAACTACTGGAACACCCACATAAAGAAAAGGCTATTTAGAATGGGAATTGATCCTGCGACTCATATACCACACCTCGATTCTCTTAAACTCTACTCGGCTCTCAACTCATCATCTCATCAACTCAATCCTTCTAGGTTGCTTGGCATTGGATGGACGTCGAATCCTGATTTACTGAACCGGGCCACTTCACTCCTGTCAGGCCAAGGTAATAGCCACAAGCATGACCTTGGTCCCAGAAGTTTCCAAGAAAGACAGCTTGTCACTACCCAATTCCAGAGCTTAGAACCAAAACAAGTCCAATACACACACCCAAGTTCTCAGTTTCTATATCAAGATCAATTCATGGAACCCAACTTGGACCAGCTTTCCCATTTCCTTCCCACCACATTCAGCTGGCAAAATTCTCTACGAGAATGGTGGCCAACAAACGGAGGCCCTTTCCCTGCTTCAGTACAAAACTGTGGCAATGAAGTCGATAGCCAATCCTTTATCAACTCCTCTGCAATTGAGAACTTACCAAATTGGAGTTTCGATTCAACTCTATCGACACCTTCATGGAGCACCACTCCCTTGAATTCTTCTTCGGCGACTTATGTCAATGGTGGTACCGAAGATGAAAGAGAGAGTTACTCTAGCAGTGTGTTGACGTTTGAAATCCCAAATATCTTGAAATTGGGTGCTGGTGACCTTCTATGAGATGTCAATTACGAGAATGAACAGCAGATCTTTGTTTGTAGTTTTCTAGGATATAAGCATCAAGGTGGGTCTGTTTTGATTTGGATTAACTAATTATATGGATACTTGGTTTTACATGCTCAAGAAACTATTCATGTTTCTTTTTATTTGGTTTAAATTATTAAAGCTGCACCAGTAATTTCTAAAACCTTGTTGGGAATTTTTGTTATGTTTCATTTATAGAAAGAACGCCTATATATACAAATGGTTCCCTTAAAGTAGCACTAATTTAGTATATAAATAATAAACTAGCTGGATTAAAGGGGTTGTATGATAGAAATTTAGTTGTAATTACGAAGACTTGTAAATATACAATAATAGAAAGCTGTAACTGCAAAATTAGTCTTTATCATGCCCCTATAAGTGCAAGGGTCTAGGAAAGATACTTAGCTTAATTATAACAAGGAACTATTTTAAAGCGAGAGACTTGGTGAGAGAATTAGTCAATTGATCCATTAGATAAACATAAGTTCTCCAATGTTACCGTAGTAAATTATGGGAGGTCTCTGAAATGAGTTTAATCACTAAATTGGTCAACCCATTTACTTCAGCAGTAGGAGCTACAATAGCAAGATATTCAATTTCAATCGAAGAACGGCTATAGCAGATTGTTTCTTGGAGTTTTAGGTGATGGGGTTGGAGCAAAGGAACATAACATAGGTAGAATTAAAGTAACGTGTATTAACATCATTAGCCCAATCTGCATCGACAGAGGCATGAAGAGCACATGGTGAATGAGCTGATAGAAAAATATCATAATTAATGAGATGTTCTTTTAAGATATCAAATGCCTACCAATGAGCAGATGTTGATCATTTGTACACGAACTGCGTTAGGTTATTAACAGCATAGCTAACACCAGGTCCTGTGTAAGAAAGATACTGAAGAGAACCAACCACTCATTGATACTTAATTAGATCATGTTTAGGAGAGTTTACGTGAAGTTTGAGCGAAATATATGAAGGCAATGAAGTGTTCTAAGATAAGAAGATACATTTAGATAATATGGTGGTTTCAACACCAAAGTAAGTGAGTTGGCTAAGATCCTTAAAACAATCCCGATTAGAAAGGCAATTAGTGAATTGCTGAATATTCATGAATAATTTTCAGTGAGTATAATGTCATCCACTTACATAAGTAAATATATAGTACAAGCGCCCATATTGTAGATAAAAAGAGAATTTCACTTCTAAAATTGGTGAAGCCATAAATAATGAGAAATGATCGAAATTCATTGTATTATGTCCCAAGAGTTTGACATAATATGTTCCATTTGTAGACAAGAGTTAGATATCAAAGATTAATAAAAACTTAGGTCTACATAAAAACATAATCATAGATAATGCCTTTAAAAAGGATTTATTAACATCCAATTGATTTAAAATCTATCTACATGTTATAACAATAGTAATTATAAGACGAATAATATCAGGTTTAATGATAAGACTAAAGGCTTTAAGATAATCACCATCAAGACATTGATAAAACCCTTTCACAATGAGCTTTATATCAAGCAATAGAGTCATCAAGATTTCTCTTAATTTTGTAAACCTATTCACATCAATAATGTTTTTTATAGGAAAGGAGGAAACAAGGACCCAGTGCTATTTTCTAGAGGGCTAAAAATTCTTCATTCACGGAATCATGCCAATGAGGGTGCTTATGAGTTTTGGTAGATGGGTTGGGTTCCATTTCTTAAATGGAAGGTGATAGATTTATGTGTAAAGTGATTTTTTTTTAGTTTTTAGATGTGGTTTTGAGAATGGGTAATCATATGTGGTGGTTTTATAGGAAGTGTATCAAAATTAACACATCCTATAGGTAGAGATGGATCATATGTGCCGGTATTGTCATATGAAGTGGATGATGTTATAGCATTAGGTATGGTAAAGTTGTGAGATAAAGAGGATGAACTACTTACTTATGTTATAGTATATTAAGGGTAGTCCTAGAAAAAGATGAAGTTTAAATAACTTATGAAGTGGTTATTGGATTAAGAATGGAATGTTACAATGGACTATAGAAAGGGGTAAGGCAACATGGTTAATATCATCACTAATACGAGTTCTAACTCAACTAAGGTTTTAATTTATAAATTTAGAAATGTATTTAGAAAAATAAAATTAGAGGTGATTAGATCTGAATAGGACTTATTTTGATATGAAAATATTTTCTCAAAAGAAACAACATGTTTAAAGATAAAAATGTGCTTTGATAAGGTATCATAACATATAAAAGTGTGATATGGTAAGGACAAATAGAGATACACAAATAGTTGAGATTGAGATTTAAGTTTATGAGTATTGTAAGGTCGAAGTCATAAGTAGCTAAGACAAACAAAGACTTTAAATGAGATATATTTCATATTTTGTCCAAAGAGTTTATGGTATTATTATGATTAAGAATAAGGGTAATAATTCCATTGATGAGGTATATGGCACTTCAAAAAGCATAAAACCATAAATAAAGAGGCATTGGAACATTATATAAGAGTGTAAGGTCAATTTCTATAATATGGTGATGTAAGCATTCATTAGAGTCAACATGTTCTAGGTATATGTAATAGAGAGGTGAATATTAAATGTCACGTTGAGCTAGAAAATGTGAAATTTCTTTATATTCTCATCTCCCATATTTGTAGATGGTTTTGATTTTGTTATAAAAGTAATTTCCAACGATTTTGACAAATTTCTCAAATAACTTTAATTCATTATATTTCAAATTTAACAGATAGAACTAAATTTATTTTATGAAATAATCAAGAAAAGTGACATACTGTGAAACATTTTTTTAGAGAATCAGAGAAACATAGTTTTCCATTTTTATTACTAAGAAAAGAATCACACACATGATTTTTAGAAGTAATTGAAGATGGAAGATGAATACTAGCCATAATTTCTTTTTTGAATTAGAGGAAAGAGGTGATCAAGATGGTGATTCCATAATTTAGACAATATGGCCATTTAGGTGGAAGGAATAAGATTAGGTGATTTGATGGGAGAGTTTAAGGGCCATATTCAAATCACTCACAAGGAATTAGTTAGGAAAGAATTATATTAAAGTGTTATTTTGTTTTAAAATTAAGATACAGATACTAAGTTTCGCTTTTTTTAATTAAGGATGCACACAAAATGTTATCTAGTGTGAATACAGTAACATAAGAGTTCAAAAAAGAGGAACCAATATGAGGTATAAATATGTTATTATTATTTATGACTATAATATCTGTATTACCAACACAATCTAAGTATATAGATAAATTAAGTGATGTGGTGTTTGGTACCAGATTTGAGTACCTTGTTTTTATGATAGCTCAACTCCTCTTCTACTATATATACTTAAAGTTGAGAAGAATAAGAAGGAAATATCTTATGAGATTGACAAATATTTACATCATGACCTAATTTTTCACAGAGTTGAAAAATAATAAAAGAGTGGTTTTGATTTCTTTGATAGAAATTATAGTTCTATTATATAGAATTTGGAGAGTTAGTCATTTATAGGAGGATGTATGTTTTCCATTAGTACTAATTGAGTTATGTCATCCATAAGAGTGTTGTTTGTCTCCCAATAATACTATTTGAGTAATTAATTGTATGATTATTATTAAAAAATGGCCTCCTCGATTGCCACAATATCTTCTCAACTACTTTGACCTTTTGAAGTAAATTTAGTTGTGATTTGTATTTCTTCTTCTTCTTTTGATTCTCCTTGACGATGAATTTATTATTTGTCAAGTAGCTTCTCATAAAGACCTTCAAATTGTTGGTTTAGGCCCTACAACTAATCACTTTGGTTGTAGTTTAGTGATAAAATAATTTAAAGGCATTCTTTATCATGTACATGTTGAGATGTATAAGATAAAGTCCACATGATAATTATACATTGCAAATAAAATTATAATGAGATTATAATTATGATATTCATATTGAATTTATGTGTTATCCCTAAATTGTTCCTGGTCATTGTTTATTAATATTGGACATTAATAGAACATAGGAAGACTGACATACAGTTTGTTTTTTCTTATGAAAAAAGTAGTCGATTTCATAGGCTAAAGTATAGAGATACTTAAACAAACATGTGGGTGTTTGTTAGAGAACAAGTTCACTTAACAGAACTGATATGAGTAATCCATTTGGAACATTACTTGTATATCTATGGAATTCTTATTGTGATGATTATATAAGTGATCTTTTGACTTGAGGTCACCAAAGTTATCTTATATAGGGATTGTTATGTTTTGATACTACTTATGACCTATTTAATTATGGTTCAGTCAATCGATAGTCATTAGATGTAGTGCGAACTATATGGAGATAATTGTGTAATCAAGATAGGATTTATCATCCTAAAGTAATTAGGGAGAATGTTCAGTTGTTCTCGATTAGTATTGATTCGAGAAATCTTTAGCTAAGGTAGAATGACATTTTGTAAATAGTTTACAAATGTTATTAACTGAACCGATAACTAATGGTGGAGAACTAATATGATTGGACTAAAAATAAATTAGATATTAATTCTATGCTCTATATCTAATCGGAACATTGTATGATGAAAGGATTGAATGATACGAAAAAATTATGCACAGAAAGGTTAGTCAAAGTCACTTTGACATTCCTAAATATTTTGATAGTCATGACGTGTTGTTAGATACCATTCTTGATATATGATTATAAATTGTTTAATTAGAGAATTAAAGATAAATTAAAAAGAGTTTTAATTTATATAATTCAAATTATAAATTAGAATTATAATTTGTAATCAATGCCAATATATTTGGGAAACTACTGAGTCTCACATATAGAATGTGTAACTGTAGCACTCCCTTACCGTAGGGTATACATCGGGATGCCCGCAGGTCGCTCTGACACGTATCCCACGATAAAGGTGCACTACCGAGCAACCAACTAAAACCACATGGCATCAAATATAAATCACTAAAAATTTAAACCAAATTTCTTTTCATTACTCAAATCCATAATTACATAATCTTGTCCAAAGCATTAGTCTAAACAACATACAAGAAGATGATAAGTCCTAACTAGGTCATCCAAAAGATCCCAGCTGACTTGCCTCTGCGCCATAGCCTCTCTAGCCGACGATCCACAAGGCAGAGAAGACTGACGATCTAGAGCTAGGGACTTACTACTGCTGTCTTGAAAAATATAATGCAATGTTGGGTGAGTTTGCGAACTCAGTGAGAAACTATCATCGATGGTCCACCCAACTCATGCATTCGCAGATCATATACATATAATCACATAATAGCATTCACAGAAACATTAAATGCAATTTCATTTCCACACTTTACAGTCAAACATTTATATATGCAATGTGCATGTGACACTTCCATTTTCATTTCGTTGTTGTGACTGTGCGCCTGAAACTGTCCCAGTGACGGGCATATTACGTTGAGCCTGAGGCTCTGTAAACGTTGGGCGTAATATGCCCTGATCAGTGAGCCAATGGCTCTATAAACATTGGACCAGAAGTCCTGTGCGTTGAGCTTAAAGCTCTCATATACGTTGGACCTGAGGTCCTATTGTATTGAGCTTAAAGCTCTAAGGCTTGCTCCGGTCACAACTGCCTTTATCTGATCATACTTTCATGCATGAGATGCACATGCCCAAATGCCTATTACACATGCCAAATGTACATTTAATTTCACATATATAACACTTCAATCACAAATTACCGATCCTTCGGATACCCTGGGTCCGAACCCAATTTCAATTAAACACACATAATCCTCCATCTTCCACATGACATAGGCACGTAAATAAACACACAATTATCGAGGAACCAACTAGGTTACTCACCTGTAACTTCCGAGCTAATGCCGGGAAGTCTCAGCTACGTTGGAGGATCGACGCTCCAATGGCACCTCTATACAATAAAAAACATATAATTAAAACTAATTATCCAATTTTCAATGTCAATTATGCACATGAAACTAATCAATTGCGTACCATACATGTTTATAACATTTCCGACACTAATCCAAGATTTTCCCAATCTCAATTCTAAAGCCCGAATTCATAATCTCCAAATTGAATTTAATCCATTACCAATTGAATCATCAAATTCCTAAATCTCCAATCTCAAAACCTCAAAAATCACATTTTCTAAAAATTAGGCGTTCCTCGCCGCGGCGCCAGATCGCTCGCCGAGGCTAGCTCCTCGTCTTCGCCGCGGCGAACGACTCCTCCTTCGTCACGGCGTACACATCGCGCACGTCGTGACGCGACCTACTCCTGCTGGCCGCGACGCGCCTTCCGCGCTCGTCGCGGCGTGTGGGGCGATTCTGTTCGTCGCGACGTGCGTTAATTCGCTCGTCGCAGCGTGTGACCGCCTAAACCCAGAAATTTTCCAAATTTTTCGACTGCTAAACACATCCAATCCGATTTTCTCCTTTCAAACCACTCTCAATAATTCAACACCCATCAAACAACTAATCCTTAGCTTCTATTTCATCAAACAACCATTATCCCTAAATTAATCACACCAAAATAAGC
>JANZLD010000005.1:41789633-41808679 GCA_026413575.1 Erythroxylum carthagenense | reverse complement strand
GTGAAGATTATAAGTGTATATGATGTTAAATTGGAGGTAGGAAGCATTGGAGAAGGTTTGGAGGGGTTTTGGAAACCCCCATGTCCGTTAAACGGACACACATGTCCGTTTAACAGACATTTACGGGTCAAAAAGGACCCCATGCATCGCCCATGTCCGTTTAAAGGACTCTCTAGGGTGGAAAAGGGCATTTTGGCCCGACAGTGTACATTAAACGGACACTCAAGGGTCAGCTTTAGTAAATCGCAATTTTTGACCATTTTAAAGGAAGAATCTGACTTTATGGTCTTCAAAAACGTTGTAGATCTAGAAGTCTACTTTCAAATGGTATAACAATGAAACTAATCCGACATTTGTGATGAAAGTTATGACAATCGCACCAAAACATGTTACCGCATGATTGAGGTTATGAACATGTTAGGTTCTTTCGGTCATAACTCGCTCATCCGACTTCCGAATGAAGTGATTCTTGAAGCGATGGATTCCTAAGACATGTATTTATCTCTCCATGAAATTTGGTAGCTTTTGGTTTTGATATGAAAAATTTTGATCGTAATAAAGTGAGAGGCCAGTTTAGAGAGCATGAATGAGGTATAAACACACTTTGGAATTTTAAGTATATCTTGAGCTATATAGCTCCGATCGAGGTGATTCTTGCTTCAAAACAAATTAGAGACTTAAAGATACAATTTCTCTGAAGAATTCAACTTATGTGTTTGTTGATTGTTTAGTGTGTGCTCAGCACGATTGTGGAATGACAACAAATGACCCCTTTAGGAAAATAAGCTCAAGGTTTGTGTCTCCGAATGTTGGGTTCTAGGAACGGGGTCCATGAGCATGGTGACTAATTTTATATGGGCATGCCATTGAACAAATTTTGAAAATAAAAAAAATTATTGGGATTTTATAAGAATGAGAATGAACCGATGAAGCTCAAGTTTCATGATTTCGCCAGAGTTGGATTCCGGAAGCAAGCGGGGTCCAACAGTTTAGGTGTTTAATAAACGTCATTGTTTTGAACAACTATGCATTTGAAGTACAAAAGATAACTTTTATTGTATGAAATAACGTTTCAGCATGGTTTTTGAAACTAATATTTTTATTACATATTTTGAGAAATGTTATTGTTCTAAACAAATCTAAGTTTAAAGTGCAAAGAATAATGCTTTACTTTATTAAACTAAATTTTTGAATAACTTTGCACTTGGATTGCAAAAGATCACTTTTATTGCATGAAGTAATTTTTTGGAATTTACAAAAGCATAACCGAGTCATGTTTTCTACATGTATTTGTTCTTTTTGGCTTAGAGCCATAGTACAGTTTCATTTTATCGATTGGACCGCTAAATAAAAATATGATGCTTTACTTGATTTTTTTGTACATAATTTTTTTATATGATTTTTGGTGATGGTTGAGGAGACGATTGGCCAATTGTGTGCTAGGCACAACTGATTAAGTAACCTTCATACCTTTGACATTGGTACATGAAAGTCGAGTCGTCGTATCGACACATTTTTATGGGACTCACAGGTTATTCCACACCTCAGGTTTGGACACTGATGAGGTCATCATCTAAGGTCATGATGCTCTTGACGACTGTAGTATGGACTCACTACGGATGAAAGTCGAGCCAACACCGAGTATAAGTGGGTGTGCATATTAGTTTGACCAACTAGTGGTGTCACATATGATTCTTTTGGCTTATCCTGTTATTGGTTTTCCTATCAATATTTGATTTATACATATGATGTTTTTATGCTTTTTTGTACTAAAATTGGAACCTATGTTCACCAGATGAGTGAGTTAATAGGCTAGGCCTATATGGTTCCTAACCAGTATATGTTGAGTCATGGGCTGGGCCTGTGTTTTCTATGTGGTATATATTCACTTCGTAGGTTATCTACACCATCTTGGTATGAAACAAATTCTATTTATGATATATATCTTTCCTACTCACTGAGTACCTAGTGTACTCACCACCTCCTTTTTCCAATCATGCAAGTTAATTTAGTAAGTTTGAAGCTCTGAGTAGATCGTTCGGTCTTTTGACATTTTTAGGGTATTACCGCACGTGGTTAGTTTCTTATTTTGTACTTTTATGATCTAATAGCTCATGAACTGTGTTTATGTAGATACGCTTTATGATTTTGTAAGTTAACTTCTGATTGCCTTGTGTTTTATAAATGAATTTATGTATGAATCTTTTGATACTATTGTTAAGATTGCCTTGAGTGGACTTTAAAGTCCTAAAGTTGTGGTTAGATATGAATATAGAAGTGTGTTTGAAATTGTTTGTAGCTTTTTGGGATTTTTAAAACACAACCATTATGCTACCTGAATTTTAAAAAAAACAAAAAATAATAGATATTCAGTCAACCTTGTATATTCGGATTAAGGATAACGTGAGTGTCCTTAGCCCAATTATGCAGTGGTTGTTATGGGCTCGATATGGTACTGGGTCGTGACAGAATGAGTTGAAGAGAGGAAAGTTAATTTAATCAGGTTGGACTTGATTGTAAAATTTGAGATTCTTTATGATTAAATATTAAATATTTAATAAATAAGAATCAATATAAGATATTGAATCTTATTTGGACATAATTGGTATTTGATTAGAATTATTTGTAATTCTAATTAAATTTTAATTGAAATTAGAATTTAATTTCAATTAAGTTACTAAAACGTCTAAAGCTTATTATAAATAGGTTTAAGCTCTAAGGAGCTTAACACTTCTTACTTAACCCTCTCTGTAGGAGTTATAGAGTTCTTTCAACTCATTCTGTGGATATCGTTAGAGGCCGGACACTTGTGCAGCTATGGTGGTTAAGATAGATTGATTTCGAAAATGATTTGAAGGATATGAAAAGAACATGATCAAGCTTTGAAATAAGATATGAATTATGATTCATACTCTGTTATGTCTTACGTGTTAATTATTTTATAGAATTAAAGAGATCTTAGTTTTTTAGAAATCAAATGTTATGAAAAATTTTCATAAGTATTGGCCAGGATTAGATCCCAGCCTGGTTTCCCAATAGTGATATTAGAGCCAACTTTAGTTCTATAATTTGATTAAAATAAAAGTGATTGTTATTGATCGAAAAATTGGAATTAAAAAAATCTTATCTGATCTGATTCTTCATAAACCCTAGAATTATTCTGGAATTTGGAATTTTGTTCATGTCCTTTAGCCTGGTTATCGCGTTTTTGGAAATTCTCTTTAAGTCATGTTTTCGCATTGTTGTTTACTTTTGTTCTGGAAATTTGAATGTGGTTTCTAGTTGTCTGAGTGGCTTGTGATGAAGGAGTTTTTCCCCAGTAGCTGTAAAGTTTAAGCGTGACCAGAAGTGGCGCTAGAGTGTTGAAAAGTTCCACTCCAGATTTAGAATTTGCAAAAATCAATTAAGAATCAAGATTATTTGTGTTATGGAAAAACTTGTTTTTAAAGACACAAGAAACACATATCATTATGGAAAACACATGTTATGCCTTTTATGCAAATATGGGTTTTTGATTTTAAACAAGAACATGGACTGGATTGATTATATTTTGTGTTTTGTTTACGAATATGGCTATTGGGTTTAATGAATAAGGAAAGTGTTCTAGGGTTTGCTTGAGTCTTAGAGAAGGCTCGATGATTATGGGCAAATCCAGAAAACCTAGATGTTGGAAAATGACAGGGATGTTATCGACCTCTCTCTTGTCCACCTATAAGTGCCTATCTTTTTTTCTCCTTGTTCCAAAACCCATCTCGCTAAACCTATCATAAGTCCATGCCTAACCCTCTAAATTGTCCAACTCACTAGTCATCGAACCAAAACTGTGGCCTGCGGTTTTTGAGTTTATGTTGTATGGGTCGTGATTGCTGCAATTTTATATAGAGAATAAGCAAAATGTTGGACTGCTGATTGTGTGAATAAGAATAATATGCAATCAGTTCTTAGTTTGGGGAGAACATAAAGGTAATAGCTGGCAACAACTTGTGATGAAGAAGACGGCCATAGCTCTCACAAGAGAAGTGTGGTGGTAAGAGAAGATGCTAGAATCCTGCGGCTAATGACAATGCAAGCTAGAGGCTATAAAGATCACAATGGCGGCAAGCTACAAGTGTGTTACTAATAAAAATGAAGAACATAAGAGAGAAGAAGAAAGAGAAGAGTCCAGACATAAGAGAGAAGAACAAAAGACTTTAGAGAGAGAGATATACACATAATAGCTAATTCTTATTACTCCTCATGAAGGAAACAGTTACAGTATTATACTAGTTACAACTGTGTAATATCTATAATATTTTTATATGTAAGAATTCTTCCTCCTTTAAAAATCCTTGTCACCAAGATTGTGGAGGTTTACGGAATGCACAAAAAATGAATAATCATATTTTTGTATCACCCATGTCCTTCATGGCATCACTCGCAATAGCTCTTTCAACATTGTTAAGAAAGGGGACATGATTATCAACATGTCAATTTGCATCCATAGGCGCACTATACTCTTTACCAACTAGATTGAAATGCAGTTCAGTTGACATGCAACTATTTGTTTTGTCTTCAAGAGCATGAACATGGAATCCATAAAGCCCTGGTTTCAAGCTAGAGAAAACTCCAGTTATAGTAGTTTTCCCATCTCCTTCCTGAATCAAGAAGATAGTACAATTAACACCCTCACTACTGCTGAGAACAACAACTGCCTTCACCAATGATCTTATAGCACCCTAGCGAGAGAGAAAGAGTGAGTGACTTTAAGTAGTCCTTCTCCTGTATAGTTTGCTCATTTCTAATGGTGGTTTCTGGAGTAAATAGAATAGTAGCTCTCGGTTCTAATCCTTGCCGCTACATGAATTGTGCAAGCATAGTTTTAAGTTTCAGTAGATCCTTCTCCATCCTTCTGCTCTATTTTGTGCTTCTAGGAATAGTTTCTCGTTCTTAATTTGTTCCTTTATCAGCTTCTTCACATTTTCTTTGATTCTAAGCAACTCAGCCATTTTCGCCAAGGAACATATGCTCTAATACCAAATATTACAAATAAAAATGAAGAATAGAAAAGAGAAGAAGAGAAGAGAGAAGCAGAAAGATAAAAGTCCAGATAGAAGAAAGAAGAACATAAAACTTTAAAGAGAGAGACACAAACACAATAGCTAATTCTTATTCCTCCTCGTGAAGGAAATGGTTACAATATTATACTAGTTATAGCTGTGTAATAACTATAATATTTTTATACATAACAAGGTGACGACTAGGGTTTTGACATATTTGTAAGGTGTTTAGAGTTTCTTAGTGAAGAAGAAGGGTGTTTGGCTATATGTATATCTTATCCTAAGTCTAAATTAGGCTTATTCTAACCCTAAGTAAAACTTGTTTGACCGTCGGATTAAAGTAATCCAATAATTGGTTTGGAATAAAGTATTCCAAGACCTATTATAAACTCAAATTTAAAATTATTTTTAAATGTAAAAACGAATTTCAAAATTAAATTAATTGTTTATCTTAATATGATTAAAATTGATAATTATATTGATTCTTAGTAATTATAAAAAAGTAGTTTTTAAAATTAAAATTAATTAGTTTCACTTATATTGAAATTAATTGATTAGACTCCTTAAAATTATAAAATGTTTTCTTAATTAATTAAGAAAGATGTTTCTTAATTAAATTTATTTATTTCAATTGATTGAGATAAATTAAATTTATTATCTTATTTTTCTAGAGAATTATTATTCAATTTATTTAGAAATTGTTTCTTTATTTATGAATAATAAGTTTCTTGATTTTAGAAAAAGATTTTTCTTGATTAAAAATTGAAAAGTGTTTTCATTTATTAATTAAGAAAAATATTCCTTCTTAATTTTTAAAATAGTTTTCTAATTTATTAAGGAAAGATTTGCTAACTAATTAAGAAATCAATCTCTAAATAAATAATATAAAGGAACATCTCAATTAAATTTAAAAGTGTTTTATTTGAAAATAGTTTTCTAATTAAGGAAAAATAATTCCTAATGAGATTAGAAACAATTTTCTAATTGGATTAGAATATAAGTAAGAATTTTTTTAAATTATAATAAGTAAGAAGAATAATTTATTGAAAATTGTTTTCAATTAAGTTTTTTAAAGAATTCAAGATAATTGGAAATAGTTTCCAATTGGATTTGAAAATTGTTTCAAATCAAATTAAATTTTTATTTGGAATATGAATTTAATTTAATTAGGAATCAATGAGATTAATTTAATTTAATTTTTCAAGGAGTTGGAAATATTATTTTGGATTATAAAAATCAATAACTAAAATCAATGAAGCTTGATGATTTAGGCGTATAATTTGATCATGAGTGCATAAGTTACATGCTTTATTTATATGGTTGATATATATATATATATATATTTACATGCAATTTTATGTTTGATGAAACGTATGAAGTTAAAATTCCTCGTTAAAAATATTAAGTATATGTTGAGAACATGCTTGTTGCCTTCCATTGTTATAAGAATAAACCAAAGTTCTGTTTATTGTAGGCTTGTTGATAAAATCAAGGCCGCTTTAACCAGAACATGTTTAGTCTTATGATAGTAGGTTCTACTTAACTAAATTTGTGTGATTTGGATGAGCAAACTCGTGATGATATGAATTTAAAAGTGGGGTTAAGAATAACATATTTGATATGCTTTGGAAAGAGTTGTCACCTAACAAATATATGAGTCACATGAGATATGATTGACAAAGTTGTTAACTACCTAATTTAAGTTTATTTGGTTTGTTAAGCAAACTCAAGATCAACTATACTTGAATGGGATCCTAGCCCACTAGAAAGATTAGAGTAATCTTTCTGAATAGTAGTGAGAGCTATTATTTCGAATAAAATAGTAGGAGTAACCAAATATATGATTGAAGTCCTAATCTCATTTGGTTATTAGGCCATATAATTGATTGCTTGCTTTCTTACATTTATTTTTTTGAGTGAAACTCACCTTGTTTAGTATAGTTGATACTAAGTTAGTGAACTAAATTTCTTCTACATGGGTTATATTTATGAAGAGTTATTAAAAGTTCGATAAAAAAATTGTATATCCATTATTTTATTTTTCTATTAATCTTTGTTAAGGATTTGAAATTAAAGTTTTAAGATATGTGTCAAAATCATATAGATGAAAAAAAATGTATTAACATATTGACTTGGCTAATGTCTCATAAATTTTGATGACATGTAAGATATGTGTCAACATCATGATAGCAAGATGTAAAAGGTTGCATAGAGTATAGCTGAAAGGTATAGTACCTTGCTGGAATTGCTATACTTAATTTAGCCTATTATAAGTATAAAAATGGACATCAATTAAAGGCTTTGCTATAGTATGATAATAGTTGTCATAAGAAGAAAATTGATTATATAAATTATCTTGCCTATACTTGATATGATATAGATCATATGTATTTCTAATTCATGATTATGAGTAATTGATATTGAATTTTGATTCAACATTATTTTAATATTCAAAGCATGATAAGAAATATATTGTTAAGTAAAAATAGACTATCCAATTTTATAAAAATAGTTTCTATGTGCTGGATCAAAGGAGACGTATACTTAATATAAATGGTAAGATCACAAAATTGGGTAACCAAGTCTATCCTTTTATTTCGTGTTAGTTAAAACAACATAATGAGAATCATAAGGTTACATACAAGGATATGTGTATCCTTATGATTATGAATCATATGAAACTTGTGAAACTTTTCCGGTTGAAAAATAACCAAATAAACCTTTAGTGAAAGGATGATGGTGGTATTGAATTGTTAAATTTATACATGTGATGTATTGGATGGAATAACAATTCATATAGGTTAATACTTGTATTTCATTATATTACTAATGACTTTATGAGATATAATCATAAGTATTAAATGAAATGATGATTTAACATTTTGAAAATTTCAAATTGTTTAAATCTATGCAAAAATTAAGCATTGAGAATGCTGAAACAGTTTGATGAAATTGTTGTTGGTGAATTTTAGATTTTCGGTTATCTATAAGGAATAAGATTCTCTAGTGAATAACTTCATAACTAAATTCATAAAAGTATGAATGTAAGTAAGGAAGAAAATACAATATAAGATATTGTATGATGCAATAACATTTCTTCTACAACAATGCCTAGAACAATGAATTACGTTCAATAACTCAAATTAAATCAATTAGCAAGATTTCATATTAAATATGAAATGCTAAGTCTTTGGAAGAGTGAAATTTAATGATTCAAGGATGTAAGGCTTAGTTAAAGCATATATTATCCATTAAGTTTAGAACTAAATTGGATAATAAAAGGTTATGAAATATTTAAAAGGTTGGATATAATCTTACAAGCCTATTAAACAAATTGTTTGTTTCAATATACTTATAGGAGAATGGTTCTCGGGATAAGTAGTAGGAGAAAGATGAAATTTGAAAAGTTCAAATCTCATGACAGTACATCCAATTAGAACTACTGCCTTTATTGATACATTTTATATATAATTGAAAGGTTACGAGATATTGAAACATTCATTTTCATGATGAATTTAAAGAGTTTGTTTAGGAGATGATTGTGAATTTATCATATCTGTAAGAAGGTTAGTGGGAGTACAGTTATCCTCTTTAGTGGGAGTATGTGAAGACATATTGCTCATAGAGAATGATAAGTATAAATTACATTGTGATTTAGGGCTTAGTTTGATATATATTTTACTGTAAATTCAATCATTTAGTATGTGTTTAGGTTAGAATTGTGTTAGTTTGTTAATTATGTATGTTTTAAGTGTTTTATAGGTTAGTACAAGTCTTTGAGCTTAATTATTATACTTTTGAGATACCTTGATGTGTTTGCTCGTATTTCAAGGTCAACATCAAAGAACAGAGAAGTTTCAGAGACATTCAGGCTAAAACAACGATCATGGCACAAAAGGCCATGATCTTGAGAGAAGCACCAGAGTTGGCACACAATCATGGCCTACCTAGGACATGATCCACAATCGTGGCATGCAGGGCCACAGTCATGGCCTACATCGAGTAGATACGCAGACATTCAAAAACGTCCAGTGTGAAGAGAGATCTTGCATAGGTTTCTGATAGTTTATTAGAGAACTTTATAGCTAATTAAGGTTTTGGATAGGTTGTAAATTGAGAGTTTGCAATCCCTATAATCTAATTAAGGTTTAAGATTTAGGGTTATTGGTTATAATTCGAGAGACTAATCAACCTTAAGATAGTCTAGAACCAGTGATTTGATAATTCATAATCAATCAGGTTAGCATTAATAAGAGGTAAATTTCCCTTTCTCTTAATTGGTAAATTCTTTCGTTTGATTCCTTAGGTGTGTTGCAATTGCTTTGTAATTAGTATATTAATTTTTTATTCTTAACTTGATTGATTGAATTTATGTATGTTTTAAGTGTTTTATAGGTTAGTACAAGTCTTTGAGCTTAATTATTATACTTTTGAGATACCTTGATGTGTTTGCTCGTATTTCAAGGTCAACATCAAAGAACAGAGAAGTTTCAGAGACATTCAGGCTAAAACAACGATCATGGCACAAAAGGCCATGATCTTGAGAGAAGCACCAGAGTTGGCACACAATCATGGCCTACCTAGGACATGATCCACAATCGTGGCATGCAGGGCCACAGTCATGGCCTACATCGAGTAGATACGCAGACATTCAAAAACGTCCAGTGTGAAGAGAGATCTTGCATAGGTTTCTGATAGTTTATTAGAGAACTTTATAGCTAATTAAGGTTTTGGATAGGTTGTAAATTGAGAGTTTGCAATCCCTATAATCTAATTAAGGTTTAAGATTTAGGGTTATTGGTTATAATTCGAGAGACTAATCAACCTTAAGATAGTCTAGAACCAGTGATTTGATAATTCATAATCAATCAGGTTAGCATTAATAAGAGGTAAATTTCCCTTTCTCTTAATTGGTAAATTCTTTCGTTTGATTCCTTAGGTGTGTTGCAATTGCTTTGTAATTAGTATATTAATTTTTTATTCTTAACTTGATTGATTGAATTGAATTCTCATTTTTATTTTTATTTTTATTGCATCTTGCATCTTGGATTTTTTCTATTGCTTTTGGCCTTTGATTTTAGGATTAGATTAACTCTCTCCTTGTGCGATCGACACCTTAGGTATTACGCTAACGAACGGTGCGCTTATGGATTATCGAGGGTTAATATTAAAACTTACACATAATAAACACCTTATCAAGTTTTTGGCATCATTGTCAAGGAGGCAATTCGTTTAGTTCTTTAGTTTAAAGCGTTTTAGTTAGTTTTTAGTTTAGTTCTTTCTTTCTATTTCTGAATCTGTGCTCTTGCCTAAACACAAAAGTCATGAGAAGTTCGAGTAGTGTTGCTAAATCCTTAGAGTTAGATATCACTCGATTAGAACTATCAATTAGGAAAGCTTGACATGAAGAAGAAGAAGAAATCGTGAAAGCAATAATGTTAGAGGAATTTCAGCAAGATTTGGACCATAGAGTGAACCAAGGACGTCAACAAATAACCCTTATGGATTTCATGAGACCACGGTTCAATGCGACTAACGACGGAGTAGCTAGGCCACCCGTATAAATAGCCTCTTTTAAAATTAAACTAGCCCTCCTAAACATACTTCAACAGAATGTGCAATTCTATAGACTAACGAATGAAGATTCCAATACACATATAGTAAATTTCCTTGAAATCTGTTATACCTTTCGATACCATCAAATGTCGGAGGATGTAGTAAGAATTAGGCTTTTCCCTTTTACCCTAAGAGGTAGAGCAAAGGCCTGGTACCATTCTCTCAGCCTAGTTAATGTCATAACTTGGGATCAATTATTCGTGCCTTTTTAGACAAGTATTTTCCCACACTGAGACTATAAAGATTATCAAGGAGATTACCAACTTCCAGCAAAGTTACAGAGAATTGATTTATGAAGCATGGGAAAAATACAAGGATTTGTAACGAAAATGCCCAAACTATAACTTACCCAAAGAATCATTTTGTAAACATTCTATAATGGAGTAATCCATCATATAAGAGGCACGATTTATGCAGTTTCAGAAGGGTAACTGATAAGAAAGATGGTTGATGAAGTAGAAGAGTTAATAGAGGAGATGGCAAGTAATAGCTGCCTATAGATGAATGAGCAGAGTAGACAACCCATTACCTTTCGAGAGTTAAAAAAGAATTGTAGTTGATGATCAAATAATGAAGATGCAAGAGAAAATTGACAACTTAACTCGTAGCTCAACAATATGAAGGCTTTATCCTCAGCTTTGATAAAAGTCATGCAACTAAAGTGTGAACTCTATAGACAGATAGACCATAATACAGTGGACTTCTTCTTGATGAAGGATAGCAATCCTAGGCAAGTTAATTATATAGGAGCTCAATATGGACAAGGAGGGGGAAACAATCATTACTCCAACACATACAACCCCGAGTGGAAGAATCACCCTAACTTCTGGTGGACGAACAATGTTGGAGCACAGTTCAAACCTCAAGGACAACTAGGCTTCCAATAAGATAAACCAAGCTTAATGGAATCCAAGTTGGATAGGATTTTAGATAAAATTGGAGACATGGGGGATGCACATAGGAGTCTTGAAAGCAAGTTCGAGTAAGTCACTAAGAACCACACCTCTTTAATACGCAATATGGAGGTCCAAGCAAGTCAACTAATGGAGGCAATTTCTACTCAAAATGTAAGAACTCTTCTAAGAAATACCGAACCTAACCCAAAGGAATGGATCATGGCCATTACTCAAACCCAGTAAAAGAAACTCGGACATATAAAAGAAGATGGAGGCAACAGAGAACGATAAGTAAATATGAAATTCCTTCCAAGTGAGCTCATAATTAAGTCAATCGAGGAACCACAACTTGAATTTTTGTACCCTATTCTAGCTCAACAGAAGTCAATTTCAAGTAAGGCAACAAGGAATTCCAAGGAGGTTGAACTAAACAAGGTTGAGGACATAACAGAACATATACAAATGAGGCTTACATTAAGGTAGTCAATCAAGAAGAAGGTTAAGGAGCACATAGCAGAAGAAAACCCTAATATAGCACAGAAGAAAAAGGATCCAGAGGATTTTTACATCCCTTGTAATATCAATGGAGTCAAAATAGATAGGGCATTCGTAGATTTGGGAGTGAGTATCAATATGATGCTCTATATCTTTAGTTAAAAATTTGGGTTAGAAGAATTAGAATCCATAAAGATGCTAGTGAAGACAGCGGACAGAACAGTTCATTGGCCAAAGGGGATTATTAAGGATGTCTAAGTACATATCAATATTTTTACCTTCCTCGTAGACTTCTTTGTATTGGATATTAGAGAAGATATGGAAACCCCTATGGTCCATAGACAACCATTTTTTACTACTACTTGCTTAATAATTAGCATTGATAAGGGTGAACTAACTCTGAGGGTCAGAAAGCATCACATAACCTTCACTGTGTTCAAAGAATGAAAACAATCTCCATTGCTTCTAGCTAACATAAAAGAAACTGAACCTCAAGGATAATGGGAAGATATTAAGGACCCTGGGAATGTGTTTAGAAAGAAACGATCGCGGAGGAGAAAGCAAAGGAAGGTGAAGCAGAAGAAAGGTGGAACCTAGGGCATGGTAGCTCATATGTAAATGGTAAGATCGATGACTGCACTACCATTGCACTATTCATTATAACTACCTTAAGCACAAGAAGCGCATCAAGCTATTGATGTTAAAAGAAGCGTTGCATGCGAGGCAAACCTATGGATTGTTAATTCCATATTATTTCCTTTGAGTTTTAGATAGTTTGAATTCTGTAGTTCGGTTATTTCATTTTCAAATAAGGTTGAGAAGGCATAGGACTTCGACATAAATCAGATGATCAAGGAAGTAGGCAAAAGAGAGTTGAAAGAGCTATAAAGAGTTAAGAAGTGATCTTAGGAAAGTGTATAAGGATAAAAGAAAAAAAATCAGAAATTAGTGAAAATCATGGCCTGCGGTAGGGTAAAGTTGACACGCAAATTTTAGCTAAATTTTTTTACCATTTTGCCCTTCCTTCATCTATATATTCATTTCTTACTTCATTTTTCACTCACTTTCATTTTACTTTTATCTCTCTAAGTTAAAATCTCCAAACACTCTCACTTCTCTCTAACCAAATTCCAAACTTCCACTTTATTCCAACATCACCTACTTACAAGCCAATATGTTGCATATTAAGAAGTCAGTAAAATGAAATCGATCATTGGGATGAAACCAGGTCTTGGGCCAAGGGGAAAGGAATAGAGCAACAGACTTCGAAGCACTCTTCCCAATTTATACAGAGGAGGAAGGTATTCATTTCCAATCCTTTAATGTTAAACAAATAGTAGTCTTGAAATATTTTAATTTTGATATGCTTGACAGGCTAGAACTACAAGATAAGGTAGAGAACCTAGCAGAAAGAATTCAGTGGGTGAAGTTTATATGCTTCCAATATCATGTCTACTAGGAGCTCACTCTTGAATTCTTCACTTCCCTTATTACCAACCTAGTAACTGTAAAGAAATGTGGTTTAGGTTACAAGGACAAAATTATGAGCTGAGCATTGAAATAATGTATGACATTTGCGAGTTCCCTAAGTCTTTCATTATCGATCAACATGATGATTTTCGTGCTTCTCACTATTGGAATGAGCTCACTAGGTTAAAGCAATTCGATGCTAAAAATTCCTACAACAACATCATAAGAACCCATGAGCATTTGTTATGGCATAAATTCATGTGTTAAATAGTTTTTAACAAATCATAAACCAACAAGTGCTCAACAAAGGAACTTTTCCTGTTGTGGTGTATAGATCACAACATCCCAGTGTGCACCTCCACACATGTGTTGAATGCTATTATTGCAACTCTACATAAGAGGAGCAACAATTTAGGTATGAGGCACTTGGTTTCTACCATTAATGAGTATTATGGCATGGACTGTAGTGGTTTAACCATCCACCTCCTAAATTTTCTAAATCACCATCATTTGTGGGGTGTTGAAATCCTTAAGTCCCATAATATGGAACTCTAGGACATCAGCCAAAAGATTCATGTGAAGATTAAGGCTAGTCAAATGAGTTCTAGCATATCACTGCCTCAACAAGCAGAAGCAGACTTGACTAGCAAGGAATCTGAAAAGGTAGAAGACACAAAAGATCCTTGTTGGAAGAAAGTGCTCGATATAATCTCCATGAACACCAAGGTAATTACAGATCCACTTGCAGAGAACTCTAGAAGGATGAATGAGATGGTCTGAACACAACGACATTAGAGTTGGGATACACGTCATATTCGTCAATAGTTCGAGCCTCAAGGCGTCCAACTACCACCTTTGACACCATCCCCGCCTCCATTACCACGAGGCTTTGTTTTTAACCCTTTTCTTTTAAATTTAGTCTTCATTTTATTTTTGTTTTTATTTTAATTTATGTTTCTTCTTTCCATGTGTGTTTGTTTGCCTCCTTCTCACATTAAGAACAATGTGTTGTTCAAGTGTTTGTGAATTTTACATATTGTATGATAGTTGTTTAGGTTGCATATTGTGAATTGTGCGAATGTGTCGATGGCTTAGATAGATTGAAATTGATTTAATTTTAAACATAATCTATTTAGGTTGTGAAGATTCATTAGCTCATGAAATTAGTGAATTGGGTTCTTTGGCTAAATATGTAAGTTAATTAGGATTTAGTGTTAGTTTGTCGCCCCTTAAATTGTCACATTCATTCATAATTTTAGGTCTTTTAACTAAAGTAGCTTTGCTAATATTTTTTCCATGAAAAAGAGTAGCTAAAACAATAAGGTGGGCATTTAAATAAATATGTTTGTTAATTTTAATTAAATAACTATTCTATTGGCCTTTAAGTTATGAATAGAGCTGGTAGCTAGTTGAGAACGTGATGTAGCCAAGAAACCAAATTGACACATGTCACAAATATATGCCTCCACGTCAAAAGACTATAATGATGTTCTAACCAAACAGCTTAATAAAAGCATGACTTAGTTGAGTAACCGAATCGACATTCATAACCAATGTTTGCCTCCGAGTAAAAGACTAGGTTCATTTCTACAAAAATTAAATAAAAAAATATATGTGTTCTAATAAAACATACTAAACTTGTAAATAGCTTGACTTTTCATGAAAATGTACTTAGAAGTAGTTAAAGAGTTTGAATGACCAAAGAATTGTTAATGTGTGTGTATAATTGAAAAGGGTGAATAACTTGATAATTGGGTCTTAATTAATATGTATGTTTAGCCCAGAGCTCCTAAATGTGGATTTTGCATGTTAATGATTTGAAGCAGCTTGAATGATTGTGTTTACAGTTAAATTTATTTCATGAAGTTGAAGTCATTATCTCATTATTGCATTGTGTGCTTTATGATTTTGTGTGCTTGTTGTTTTGTTTTCTTGAGGACAAACAAACGTTTAAGTGTGGAGATGTTGATAAATGTAAATTGCATTATGTTTTAGGGCTTAATTTTATATGTATTTAACTATTAATTCAATCATTTAGTATGTGTTTAGGTTAAAATTGTGTTAGTTTGTTAATTATCTATGTTTGAAGTGTTTTATGAGTTATTACAAGTCATTGAGCTTAATTACTATATTTTTTAGGTACCTTAATGTGTTTACTAGTATTTAAGGGTCAACATCAAAGAACGGAGAAGTTTTAGAAACATCCGACCTAAAACAATGGCCCATAATCGTGGCACAACAGGCTACAATAATGACAAAAACACCAAAGTTGGCCCACAATGGTAGCCTGCCCAGGACATGGCCCACGATCATGGCATATAAGGCCACAGTCATGGGCTATGTCAGGCAGACAAGTAGATACTCAAAAATGTCAAGTTTTGAGGAAATTTTCGGATCTTTTAGACCTTAAAAAACCCTAGGTTTGCTCATAACACAAAAGGATATTTAAAGAACAAGAAAAAGAGGCAAAAGGAGCTTTTACTTCATCCACCTTGAGAAACCCTAGAGAGAATTCATCGAGAGATTGAGGAAGAGAATAAGGAAGAGAGAATAGGAGAAGAAGTTGACTCGATGACTTCTCAGATTAGGAGGTTTTCCAACCTTACTGCCTCCCTTCTTCAATTTCGATTGTATTTCCTATTTATTTTTAGTTTTATCATTGTGTAGAATTGGATTGAATAGTTGATGATAGAATCTTAAATATCGAGAATGTTCTAAACTCACCTTCGAAGTTTTTTTCTTAAATTAATGAAAATATGATTGTTTATGTGTTTATTGGTTTTGTTGCGTTTTGATTTTGCAATTTCATAATTTGGTAATAAACTAAGAGGGTGAACCAAATGGAAATGATTCAATTGGACTAATGAGTTAGGTGATTTAATAGAACAAGAATTGAATCAGATCGAGAAATTGTGCGAATAGAGATCTTACATAGGTTTCCGATAGTTTATTAGAGAACATTAGAACTAATTAGGATTTTGGATAAGCTGTAAATTAAGAGATTGCAACCCCTATAATCTGATTAGGATTTATGATTTAGGGTTATTGGTTATAACTCGAGAGAGATTAATAAACCCTAAGATAGTCTAGAACCAACAGTTCGATAATTCATAATCAATTAGGTTAGCATTAAGGATAGGTAAAATTCCCTTTCTCTTAATAGGTAAATTCTTTCGGTTGATTCTTGGTTGTGTTGCAATTGCTTAATAATTAGTGTATTCATTTTTTATTCTTAATTTGATTGATTGAATTGAATTTGCATTTTTATTTTGTTGCATCTTAGATTTTTATTATTATTTATGGCCTTAGATTTTAGGCTTAGATTACCTCCCTCCTCATGGGATTGACACCTTGTGTACTATGCTAATGAACCATGCACTTGTGGATTATCGAGGGTTAATATTAAAACTTACACATAACAAACACTTGATCAAAGAATGACAATTCTAACTTCCAATTTTTATAAAATATAATTGTCTAACAACAAGTCTTATTAGATAGGAAAAGGTAACGGCTTAATTTTGGGAATTAGATCTATAGGGATAGATTGGATGTTGTTCACCTATTCTAACTCCAAGTACACAGATAAAATTATAAAGATGTTTTGTGCTTGAGATATCAAATGCTTGAGAAGTATTAAGATATCCATTATTTTATGTATAAGTTGATATTTTAGTTTAAAATAATACGGATATAATTTTGGAAGTAAATAATTATTAAGGTTTATTTATTTATAACAATATTATTCAAGATTGGAAAGGTTCCAATATAGCAATGGTTGTTAATTGAGCCTTAATGGAAATGATTAATTGGATCAACAAGTTCTTTAGTGAACTTGATATAGTTTCTTTGCACTGTTTGAGCAAATAATGTACTGTGGAACATTAGAACCATTAGGTAAGCAAAATGAGCTAAGGTCTCATCAAACATCCAAGTATCTATTAGGCAATTTTCTTAATTATGATGATAACTAAGATGGAAGTTATAAGATTTAAGAAAGTTCTCACTAAAGAGAATCTTATAGAATTATCTCATTAAGCCACTGTCCCAGCAGTAGAATAATCGTCATATGCTGATATGTATGAGATACTTAAGCGCTTAGCTTAGTGCAAGTGAAAGATTGTTAGTTTATGCCTTACATTCAATTGTTTTCATTGTAGTTTAGTGACAAAATAATTTAAAGGCATTCTTATCATGTACATGTTGAGATGTATATGATAAAGTCTATGTGATAATTATACATTGCAAATGAAATATAATGAGATTATAATTAGAAGATTCATATTGTATTTATGTGTTATCCCTAAATTGTTCCTAGTTATTGTTTTATTTAATACTAGCATTAATAGAACATAAAAAGACAAGCACACACTTTTTCCCTTATTAAGAAAGTAGTCGATCTCATAGGCTAAAGTATAGAGATACTTAAACAAACGAGTGGGTGCTTATTAGAGAACAAGTTCACTGAACATACCCGATATGAGAAATTCATTTGGAATATTACTTGTATATCTATGGAATTCTCATTGTGATATTTGTATAAGTGATTCATTGACTTTAGGACACCAAAGTTATCTTGTATAGGGATTGCTATGTTTTGACACACATAAGCATAGAGGACCTAAAACTGACAACATACCAACTTCATATTGGGCGACATGCAATAGGAATTTTAGATCAGCTTCCTAAGGAAATTTTTTTCTCATAATCTAAAAATTCTAACGCCACTAAAAACGCTCAATTTGGATTAGAAATGAAAAAGTTATGGCCAAAATACTATCTAAGGAAAACAGTCAAACTGAACACTCTACCGACTTCAAGCCAAAATTTGAAAATCTTATAGGTTGAATTACAGCTCGGCTCCTTCATAAAACTTGTAGATCTAGGTCTCTATTTTAATTTAAAACAAGAATCGCCTCAATCGAAGCTCTATAGCTCAAGATATTTTAAAATAAGTGAAGTACATTAAGACTTTATCAACCGACCATCACACTTTGCTTCAATCCACTCTTTAAAATTTAAAATTAATACTAGTAAATCAGACATAAAAAGATAGAAAATTTCTTAGGAATCCAACGCTTCAAAAATCAGCTCAATCGGAGGTCTGTGCAAAAAGCTATGGCCAAAAGAAGGAAGAGGGGTCGGTCGGCCAAAAACCGACCCCAAGCACCTCGGCTCGCCCAAGGCGAGCGATAAGCGAGCATGGGCGCTCGCTTGCCCGCATGGGCGAGCGCCCAGCGATCGCCCCCATGGGCGAGCGCCTGGGCGACCTGCCCTGCAGTCCAGCCTATCTGACTTCTAACACTCATAACTTTTGACTCCGAGCTCCAAATCAGGTGCGGTTTGTTACGTTGGAAAGCTAAACGACAACTCTACAATTTTCAAGGACTCAAAGACAAGCTCGGATACTAAAGGAATCAAAAATTTACTCTAAGACCAATGGACTAGCTCTTCCTATACAGTACCAAAACTTGCAAACATCATAACTTTTGACCCAGAACTCCAAATTTAACAAACTTGGTGTCTATGGAAA
>JANZLD010000005.1:41674331-41699681 GCA_026413575.1 Erythroxylum carthagenense | reverse complement strand
TCAACCGAATCCCATCCAAGGTCCTGGGGTGGGTAAGTCCTTTTGAAAGATTGCACAATAGGAAGCCCAGCTATGAGAACTTAAAAACATTTGGCTGCCTATGCTTTGCCCTAGACAAAACACCAAACAAAACTAAGTTGGATCCTAGATCAAAAAAATGTTTCTTTCTTGGGTACATGCCCGACTATAAGGCTTATAGAGTTATGGATTTAGACACTAGAACAGTGTTTGTGTCAAGAAATGTGGAGTTTTATGAGCACAAATTTCCTTATGCAAACCAAAACCTAACCACTATGCAAGCAACCGACCCTCTATTCTCAAGCTCCCTAACCAATGAAGAGGTAGACTATTCCCCACAAATACCAATTACAATTGCTACACCACACATTGAACTCTCCTCCTAGCCATCTGACCTTTCCCCACCCGATGATCAACAAGACCACAACACCACACTAAATGCACCTAGGAGAAGCAGCAGAACACACATACCTCCCAAATACTTGCAAGACTATGTTCTTCAATCCACAGCACAACAATCCACTCACTCTCTTGCTGATTGCATTGTTGCATTGCAAGTCTGTTGTCCTGCAGGAACAAATGAAGAGAGGTTACAGCTACTCAACATCAAACACAATAGCAATTACATCACTTTTATAGGTAATGTCTCTAGAACCTTTGAGCCCTTATCCTATGAGACAGCTAGCAAAGATGAAAGGTAGGTACAATCTATGAATGAACAATTGTCTACATTGGAAAAGCATGGAACTTGGAGAATCACTGAATTACCTAAGGGGAAGAAGGCCATAGCCTCAAAATGGGTATACAAGGTAAAGTGCAATTCGGATGGGACAGTGTCCAAATTAAAGTCTAGGCTTGTAGCCAAAGGCTTTTGTCAAAAAGAAGGAGCAGATTATTCGGAGGTCTTCTCCCCAGTAGCAAAGATGGTGACAATTAGAGTATTACTAGCTATAGCTGCTTCTAAACAGTGGCCCATTCACCAATGTGACATTAATGATGCATTCCTTCATGGTCACCTAGAGGAGGAACTATGCATGCAACCACCGCAAGGCTATACTCGAGCTAAGGAGGGACAGGTATGTAGACTCATTAAATCTATTTATGGTTTAAAACAGGTTGGGAGACAGTGGCACAAAGAGTTGTCCTCCAAATTATCTTCAATGCAATTCGCTAAATCAGAAGCGAACCATTGTTTATACACTAGAGGCACAGGAAATGATTTCATGGCAATAGTCATATATGTAGATGATATTCTGATAACAGGGGCCAATGAAAAACAAATTGTCTCAGTTAAGGGCACATTACACTTAGAATTTACCATCAAAGATCTTGGATATGCAAAATTTTTCCTGGGAATTGAAATTGCCAGATCAGAAGATGGAATGATACTTACCCAAGGGAAATACATTTGAGACCTCCTTCAAGAGACTGGGTTACTTGACTGTTCCCCTTGCAGCACACCTATAGTTCCTGGGACAAAATTCAGCATCGACATGGGTGAACAACTTGATAGACTAGAAGAATATAGACGCTTAGTAGGAAAGTTACAATATTTAGGGTTTACTAGACCCGACATCATGTACGTGACTCAACAGCTCAGTCAGTTTATGAGCAGCCCTCGACTACTGCACTGGGAAGCCGCTAAGCGAGTACTGAAATACCTCAAGGGAACTCAGAATCTGGGAATTTTTTATGCCACAGACGAAAGCCCCAACCTTGTTGCCTTCTCTGACTCGGACTGGGGCAGTTGTGTCTTCTCTCGTCGCTCCTTAACCGGGTTCTGTGTTTTCCTCGAAAAGTCACCGATCTCCTGGAAGACAAAGAAACAAACCACGGTGAGTCGTTCTTCAGCTAAATCAGAATACAAAAGCCTCGCATCGACTACTTGTGAACTAAAGTGGATCACCCAAATCTTACATACCTTTTAGATCCAGAATCCGACTCCCATTCCTCTGTATTGTGACAACCAGGCAGTGATTTACATCTTCCGGAACCCCGTCTTTCACGAAAGAATGAAGCACCTCGAGATCGACCTCCATTTGGTTCGCAACTGCGTCAACCTCGGGTTCCTAGAGCTCCGGCACGTGCATACAAGTCAACAACTTGCAGATCTATTCACCAAGCCTCTGACCATCCGCACCTTCTCAGATCTACTTCGGAAGCTCGGAGTTGTTGTTCACCAAGCCTCTGACAATCTGAACCTTCTCGACTCCACTTCACAAGCTCAACGTTGTCGTTTTTCAACCCCAACTTTGGCTTGACTGGGCCGTGTTAGAGAGTCTCCGAAAATAAGTTGATATTGTGGGCTTCTTCCTTACTCCTTAGGCCCATTTATCTCTTGTCTTTTATTCCTTTTTGTCCTTTCCATTGTCTGCTCTTGTCTGTAATTGTACATATCATCCTTTGTCCTCTATACAGCTAGAAAACCGTTAGCATAGGACCAGTACACACAGCCAATAGGAATAGAATAGTTTGTGTATATATTCTACACTTTTATTTTCAATACAACCATGAAAGGAAAGTTTTCTTTATCTTTACTTACCTTTCCTTTCACTAATAAAGTTAGCATCTGTTTTCGAGAATAAAATGAGATTACTAACAAAACTTTAGCAACAAATTCCCAATTACTTAAATTTAGAATGATACTTAAGCTTATGATATTGGGAAATAACCACATTAACCAATCTAATGAACAGTTGCCTACTTAACGTAAAGAGACAAGGAGATGGTTAATCTGTGTCCCAAACCTCCACCTCGCTTAATCACCTTAGTAAGTTCTCCGTTCATCAAAATCGGAAAAGAAGCGGTGGTTATGCAGTGTTCAATATGGCCAAAATACATCAAGAAACCCAAAAGCTTTTAGAGTGTTTAGTATAAAGATCCATTCATTGGAGTTAAAAGCCATGTAAAAGTACCTTGATGAAACAATTTTCACTTGGCTGCTTTGTATTGTAGTTCTTAAAGAGTTATTAAGTTAATAAGATGTTATTCTTAACGTTCTTCCCTAGGAATCGTTAAGACAAGCCTGGGAATCTGAGTCTTTTGGCTACCAATTTTGATATAATGTCATAGACTATACTAAAACATAAGATTGAGCCTAAAATCCTTTTAAAAGGTGGGCTAGGTATTTCAACCTAACATTCTCCGCTAGAAATAAAAAGAGGGAAGAAACTTCAGAGCTGCAGGTGAGTTAGTAAATGGTTCTTTTGATATAAGTAAGGTTGTGGGTTTAAACTGTTCTCGTGTATGTAGCTATTTAAGACTTGAAGTTAGAGCTTTGCCTCTTGTAAGGAGTCTATCTAACTCAAGCAGGGATTAGTTTAAAAATGAATAACTTAAAAGTATATTCTCATAATTAAGACCTTCTTCAACAACATGTAGTTAAAAAAAAGAAGGGAGAAGATATAGAAATTGAAAAAGATCAAAATTGATCTACTTTTTATAAGGACTAACATAATAAAAATTTGAAAAGCATAAACGGGAAAAGTTTTAGGAGCAAGCTGGTATTGGCGCTGACGTACCGGTGGCTTAGTGTCCGAATTAAAGCCGAGAGATAAAAAGAGTTGGAGATAAGGAAAAGACCTTTGTTTTCCCCCTACACACGCCAAGTACCTCACTATCTTTAATTTATTCATGAGGAGACTCTAGGGCCATTGAAACTCAAGGTTTCTTTCTCTTCCTAGACCTGGAAACAAGAAACTACAAGAAGAGCCTTGTGAGGATGGAGCTGCTCCGATCCAATCTCTCTCGGGTTCGGATCCCCGAACCCACCAATCGCATCTACAAGCAAGAATGCTGCGTCTCCTTCGATTCTCCCGTACTCTTCTTATTTCCCTTTCTTTCTCTTATAGAAATTTGTATCTTGGAGTTGAATGCTAGGGTCCTGCTTGACTCCTTTTTCTGCAGTCAGTCTTAGTGGAGTTTTCCTGTTCTTTGACGTTTTGTCTCATGTATGTTTAACTTGTATTGACAATTTGGTATATACGTATTATGAATCTTAGAAGTCGGAAGGTGGGTTGTTCATTGATATGAACACCTTTCTTGCTTTCGGGAAGGACTATGTGGGTTGGAACTATGAGAAGACTGGAAATCCCGTGTATTTGCATATAAAGCACACAAAGAAGCCTACCCCTGAAGACAGGCCTTCAAAGAAGCCTACTCTTTTGGCTATAGGTAACTCCATATAGGCGTGTGTTCTTTATTTTGACGTTTTATGTTACAATTGTAAAATGCTGGTAATGAAACAGATTAATACAATCTGTTTTTTTTAATCTATTTGTAGGTGTTGATGGAGGATTTGAAAACAATGAACCAGAATATGATGAAACATACAATATAGTCATGTTGCCAGACTATGTTAGTCTTCCATTTCCTTCTGTCGAGCTACCTGAAAAGGTACATTTTAGTTGTGCTATTATCTGTATGATGATAAATCTACATTAGCTAAAATCAAGGTTTAAATGTTGGTAATCATTGCACTGGAATTCTACAGGTAAGATTGGCTGTTGATGCTGTTTTGATGGCTGAAGGTGCAGAGAGAAAAGAGACACTTGCCGCTTGGACAGCTGATAAGAAGCAGGTTAGTGCATATGCACTGAATTTGCAGCAGATTGACAATCGTGTTATTGTCCCCCCTTCTGGATGGAAATGTGCAAAATGTGACAAAAAAGATAATCTGTGGCTCAATCTTACTGACGGGACCATCCTTTGTGGGAGAAGAAATTGGGATGGAACTGGTGGCAACAATCATGCCATTGAATACTATAAAAAAACAGGCTATCCCCTATCAGTGAAGCTTGGGACGATTACAGCTGATTTGGAAGCAGCAGGTAATACCAAGCTGCATCTCTGGAAGCAATAATTTCCAAAATACAATGTTTAATTATATGTTGGATACTTTTCGACATAATCAATTGGTGCATTTCTTCAAGTAAATATGTTATGTTTGGGGATTGAATTATCATAATATTAGGGAGTTCCAAAAGGTATTAGATGCCAATAGTCTCTGAATGTAGTATGGACACTTCAAATAGGGTTACAGGTGTTCTTTTCTAAATTCTAAGTCTCGATGACTTCGTGTAATATTAAGAGACATATATGTGACTTGTAAATAGAGGTTGTGATGAATACTACCTTTGTAATAGTTCTCTGATGCTAATCATGTAGAGATAAGGTAAAGTATTTAGCTCTTCACAGCTGAGCATGATTGTAGCAGATTGAACTAGTAGATTGGAAGAACATGGAGACTGCAGTTTTTTTTAATTTGTTAAATGTTTACTGTATAATCTGTCGATTGAGATCTGTTGGGTCCATGTTCCTGGAATTCACGACCATTATGTGTTGTGGCAGCTCAGATGTTTTCTCTTACCCAGAGGACGATAGTGTTCTGGACCCATTATTAGCGCAGCATCTAGCATTTTTTGGCATTGACTTTTCTTCACTGCAGAAGGTAAGCTTTGACGTATGTTTTAGAGTTTTATCTTGTCATGGACATGGGACTGCTTACTATTATTTGAATGTGGGACTATGCACGATTGATAGTAGCTTTTAAAATTTAGATAAGAAAAGGCTCCTGCTGTGGCTGTCTTTTTTGTCTTTTGTGGTTTGGGAAATATCTTAAAAGGGAATATTTGATGTTGAGAGTTATCAATAATGAATATGTGCAAATGGTGATCATGAACTGTAACAAAATTAACCGCTGCTTAACATAAGAATAAAAACCCATTGTTCATATAATGATTAAGATGTCCGAGAACAATTAGTACTTTGGGAGTTATGTTGTTTGCTTTAATTCCAAAACTGATACTGCGGAGCTGTTCTATACCTATATTAATTAACAAAAGAAGAGCATTCAAAAGATGGTAAAAAATTAAAACCTTAGCTCCTTTCATGTTTGTAGATTACTGACAAAGCATTGTTTATTGACTGCTAGCTAGCATTACTATATACTGTAGCCTGTAACTTGAGTGCTAGTTTTCTTTTTCATTTTGATGGTTTAATCAATTTGGAACGACAGTCTAGGTCTGATGTATTTGATATTTCGTCTCTAAGTTGCTGGGTTTGTGTTGTTTGGTTTGCTGGGAAATATTAGATTGATTCTGTTAAACTAGAATACTGGATGTTATTTTTGTTGTATCTTTTCTGTTCCCTTGTTTCCCACGTCGCACCCCTCTCCCCCCCAAACCAGTACCCAGTATGTCATAGGTGGTGCATATCAATATATCCCTTGCTGGACAATCGACATAAGCAGACTTATTAGAAGCTGATAATATTTCCTTTGGTTTTAGACTGAAATGACTACTGCTGAAAGAGAACTTGATCAAAATACCAACTTTGATTGGAACCGAATTCAAGAAAGTGGGGAAGCTGTTGAACCAATCTTTGGACCTGGATATACAGGGCTTGTGAATCTTGGTAACAGGTAATATTGCTTTTGGAAAGTTCTTCCAAAAATAACACATTTTTGTTCTCTCCATTCTAATGTATCCTTCTTGCAGTTGCTACATGGCTGCAACAATGCAGGTCGTGTTCTCAACATATTCATTCTGTTCAAGGTTAGTCTTATACTTGCATGATTGCATGATTTAGAGACGCTACATGATAGCTTTGAAGAGAAATGGCACAGGCCCCTAAACCAGTCTGATTTTTTATAGGCCTGATCAGATTTTGGACCAAATTTGGGTGGGTTTGGACCAAGCTTGAAGCCCCATTTTTTCCCTAAGTCTGAGCCTGGCCCAAAGACCAATCAAATTGGGCTTTCCCTGTTGACTTTGGGTTGCCAGGCATACTTTTAAGCTAATTAACAATTGGAATTAGTATTGGCAATACAATAGGTAACAATTTTTTTTAAAAAAAATAAAAAGTCGGCCCTGATGTTACAAGCTTGGCCTTGCCCAGCCCATTGTCATCTCTAATTGGAATAGGAGCAAAATCCTAAGCTAAAATAAGAACCAAGTAAAATATAGCAGATTTGAACTTTATCTATAAGTACTAGTGAAGAAGAAAAACTCAAAATGAGGTTACATAAAGATTATCAGCTCACACTAATAATTGTGAAATTCAAAATTAGAAAACTCTTATTTTTTCACAGTTGAAGCATCCAGTCTTGTTTACGAATCTTGCCATCTTATTCCTAAAATTTCTAAAATAAGGGCTCTAGTTTGAATTGCCCAAACATGAAAAGAATCCTACTGTAATAAGGATTCTTATTGTTCCCTAATAGACTCAAAATCCTAAACCAACAAAGACAAGCGAAAATTAAAATAGTTCCTTTTTTAATATGTAAAAGTAATTGTTAAGATTTCCAGGAAAAACTTATCTTGTATTTAATATATTTATCAAGAAAAACTTTTCTTGTATTTAATATACACGGATACATATCATCATCATTATCATCACATTCAGTCTAAAATTCCGAATTGAAGCGGGGTTTGGGAAGGTCTGGTAGTACGCAGCCTTACCTCTACATAGTAGAGAGGTTGTTTTCGGTAGATTCACATGCAGATGTGACATGCTAAATAATGATGCAGGATACAGAAGAAATACGTAAATAAGTAAAAACTAGCACGCTGAATAAAAGTACATATAATTCCAATAAAAGACGAAGACATACCTGGTGTATAACACGGATACATATATATATATATATATACACACACACACAACTTAACCAGCAGGAAAATAGGTATCAATTTGAACTAAACTATATCTAGAAATTTATAGTAGAAATCCCTTGATTATAGGGATTTCTGTTTCTAATAATGTTATCCCATAAGATTGATCTTATCATATCTTATCCCGTAACATTGATCTTATCTAAATCTCTATTCTTCAACACTCCCCTTCAAGCTGAGGAATAGAGGTGTTCCATTTCCAGCTTGCATATAAGATCATGAAATCTTGAAGTATTTAGCCCTTTGTTTAGAACATTTGCTAGTTGATGATCCAAAGGAACATAAGATATACACACTAGTCTTTCTTCCATCTTTTCTTTGATGAAATGTCTATCAATCTCAATATTCTTTGTCCTGTCATATTGTACAGGATTATGTGCTATGCTAATTGTAGATTTCTTGTCACAATAGAGCTTCATGGGACTTTCCCATTTGATTTTTAAATCATCAAGAATTATCTTTAGCCCTAATAGTTCACATAGTCCCTATGCAATAGCCCTGAATTCAGATTTTGCTGATGATAGAGCCACAACGTTTTGTTTTCTACTCCATGTAACTAGATTGCCTCCAAGAAACATGCAGTAGCCTGTTGTTGATCTTTTGTCGACCAGAGATCTTGCATGGTCTCAATTCGTGTAGATTTCTAAGGATAGTGTATGGCCCCTTTTAGACAATATTCCCTTGCTTGGATTGCCTTTCAAGTAATGTAGGACTCGGTAGATAGTTAGAAGATGGGATTCTCTTGGGTCATGCATAAATTGACTGATTACACTCACTGAATGTGCTATATTTGGCCAAGTATGTGCTAAATATATTAGCTTGCCCACTAGTCGCTGATACATGTTCATGTCCACTGTCAGTTCTTCCTTTGCTTCTCCAAGTTTGTAATTTGAATCCATTGGAGTAGAAATCGGTTTGCAGCCAATTTTCCTAGTTTCCGTTAATAAATCTGCAACATATTTTGTTGAGAGATGAATATCCCTTGCTTTGAATATGCCACTTCAATACTAAGGAAATCCCTTAGTTTTCTTAGTTCTTTTATCTCAAATTCCTTTTAACAGTTTCTACTTCAATTTTAACTTCTCTTTTTCATCATTTCCCGTCATTGTAATGTCATCCACGTAAACCAAAATAATAGTCACCCCTCTTGTTTTTGAGTGTTTCATGAAAAGAGCATGATCCTCTTGACTCTGCTTATATCTTGATTCTTTTATCACTTTTGCAAACCTACCAAACCAAATTCTTAGAGATTGTTTTAGTCCGTAGAGAGCCTTTCTCAACTTACAGACCTTGTTATCTGTATCTTTTGTAAATTCAAGTGGAACATTCATGTATATTTCTTCAATGAGATCTCTATGAAGAAAAACATTCTTAACATCAGGATAGCAAGCTCCTTATTGTGTTCATCTTCGCAATTGGGATAAATGTCTCTTGATAATTCATTCCATAGGTCTAAGTGTATCCTTTAGCTACTAACCTAGCTTTGTATCTCTCTAAGGAGCCATTGGCCTTGTATTTTAGTGTGTAGATCCACTTACAGTCAACAATGTTCTTCCCTCTAGGTTTGTAACAACCTCCCAAGCATGATTCTTCTCCAAAGCATTCATTTCTTCTCTCATAGCATCTCTCCATTCCTTTTTTGATAAACAGTGTTAGAAATAGCAATTGTATTTAAACTCACAATAAACCTTTTATGGGTAGGTGAGAGGTGTCTGAAGGAGATATAATGGGAAAGTGGATAGAGTGATCGATGGGTGCATTCTCTAGTTCCTTTTCTAACAGCAATAGGAAGGTCTAAATCATCACTTGGACTAGTGGAATGTTTACGTGCTTGGATATTTGAGCATGGTTAAGGACTTACGGTGATCTCATTTTCAGGACTAGGATTTGATTCTTGAGCTTGCTTCAGTGTTGGAATGTTTGGAGTTTGCTTCGGTGGAATGTCTTGAGTTTGCTCTAGTGTTGGAATGTCTTTTCTTCTTGTATACTTGAGGAAAACTTGGAAACTTGTGGGGGGTTTTGGCTAGGATGGGAGTTAACTTAGGAGGTTCTGTGTCTGGACTTGGCTCGGGTGCTGTGATGCTGATAGAATTTGGTTAGGTTGAGTGGACAAGGGTTGGAGTACGAGTGAGGTCTAGGGTATTTATTGGTTTGAAGGAACTGCAAGGACTATCTTCCATTATGCTATTCTCCCCCTGAAGATAGGATTTTGAGAACAAGAATTTGCACTCTAAGAAAGTGACATCAGCTGAGATATAGGTCCTTCTTGTAGACGGATTGTAACACTTGTATCCCTTTTGAGTTGATGAGTATCCTAGAAATACACTTAATGGCTCTAGGATCAAGCTTCCCCCGATTTTGGCTATGGACATGAACAAAAGCAGTACACCCAAATACCCTAGGAGGGAGTCCATTGGAAGTTCTAAAATGAGGGTAAAAAGAGTTTAGGAACTCAATAGGACTCTTATTGTCTAGAACACGTGAGGGTAGTCTATTGATCATATAGGTGGCATTAAGAACTGCTTCACCCCAATAAGATTTATGGACATTTCCTTGAAGAAGTAAGGCCCGAGTGGTATTAAGTAGGTATCCATTTTTTTTGGCCACTCCATTTTGTTGAGGTGTATTAACAAAGGATGAATCATGAATAATACCATGTGATTGGAAGTAAGGAGATAAGACTTGGTTGAAATATTCTCTAGCATTGTCTGTTCTAAAAACCTTTTCTTTTCCCCAAATTGATTTTGAATCATTGAATGAAAATTTGGAATAACAGTCCCTACATTAGATTTTTGTTTAAGGAGAAACAACTGTGTAACCTGAGTACAATCATCAATCAAAGAGACAAACCAACAGGCTCTAGAAATATTGGGGATAGTGGATGGACCCCATATGTCACTGTGAATCAGATGAAAAGGATGAGAAGCTCTTTTATTAGTAATAGGAAAAGATAAACGAGTATGTTTTGCCAATTCACAAGTTTCACAATGAAATTAAGAGATATCCAATCCTTGAAACTAGTGGGGAAACATAGTTTTTAGAACTCCAAATGATGGATGACCTAGATGGAGATGGTGCAACCCAATGGAATCTTTATTCGAAGAACTAAGGAAGGATGAAGGTGTATTTATCTTAGCTTTTTGATATGATTCAAGGTGATAGAGACCATTCCGTTCCTTAGCAAGTCTAATCCTCTTCCCCTTATCCTAGTACTGGAAAACACAGTAAGAAGGAGAAAAAATTGGCAACACAATTAAGGTCATTAGTAAGCCTTTGGATAGAGATTAGATTGGCTGATAATTTTGGGACATGTAGGGCATTTTTTAGAATGAGTGTAGGCCTTAATTTTATGTCTCCTAACCGACAACAGTGACTAATTCTCCATTGGCAACTATGATTTTCCTATTACTTGGACTAGGATTGTATGTATGAAAAAACTGTGATAAAGGGGTCATGTGGTTTGTAGGCCTGGAGTTTATAATCCAAGGGCTATTGTAACACTTCATTTCTAAGGTGTCCGTATATAAAGAGAATGTAGGTTTACCTGAGAGAGCAAAGGAACATGTACCTTTCGGCTGTCCAAAGGAACTCAACAAACCTCTTAATTTCTCAATCTCTTCATTGCTAAGAGTCCCTGCTGTTGGAATCCCTACTGCTGGATTTTCTTCATCTTCCTTTTGTTAAGCCGAATGTGCCCGTGGTCGTGATTGACCTCCTCGATTTCCCCATTCACGATTTGGTGGCTTCCCATTTAATTTCCAGCAGGTCTCCTTTGTGTGTCTCGGTTTTTTGCAGTAAGTGTACCATAGATTATCCTTATTTTCCTTCCACAAGTTGCTCTTTCTAGATTGCTTAGGCTGGGCTTGATCACTCCTTTCTTTGTCTTGTTTATCTGCCTTTATCGCCATTGCTAACCCATCCATCTTTTGGGGCTCAAGCATCACGTTTCTTCTGCTCTAATCTGGGAAATAACCTCTTCTAGTTAGGGTATGGGCTCCCTTCCAAGAATTTGAACCCTCACTTGATCAAATTCAGGGTTTAATCCAGCCAAGAAATCATAAATATGCTCTTTTTCTATGAAATTTTTTAGCAAAACATCTTCAGGACTTTTCATCTCAATGACCTGATAATGGTCAAGTTCTTGCCATAGAGTTTGCTGAGTATTAGCATATTAGGTGATTGATTTGTCCCCTTGCTTGGTGGCCTGGGCTTTGATCTTAATTTCATAGATTTGAGTAGCATTGCATGCCTTTGAATACATCCGTTGAACACAGTCCCAATTCTCCTTTGCAGTGGTTAAAAGCATGCACGTATCACTGATTGAAGGTTCCATGGAGTCCCACAACCATGACATGATCATGGAGTCCTGTTCTTCCCATGTTTCTGTTGCTAAATTCCCTGTTGCAGGTCTTGATCTTAGTAGGTGCCCTTTCCCTTTGAGATAGGTGCAAACAAGGAGTGACCACTTGAGGTAATTATTGCCATTGAGTCTGTTGGAGGCACGAACATTCGGTAATTCCCCAATTTTCTGGACAAAGACAGATTCATCTGGGCTGGAAATAGTGGTTTGTGAAGTTCCAGAATTTGCCATGGTGAAAAAAGGGAAAGATTGGGTAAAATAATAGTTATGGGGATTGAGAAATCTGACAAGAATGAGCAGCAATGAAGGCTGACTAAGGCAGCAATGAAGGCCGTACCATGAATAACAAAGAATATTTCCAGAAAACATTAGGGCTTTGATACCATGTTAAGATTTCCAGGAAAAACTTATCTTGTATTTAATATACACGGATACATATATATATGCAACTTAACCAGCAGGAAAATAGGTATCAGTCTGAACTAAACTATATCTGGAAGTCTATAGCAGAAATCCCTTGATTATAGGGGTTTCTGTTTCTAATTATTTATCCCATAAGATTGATCTTATCTAAATCTCCGTTCTTCAACAGTAATATCTAACAAAATAATGAAACTAATTCTCATTTGCATCACCTGTAGTTTGCTTGCGTTCTTGTTTGCCTTTGATTTTAAATGAGCATATGAATGTTAAGATCCACTGCATTACGCTGTTAATGTGTATATGTTGTTCGTTCTATCCTTCTGTGAGCAGATACTATTTGACTGAAAGCCTAAAAATTGCGTTTGAGATGGCTCCAGCTGATCCAACTGTGGATCTAAATATGCAGTTGTAAGTAGTCTGCATGTTATGAATGCCAATTACTGAAATCATGGTTGTTGTTTTATTGGATGGTTTAGTGATTTTTTAAATTAATCTAACTATTAATTTCTCTTGTTCTCTGTCTTATTCCTGTTAACTTTAGTTGCTGCTCAAATTTTTCATATTTTTCCTTTTATTTTTTGGTATTTCAGACCATTACCACTCACCAATTTATCTATGTAATGAACTTTACTTAGTGAATGGGAAACATATTATTTCACGTATATTCATCAATCTTCTAGTTAAGGACTCGTCCTTGTGTGACAGAACAAAACTGGCACATGGATTACTATCTGGCAAATACTCGTTTCCAGCGCCGGAGGTATAGCCAGTGGAGCATTACCTCATGCTTTATGTTATTAGTTGTTGCTCTGATTGCTATTATACTTTTTATATGTAACAGAAAGATGATGAGGTGAATGCTGCAATATCAAGAAATGATGTAAGCACTTTGACCCTTCACTATTAAGTGTCTCCAACTAGGGTGACCGGTGACCCGTGACCATGTGTTTTAATATTGGAGATTTTTGAATAACATGTGATGATCATGAATGTATTAACTGATAAGCTTCTTTTAAGAATTTTTGTCATCCTTTCCAAAGCTATTGGATTCACTCATTAGAATTAACAATTACATGTTCCTTTCCAAAAAAAAAAAAAGGGGCTCTTATATATCAAATTTTACTGGATACCCAATGGAAGTTATGGCTTATTTTGTGTGCTTATATCTGACTGCGTTCAATTTCACACTATTAGTTTCTGTTCTTCAACATTTGACATTACTTTCCTGTCTGTAAATATGATTTATATCACTTTTTTTTTTTTGGTTTTGTCCATTCTCTCAAAACAATAGAAACAGGAAGGAATACCACCTCGCATGTTCAAAGCTGTTATTGCTGCTAACCACCCAGAGTTTTCATCAATGAGGCAACAGGTATGTTGAATCTAATCCAAGAACTATTATTTGCATGACAACGCTGCTTAATAGACCTAAATTTCTTGCAACTGATGATCATTCTCGAAGAGAAAAAGGATAAGAAAAACCCATAATGTTCTGTTATAACCAGGAAAAACAAGGAATTAAGGTTCCAGGGCCTTAGGAAAACTGTGGAGATGGATAGTTTTTCTTCATTTCTTATTAGTTCCAGTTACCTGGAGTTGTTGGGATACGTGGCAGAACCATTTATTAATCATACATCAAGTTGCTGCAGAATATGTGCAATCTCTACGGAAAGAGAAATTTCTTAGGCAGTGGTGTATCTATTTGGCAGTTTCTTAAAATATTTGTAGATGAACTTGAAGGGCATTTTGTGTGCAATTATTACTTCTGGCTGTTAGGAGAGAGAGGAGTTTTTTCAAATTAAATTAGATTAAAATGATTAGAAATAGGGCATAATAATACTGTGGTACCATATTCCAGTGCACTATTGTTCAAACATTAATTGGTTGGAGGAACATAACATACCACCCTTAACTGGTTTAATGGCTGTCTCTTCTCAACTCTTTTGTAGGATGCATTGGAATTCTTTTTGCATTTCCTTGACCAAGTTGAACGTGCTAATGGTGGGAGACCTGAATTAGACCCTTCTAGGAGTTTTAAGTTCGGTATTGAAGATCGTATCTTGTGTTCTTCTGGAAAGGTGGCTTATAATAGAAGACTTGATTATATTCTTTCTGTGAATATTCCGTTACATGAGGCCATTAATAAAGGTGGGTTTTCCTCTTCATTTTTCTTGTTTCTTGGTAAATGTGTGTATGACTGCTAATTCTCTATCTTTTTTTGTGAGTTTAGATGAACTTGATGCTTTTCAGAAATTGAAAGCAGTAAAAGTTTCAGAAGGGAAGGATGTGTAAGTAGAAGTACTTTGGTGCATATGACTTCTTTAAACATTTTTGCTTAGCATGCCAATGATGACAGGTCTATTGACGAAATTGTGCGGCCAAGGGTTCCTCTAGAAGCATGTCTTGCTAACTTTTCAGCTGCAGAGGAGATTCAAGATTTTTATAGCACTGCCTTGAAGGCTAAGACCACAGCACTAAAGTAAGATTCATAATGTTCTCAGATCTAAGAGGAATAGTAGTGAAGGGTATGCTGATGATGCATTAGTGCTAAACTGATGAGAATATTGTTTCCATTCCATAACTTTTTATTGTGCTGCAGGACTGCTGGGCTGACTTCATTCCCTGATTATTTGGTGTTGCACATGCGGAAATTTGTTATGGAGGAAGGCTGGGTGCCAAAAAAGCTTGGTAATGTTTTTTCGGTTTTGTTCCTTTTGTTGCCTCATTTTCTCTTGATTCTTTTCATATTGAACTCATTAGTCTTCCTGATTGCTTGTCATCTGCCAGATGTCTATATTGATGTTCCTGATATCATAGACATTAGCCATCTGCGGAGCAAGGGCCTTCAGCCAGGGGAGGAGCTGCTACCTGAAAGTGGTAGATGATGATTTGTGGAGTTTATGAATTCTTTTGTTATTTATAATTTCTTGAAAGTACAGACAATGTTCATAATTGAGTTTATCTTTTAGTAGAATCTACTTACAGTTTGGCCTTTGGTGTGGAATAATAGAAAAACTTCAAGTATTGGGTGCATCTCGTTCATTAGTTTGGAAACCTTTAGATATCATATGCATCTCGTTTGTGTTTAGGATTGGTTTATGTGGTGTATATTTACCTATGAGGTTTGATGTTATCGTCTTATGGTTTGATTGCATTCTTTTATTTCCTTAATCTGTTTGGAGAAGTTCATAATGTCTTCTTATGTTAAATTTACATTAAACAGTTTCTGGGGGAGAAGTGGAAGCTAATAAGGCTAATATTGTTGCCAGTGAAGACATTGTATCTCAGCTTGTCTCAATGGGCTTCAACCAGCTTCATTGTCAGAAAGCTGCCATAAACACCTCAAATGCTGGAGTAGAAGAGGCAATGAACTGGTTGCTTTCTTACATGGACGACCCAGGTATCTAAGAAGCCTTGTTATCTCGAAAAAGATCAGTGCTTAGTGAAGCAAGTCTTTATCTAAATAAGCTTCTACTACTGGTGGTAATTTTGTGAAAGCTTATAGATTTGAGGTGCTTATCTAATTTCAGATATAGATGCTCCTATTTCCCAAGGGAGACAGGGAGTTGAAATCGACCAATCAAAAGTTGATACTTTAATCTCATTTGGTTTTCAAGAAGCAGTTGCTCGAAAGGCGCTGAAGCAATCTGTAATCTTCTTTAGCTTTTGGGATAAAGAGGTAGTTAATTGACAGTTTTACAGGCACAGTTGAATTTTGAGTTGCTACTTTGTGTGCATATCTCAGGGTGGTGATATTGAAAAAGCAACAGATTGGATATTCAGCAATCCTGATGCTTCTGTTTCATCTGATATGGATGTCACCTCATCAAGTAATGCACCTGCTTCAAATGATACAGGGCTGCCGGATGGAGGAGGCAGTTAGTTTCTTTACCATATTCTTGTTCATTGCTTCTGTCAACATTTTATGTACTTACAGAAGCTATGAATTGTTGCTTTAGAATAGCTTTTGCATTTCTTAATTAGCTGAATTTTCTACCCCCTCTTTCTTGTGTTGCTAGGAGCTTAAGGAATTTAACTGCTTATCTGGCCTTTAGGATTCTGTATTTTGTGTGGGGATTCCCTTTGCCTATTTATTTAATTAGTCCAGGTGCTTTGTGACCCGAAACAATTAGAATTCAACCTGCCATTAAACCTGAATTCTCGTTGACTGCTTAAAATCTTCACGGTGAAAAAATGCTGCCACATATTTAGCCATAGTCATGTCAGTTTTGTTTTTGGTTATGGCTCCAACTAAGCTGAAAAAGGTGTTCGAATTTTATTTCTGATCCCTGACTCTAATTTTTTTTCTCCTCAAATGTGATAGACTAGTAAATGCTTCATGCAAGGATTTTACTCTGATGAATGTGGAGAAGTGATTATTGGTTCGATGATGGTGCTTGCGACATGAACATTTCCAACCTAAAGACTTGGTTTCGTGTTCCTATGCAGGATACAGACTCTTTGGAATAGTGAGCCACATGGGAACCTCAACCCAATGTGGCCACTATGTCGCACATATCTTTAAAGATGGTAGGTGGGCTATTTTCAATGATAACAAGGTTGGCGCCTCCATAAACCCTCCAAAGGACATGGGCTACCTCTATTTCTTTGAGAGACTTAAAAGCTGAAATTGGTTAGTCTCATAGTTGCATGGGAAATGCACAAAAGCAACCGAGGGGTTCAATTGTTTTAAAGAATACTCAGCAGACAATGAGTTCCGGTTCATCTTCTGTAGCCTGAAATCGCAGGCATCTAATCTGTCCACCTGAATGTTCTCAACAATGCTGGTGGCCTTGTTCATTCTTCTGGTTGGAGCCTATTTCAGGAACATTGTCATGGTATACTTGATTTGTTTTCTCTAGGCATATTGGAACATCTTTACATTTACATTTACTTTTAGTCATGAAAACAGAGACAATACTTGTACTGAATCATGTACATCGGGCAAGAATAACAGGGACTGTACTTGTACACGCTATGGCTTTTTTTCACCCTTAACTGATTGGCTGAGGAGAAAATTGGTCGATAGGAGACCAGTTGCGCCGGAAATGATGGTGCCCGAGCAGTCGTTCTTGGTGGGACACTGGGTAGTGGCCACTTGACTAAAATTTCATTGTTTTTATTGCTTTTAGAGCTCTTACAAAGTCTAGTCGGATTTGAAATATTAGGCCTGGATATGAAAATAGAACCTGAGTAGGCTGTTGAAGTACGAACAAGCTGCCCTTTGCCTGAAAAGCCCGAAGTTCATGATAATCTTGGAAATATGTGGATAATCTTACTTGCAACCCTTGTTAATTTAAACAAACCTTAGAAATTCCAGATATCTAAGAACTCGCATCAATCATAGATTTTCATAAAAACATCTAATTAAACATTGCATATACACCAAAAATATATCAATCAAAGATCATAAAAACATCCAATCCAATATTGCATATACACCAAAAATATATTAAAACTTGTGGTAATTTGAGTCCCAACCATGCTTTAGAGAGAGGATGTTCCTTTTTGCTCCTTAAATAGCTTCCAACTTTTGATACTTCCTAATCCACTTCCATAGCTTCTTTCTCATTTTTCCTCTTAGTTTCTTTTGCTTTTTCAATCCCGACTCTCTTTTTTACTTATTCTTTAAGGTTTTCCTACTCTCATTCCTTTGCTTCAAATGCTAAGTCCATTCTCTCACATTTATGTCTTATTTTGGTCCCTTTCATTTGTTTAGGTGGTTTTTGACTCTTGCTTTGACTAGTTGCCTTTAAGCTTACGAATTCATCCTTTAAACTACGATTAACCTTTTTCAGCCTTTTTATTTTAGGAAATATTAATTTGTCCAGCATTATGTTCCTACTTACCTAAAAGAGATGGCTTCCATCCTTTTATACCTTCCTTTCTTTCCTGTCAATGATGGTCTCTAGAAGTATTCTTCAACTTAAGTCGGTACAAGGTACTTGTTTGGAATTAATCAAGGGCGGACTTTATCTTTTGCTTTTCCTTATGTTTGGAATTAATCAAGGGTGAACTTTATCTTTTGCTTTTCCTTTCTGTTTTTATGAGGAAGTTGTAGAAGTTGGACAAGAGAAACTTGTCAACCATAGAAAGATTTGGTGTCAACTTATAGGTGACGTGCCCCCCTTCAATAATCTAAGCTATCTGCCCCCTAAAAGAAATTATATATACCACTATGACACCTCCTATGGACATCTTGAAACAAGGTGCAACCAAAATAAAACTCCTCATTAGTTAGATTCTTTATTTAAAAAAGCCTATATACTCGGTGATGCAATCTTGGGAACATGCAACTAAAAGAAGGTAGGTTTAGTTAAGGTGTTGATTAACAAACAAGATCTCTTTATCTTCAAATTTGGAACGATAGATAAAGCTCAAAGAGTCTTAGAAGCATGCCCTTAGCATATAAATGATTGCAAAAGTAGTCTCTGGGTTTGCAACTTGAGCATTTGAAAATGAAACACATCTACATTTAGATCAATATATAAAATATACCCCTTTGATAAGTATAAATTGCATCGGGTTTTAGGGTATAGCTTGATATGTATTTAGCTGTTACTTTAATCATTTAGTATGTGCTTAGGCTAAAATTGTGTTAGTTTATGATTTAATTATGTTTTAAGTGTTTTAAGGGTTAGTACAAGCTTTTGAGCTTAAATATTATGTTGTTGAGGTACCTTGATGTGTTTGCTAGTATTTTAGACTCAACATCGAAGAACAAAGGAGTTTCAAAGACATTCAGGCCAAAACAAAGACCCACGATCATGGTTAGTCAATTGTGACTGAAGCTCTAGGTTTGGCCCACGATCGTGGCATGCAGGCTTGAATGTAAGCCACGATCGTGGGCTATGTCCAGCAGACGCGCAGGTATTCCATTTTAAGGAATTTTTTGGACCTTTCGAACTTTGGAAAAATCCTAAGGTTACTCTCAACATAAAGAAGGATAAAAAGAAGTGGAGGAGGTAGAGAAAAGGGAGCTTGAAAGCAACGACCGTGAAACCCTAAGTGAGAGTACCGAGAGAGAGAAAGAGAAGAAGGAAGAGGAATAAGAGGAAATGAAGCTGACACGATGTGCTTCTCAGATCAAGAGGTTTTCTGACATCGCTGCCTTCCATCGTCTATTCTAGTTGTATTTTCTTTTCATTTTGATTTTATTGATGTATAAAATTGAGGTGGATAGTATGATGATAGAATTTGGAATATTGATGATGTTCTAAACTCTCATCCGGGAATTTTTTTTGATTTAATGATGATTTAGTTGATTGTGTTATTTTGATGAATGTCGTGATTTAATTACGTTATTACATAATTCGGTAATAAACTAAGAGGGTGAACTGAATAAAAAATAGTTAAATCAGATTAATGAGAGTTAGGTGATTTAATAGAAACCGTACTAAATCATATTGGTAATTGTGTAGAGAGAGATCACGTGTGATTTTCTAATAGTTTAATAGAGTGCTTCAGATCTAATTGGCTTGGATAATTTATGAATTGAGATATTGCAAATTTTGTAATATGATTAGGGTTTACAATTTAGGATTTAATGATTATAATTCGAGAGAGAGTAATCAGCCCTAGGATAGTCTTGAACCGACACTCCATTGACACATAATCGACTAGGTTAGCATTAAGGATAAGTAAAATCTCCTTTCCCATAAATTGATAAATTCCTCAGGTAGATTTCTATTGTGATTGCATATTGCTCAATTGTTAATTCCTTTGTGTTTAAATTCTAATTTAAATGGTTAAATTCAATTATTGTAATTACTTCCGTTGCATTATTTATTTTGAGTTTTATACATTGTTGGCCTTAGATTTTAGGATTAGATTAGTCCCCTTTCTCGTGGGATCGACACCTCTTATACTACAACAACGACTCATGCGCTTGCAGTTTTCAAGGAATTATAAATTTTAAAGCTCAAACGACACGATCAAGTTTCTAGCATTATTACCAAGGAGGGTGTAGAAGTAGTTTAATTCTTGTAGTCTAAGGTGTTTTACTATCTTTTGTGATTGTGGTACCCAATCACAAGAAAAAAAAATGTAGGAAGTTTAGGCGAAAAGTCGAAAACACATTGATTTGGACATCACAAGGCAACGATGGAGAATCCAAAAAATTTGATATCAAGAAGACATAAAAAGAACTATCATATAGGATATATATTATAAGGAGCAAAGGAATCGTGTGGATTTCAATGAGCCCCAATTTAGATGAAAAAATCATCATCCTTATATAAACACGTACTTCGGGATGGCAGAACCACCCAGACTTCTTTTGGTCTAACAATGTAAGTACTCACATGGGACATCAAGACTTATTAAGATTTCAACAAGATGAATCCAGTTCATAGGATTCCAAATTAGACAAAATCATAGATAAGCTAACATACATGGAAAAGACCCTGAAGAGACCAGAAGAGTAATTTGATCAAGTAACCAAAAATCATGTCTCTTCTATTCACAACTTGAAGATTCAAGTGGGACAACTTTCTCGTGAATTTTGTAAGAGAAGTGTGGAAAACTATCTGAGCAATATGGAATTACATCAATGTGAGTAATACGAGGCTATCACACTTAAGAATGAGGAAGAGCTAGAAGAACCAGTGGAAAGCCAAACTGAACCCCATCATGTAGAAGACCAAAAGACGAGGAAAGAGGATGAAGAAAACAACGCCAACCCTCCCTATTATCCACCAGTTTTTGATATACCATGCTTGAACATTGAAAAAACTTAGGTAGGTGTCCATGAACATAATTCATCATTTAGATTAGTGATGATCAAGTGACATTCAGCATAAATGATGTATTGAAGAATCCGGAGGAGGGCTACTCATTCAAAAAAATTGATGAGCACTAATCTTCAAAGGAATGAGAAGACAAAGGATAGATGACAACAAACATCAAGTTTGAAGAAGCTATGGAAGTCTCTGTTCAAGAAGCTAAAGAAGAAGAGGAGATGAGGGCAAATGAGGAAGAACTAAAAAGAGAACAACTCACCCTCTTACTGGGCAAACTGTTGGATTCCATCGAAGATTCAAGGAGTTTTGTTATTCTTTGCTTTGTTGGCAATTCGCTCCAAAAAAGGATTATTGGGCTTAATTGATTTTCATAATTTTATCAATATTGTCCTTCTGATCAATTTGCAATTTGTAGCTTACTTACAGGCTACAAAACTAATGTTGATTGGAAAGGATGGAAACAAGCCTCTCATAATTGATCCCGGTTGTGTTTCCAATGATACAAGGTCAAGCTAATGACCATAAGTTAGCACGTTTAGTAGTTAGGTTCAAAATTTTCAATAGTTAGATTTGTTTTAAATTTCAAAAATAAGTTCTTAATGATTTGGAATATTTTGGAGTGCTAACTCTCTTACTCTTTTAAAAGCAATTACAAGATAGGGCAATAATTTTAGACGTCAAGTGCATTTGGTCTTAAACACCGACATCATCACCATCTCAATCACTATGACGGGTTATTATGCTCTAACCCTTATCTTTTTATTTTACTTTATTTTTATGTTTTTCCTTATCATGTTGTTTTATTCCCATGTTATGTGTTGATTTTTCTTACGTGTACTCCTCACATTAAGGACAATGTGTTATTCAAGCGTGGGGAGGTAAGTGCATTGTTACTTTTAAGTTAACTATGAATGGGTTGTGGGTATGTATGTTTTTATTTTAATTGTGAATTTTGCATATTGTTATGTTAGTATGTTTAGGTTGCATATTGTGAATTGTGTGAAAGTATCGATGGTTTAGATGGAATGAAATTGATTTAATTTTGAACATAATCTATTAGGTTGTGAAGAGTCATTAGCTCACGAAATTAGTGACATGGGTTCTTTGGCTAAAATACGCAAGTTAATTAGGATTTAGGGTTAGTTTATCACCCTATAAGTTGTCACGTTCTTTCATAATTTTAGATCTTTCAACTAAGTAGCTTAGCTAGTATTTTTTCATGAAAATAAGTAGCTAAAGCAACAAGGTAGGCATTAAATAAAAAAATGCATGTGTTTGTAGATTTTAAATAAATAACTATTTCATTGGCCTTTTGGTTATGAATAGAGCTAATAGCCAGTTGGGAATGTGATGTAGTCGAGTAATTGAATTGACACACATCATAAATGAGTGCCTTTGTGTCAAAAAGCTATAAAGACATTCCAACCAAGCAACTTAATAAAAACACGACTTAATCAAGTAACTGGATCAACATTCAACATTAATGTTTGCCTCCATGTAAAAAGACTAGAACCATATCCACAAAAAGTAACAAAAAAAGTTTTCTAATAAAAGCCTACTAAACTTGTAAATAGCCTAACTTTTCATGAAAATGTATTTAGGAATAGTTACAAAGTTTGAATGATCAAATAATTATTAATGTGTGTGTACAATTGAATAGGGTGAATAAACTTGACACTTAGGTCTTGATTAATATGTATATTTAGTCCAGAGCTCCTAGATGTGGATTTTGTATGTTAATAATTTGGAATAACTCGAATGATTGTGTTTAGAATTAAATTTATTTCACAACGTTAAAGCCATTATCTCATTATTGCATTATGTACTTTGTGATTTTGTGTTGTTTGATGTTTTGTTTGCTTGAGGACAAGAAAACATTTAAGTGTGGGGATGTTGATCAGTATAAATTGCATCGTGCTTTAGGGCATAACTTGATATGTATTTAACTGTTAATTTAATCATTTCGTATATGGTTAGACAAAAATTGTATTATTTTGTGATTTAACATTTTAAGGGTTAGTACAAGCTTTTGAGCTTAAATATTATGTTTTTGAGATAACTTGATGTGTTTGTTAGTATTTCAGGGTCAACATCAATGGAGGAGCTTTAGAGACATTTGAGTCGAAACAACAGCCCATAGTTATGACAGAAGCTCTAAGTGTGGCCCACGATCGTGCCTTATATGCCATGATCGTGATAGAAACTCAAGGAACATATCGTGGCCTGCGTTGGGCAGATGCATAGATAGTCCATTTTGAGAGATTATTTGGACCCTTCAGGCCGTAAAAAAACCCTAAGATTACTCAAAATATAAAGAACAATAAAAAGAAGATGAGAGGGTAGAGAAAAGGAAGCTTGAAAGCAGCCACCATGAAACCTTAAGTGAGAATACTAAGAGAGAGAAAGAGAAGAAGGAAGAGGAAGAAGAGAGAAATGAAACTGACTTGATGTGCTTCTCGGATCAAAAGGCTTTTTGATGTCACCACCTTCCATCGTCTATTCTAGTTATATTTCCTTTTCATTTTGATTTTATTTATCTATAGAATTGAGATGGATAGTATAATGATAGGATTTGGAATATTGATGATGTTCTAAACTCTCATTCATGATTTTATTTTGATTTAATCATAATTTAGTTGATTATGTTATTTGGATTAATGCTATGATTTAATTACGTTATTGCATAATTTGGTAAAAAACTGAGAGGATGAATTGAATGAAAAATGATTAAAACAGATTAATGAGAGTTAGGTGATTTGATAGAAACAGTAATAAATCATATTGGTAATTGTGTGGAGAGAGATCTCGTGTGATTTTCCATTAGTTTATTAGAGTGCTGCAGATCTAATTAGGTTTTGGATAATTTGTTAATTAAGAGATTGTAAATTCCATAATTAAGAGATTGCAAATTTCATAATCTAATTAAGGTTTATAATTTAGGGTTTAATGATTATAAATTGAGAGAGAATAATTAGCCCTATGATAGTCTAAAACTAACACTCCATTGACACATAGTTGGCTAGGCTAGCATTAAGGATAAGTAAAATCTCCTTTATCATAAATTGGTAAATTACTTAGGTTGATTTTTATTGTAATTGCATATTGCTCAATTGTTAATTCCTTTGCGATTAATTTCATATTTAAGTGGGTTTGACATCTCTTATACTACAATTACAACCTATGTACTTGTAGCGCCCCCTTCGGGACGCCCGCAGGTCGTTTCGACACGTATCCCACGATAAGGGTGCACTATCGAGCAACCCAATTAAAATCCACACGGCATCAATAAGATATCACTAAAAATTGAAACCAAATTTTCTTTCCATTTCATTATCTCAAATCCATAAATACATGATCCTGTCCAACACTGCTCAAAAGAAACTAAATACATCCTATTTAAGTCATCCCAAAAGATCCCAGCTGACCCACCTCTGCGCCATAGCTTCTCTTGCCAACACAGTCCACAAGGCAGAGAAGACTCTAACAATCTGGATCTAGGAAATTTACTATCGCTATCCTGAAAAAATATTGCAATGTTGGGTAAGTTTGCGAACTCAGCGAGAAACCATCATCGATGGTTCACCCAACTCATGCGAACACAGATAATATACATATAATCACACAATATCAATTTCAGAAATATCACATGCATTTTCATTTATAAGGCATTTCGCCTTTCACACATTTTACAGTCAATCATTACATATGCAATGCGCATGTGACACTTTCATTTTCTTACGTTGTTGTGACCGTGCGCCTGAAACTGTTCTAGTGACGGGCACATTGCGTTGAGCCTGAGGCTCTGAATACGTTGGGCGTGATATACCCTGATCGGTGAGCCAGTGGCTCTGTAATACGTTGGACCTGAGGTCCTGTGCGATGAGTTTAAAGCTCTCATATACATTGGGCTTGAATGTCCTGATACGGTGGCTGCTCCGGTCATAACTGCCTTTATCTGATCATACCTTTATGCATGAAATGTAAATGCCCCAATTGCCAATTAACACATGCCAAATGTATATTCAATTTCACACGTATGACACTTCAATCACAAATTTCCGATCCTTCGGACACCCTTGGTCCGAAACCAATCACAATCAAACACATAACCCTCCGTTCTTCCACATGGCATAAG
>JANZLD010000005.1:41659521-41673059 GCA_026413575.1 Erythroxylum carthagenense | reverse complement strand
TTACAAAACTGTAACTGAAGAAGATAAAGTTACATGTAAATACACTTGCTTTCTAGGGCACTATATTTACATAACTCGAACAGCAACGTGGTCTATAAGATGATCTCTAGGATGCTTTCTCAAAGATTAATAGGATATTTAAAGCTCCTCATCAAGCCCTATTAGAGTGCTTTTATTTAAGGAAAAAAATACTGGTGATAGTATTATTGTTGTTCAACAATTCTTAAGTAATATAACATTGAAACATCAATCAAAATTTGCATACTAAAGAATGATTTTAACAAGATATTTAGCTCTCTGGATTAAAATTTTTTTATCAAATATCTACTTAAATTTGATTTTCTAATATTGTTTATTGATTGGATATAATCTTGTATCACCATAACTTCCTTTTGTATCTTAATAGGGATCTAACTAAGTTATTTCAAAGAGACAAACATTTTAGGCAAAAGGATCCTCTATCCCTTTGCCTTTTTAGCTTTGCTACTGAAGTTCTCACTAAGTTTAGAACTCCAAGTATAGAGCTAAGTGGTAGGTTCAAGAATCACTATAAATATACATATCTTAAAATATTCAACCTAACCTTCATTGATGACTCACTCTTATTTTCTGATGTCGACACTTACTCTCTTGGCATCTTCATAGACTCATCTTATGTATGCTGATGATCTTTTGCTTCTTTGTGGGATTGAACCTTACACCATCAATCTTATGATGAACACCCTAAACTTATTTGCTAAGTGGTCAAATTTGAAACTCAACACTAAGAAGAGCAACATTTACACATTAACAGATATGAGAAATATAGTTGAAGTAAGGAAAGTTGTTGGTCTAAATGTACATTCAACACTTTTTTGTAACATAGGTATTCCATTCACTTCTTCCAAGCGGAAGTATCATGATTGTTTGCCTCCCATTGAAAGGATTGAATCAATAGTCAACGCTTGGCAAAATAGGTTTTTATCTTATATTACTAGACTGACTATTATTATTTCAGTTTTAAGCTACTTACATTTACACCAGACATACCATATTGCATTGTATAGTAAGGTTACTAAAGAGATAGACAAAATTATGGAAGCATTCCTATGTTTAGGCATAATAGAAAATGTTTAAAATGCAAAGATTAAAGGGAGGGAGTTTACTAACTTGAAGAAATTTGGAGCACTTGGGATCATTTCCATTACTTCTATGCAAAAGGTTCTAATGTAAAAAAGACTTTGGAGGCTCTATATAGATTAGCAGGCACTTTGGATCAAATGGATCCATGAGTATCACCTCAAAAACAATAATTTCTAGTAGGTTATTTGTTCAAGGGAGTTCTCTTGGATTTTTAATCAAATAATAGGAATGAGGAGGTTTATATATCCTTATATTAAACATAAAAAAGATTGGGAATGGTGAAAAAACTTGGTTTTGGTTTGATAATTGACTAGACTCTAACCCAATTATCCATAATCAAAAGATACATCATTTGAGAAATACAATTCCTTTGAAACTTAAAGTTTCAACTCTGATCAGGAATGGTGAATGGAGTGGGAATTTCAGAGGATTTGGTTCTCTTATGGATTTCTTCTCTCAATTAAATGATGTGGAAAATGAAGATGTAATCATATGGACTCTCAATCCAAATGGTAAGTTCTCTAACAAATCCTGCCATCTGCTTTTTACTAATGGCTCAAATCAAGTCCCTTGGTATAAGCCTCTATGGAGAAGTTCTTTGAATCCTAAAGCATTACTGATTATTTGGCTAGCAATTAAAAACATAATCAAAAATAAAAACCAATGGAAGGGAAATGTGGGCTCCACTTGTGTACTTTATAAGATGGAAGCGGAAGACAAAGACCATCTTTTCTTCCTTCGTGAGTTCTCTAAAGCAGTTTGGGGTAGGATTTTGTGTATGATTCCAGATAACAACTACATGTATGACTGGGAACAAACCTTGAGCAAGGTCATTACAAGCTCTAAGTAGGGAATGTCGAATGCTATCCTTTATAAAGTAGCTTTCCCTACTACCATCTACACTATTTGGAAGGAGAGAAATAGCATAAGATTTATGAATTTAGAAGAAGGAAAGTACCATCTAGATGATAAAATTGTTATTTGGATCAAAATGAAAATTAGTGTTAAAAACTTGCAACATACCCTCACCACTAAGACGACATCTAGATGGAAATTGTAACTTTGCTAATATCCTGATTTAGAATTGTCCCTTACAATGTAGCACCTCTTTTGTATATTCAACTATAGTACTTATATATAGGCTAGTAGCTTAGAAAGCATTGTAATGTTGTATTAATTTTGTCTATAGTAATGAAATTCATTTTTCAAAAAATGGTTCTCCTAACAAAATTTCTAGATTTCCTTTTCAGCAAGCCCCCTTCGAGTATTTAAGGTTTCTTATTACTATAAAAGATCATCGTTTAGAGACTATCTACCTCTACTTGATTTAATGAAAAGGAGGATTAATTGTTAGTAAAATAGATAATTGTCATATGTAGGTACACTCTAAGTTATTCTTTCTATATTATAAACCTACGTATATATTGAAGCTCTCACTTCGTTCTACCTAAAATCCTTAACAAGGATATGGAGAAAATTATCAAAAGCTTTTGTAGTTAGGAGATATTAAGAAGTATTCTTCTACCAAAGTAAAATAGGACGATCTTTATTATCCTAAAGTGGAAAGAATATTAGGGATTATGTCTATAAAGGCCATAAATTAAATGCTAATCACGAAAAGGATCTAGCTAATGACAAAGAAGCAAATTGGGTTAGTGGATGCAAATCTATTACTTAACTAATAAGGAATTGAGGAATGAGACCTAACAAAGATAATTTGTGGACTTTAGGTCAAATGTTAAAAATGAGGATTTTTATTTACAAATAATTAAAAAGCTTGATAGGCAATGTTTTAGGTGCTTTATTTTGGTTTGATAACTAGTGCAATCTAGGCCCTCTTTAAATGAGAACTGATTGGTGCTCAATGAGACTTAGGATTCTTGAGAATGCCAAAGTTTAAAGAAATTACTAATGGAGGGAAACAGAGTTTATTGCAAAAGGGAAATATCTTGGATTAAAACAAGCTCACCTAATGTAGTAAGAAATCACTTACGATGATATTGAGGAGGCCAAACCTCAAGATTAATTGGTATGGAATGGTCTGATCTAAGCATATCATTCTCAAAGTCTACTTCATCTTCTAATTAGTAGTCAAACAAAGATTAAAAACTTGAGATAAGACTCAAAAGGTGTATAGACCTTAGATGTTGACTTTGCAAGTTAATCCCTAAATCCGTTAATCATTTATTTTTCAATGCTAATTCTTACAAACTTAACTATGCTCAGTCTTTCAACTATGTAGTTGCATTTGTTTTGAAAAGGATTTGCAAATAGTAATGGAAAAGGTAAGGAATCAAATGAAATTGATAAGAGGTGACTTTAATTTATTCAAAAAAAATTTAGTTACAACATATATGAAATATGGCAAGAAAGGAATCAAAGAACTCTAATAGAAAAATTTGTTGATAGTTCCACATTTATCTCCAATACTCTAAGTTAGACTAGGAAAACAATGGTTATTTCTAAAGACATTGATAAAGCAAGCTCTCTATCAAGATCTAATTGGAATCTGCTTGATTCCTTCATTGAAGTAGCATTTATTAATATAATGAAAACTGAAGTAACTCTCTAAGCTACCTATTCTCTACAAGTGTTGTTAACCTTAACGTTTTTTGTTATTATTCCTTGTAGGCTCTTTTTCATTACCTTCAAATTTGATTCTTTCCTTCTATTTTTCTTGTCCAAGGGATGCATCCTCTTTGTTATCTTTGTAAAACCTTAGTCTTCCTTCTATTCTTTAATTTAATTTTAGCTAAAAAATGATCTTGAACGAAATTATCAAGCTACGAATAAATACAAATATAATGTTATACAAAGCATATCCATAATGAATTAGAAATCAAATAGTTACCTATGTCATGCCATATTTGAAAGTTCATTACAAGTACCAAATGTGTAGTATGCAATATGAATAAATATGTAGAATTTATTAATATAATGAAAACCTTTCATAGGTTTCAAAATCATACATCTTATAATTGAACTAAAAGTCATTTAACATATGGCACAAACTACCAACATATTTATCATATTCAAATTAAATCATGAAAGCACACTCAACAATTTAATATTTTGAGCATATCTGGCTTACAAGTTAAAACCATACCTAGGCCTACTCTTATCAACCAAAAGGCTACAATTTAGGGATTATTTTTCAGCAGTAAGGGATTGGGAGGACCTATCATTTATGGTAAGGGTACAATTCATAAAATCATTGCTTATCTATGTTTACTGGATATCACATATGTTCCTTTCTAAAAGTTTGATTAAGACATTGGAAATGATAGTGAGGGGCTTCTTACAGGGTGGTAGGCATAATGGGAGAGCAAATTCCAATGTTAGCTAGAGAGAAATTTACAAACATAAGAGAAGGAGCCTATGGGAAATGAAGACAAGGCCTTCCTTTTCATGGTTCTTATTACAACAACTAAATCTTAGAGGTATGTTAGCAGATAAAATCATATGCAAGCTTGGAAATAGAGAGGGCATCTCTAAAGTTCGATAGTTAGAGCCAAATGGGACCTTTAATCTATAAAAAATTGGTGCATTACATACAAAACAAAATCCTAGGCAATGCTAATGTAAAGGTTTGGATAAACACTAATCAGTGATCTAATGTCCAAGATGAGTTGGTGCAAATCATTTTGGATTATAATCCTAAGTCTGGTATGGAAGATAGGTATCAATAGATTGTTCATTCTTTTGGGAAATTCACAAATAAATCGTATAAGAAGTTAATGAGAAATAGATGGGAATTGGTAGCTTGGAATAAGGTAGTATGGAATTTTTTTTAATCCTTATAGTGTCATTTATGATGTGGTTAGCTATTAAGCAAAGAATGGAAACAAAAGAAAGATTTGTAACACGTAACGAGACTTTAGTTACATATCTTGGATCGAATGTGAAAGGGAAATAAACAAAAAAATGCAAAAAATATCTGATTTAGGTTTCATAACTTTAAATGAGCTTTTTGAAGCCGAAATGAGCAAAAATCTACCGTTGTCTTCACAAGAATTTCTCACCGGAATGCAATCAACATCTTTCTCCTATTTTCTCAAAACATAAGCTCTCTTGATGGGTCAAGGAATCCTTATGTTTACAAATGATATGATCAACTATAGGAGACCTTAACCTTTATATATATAGCTTCCATATCGGGCTTTCGTATCACAGGCCTAATATAGGTCTGGTCTATATTGATCGGGATACATTTTCTACTTAGAATTCGACTCATTGATTTAAATCATTTGTTGGGTCACTTTTTTATCTTTATCTGGATCAAATTATGTAACTTAACTGATAAGATATTTAAAAACTAAAAAATGCAATTAAATGTTGTCTAACTTTATGGGAAATGTCAAAATTATCCAACATTCTTCCCTATAGACAATACTTAATTGTGGTATTGACTCAAGTTTAAAACAGTTTAAAAACTCAGTTAAGTCACACTACTATATTAGTCAACTAAGTTTAAAAACAAAAATTTGATCCAAAGATAATGAAAGTCCATCATTATGTCTTACAAGACTTTCGATAACAAAAAGTATCAAATGCATATGTCATGTGCAACACAGATCTAATATAATCACGCATAGCTAACACCTCACTAACATGAATGAAAAAATAGAGTCTAACAAACTAAGACGATACTTGTATGATCTATATGTATCATCTTCATTTATAGGTCTCGATTTCTCCAATTTTATGCTAAACTTCATTAGAGAAATCTTGTTTTCTCTCCCTGAATGCTAAATAGCATTAGAGAAAACTTGTTTTCTCTCACCGAATGCTAAACAACATCAGAGAAAAATTTTATGTCCTCTTACTAAATTCTAAACTACATTAGAGAACCTTTATAGGATTAAAACTTATATCCCCCTATGTCAAGTCAAATTTTATGGATATCCGTATAAAAAACTGTACGCATCTAAATGATATGGGCTCAAAGTCATTCTGTACATATGCCTAATGACCTTTAAATACTTAAGATTGACACAAATCTTAAGATTTTCATACGTATTATAATAATGTATGATAACACATATTACCGAGGATAAACGATGATCTTCTTTATTGATGAACCACCATACTGTATACTTGTTTTTCAAATGGGTGAACTCCTTTAGTTAAAGGATTGACTAATATTTTCTTAGTCTTTAAATGCCCAAACCTTAATATCACCTTTTTGTATCAAGTCCTTATGGCCAAATATTTGACCTTTAAATGCTAAGACTCTGTGATATTCATTGTTGTTATGAAACAACACAGTAGCTTGATTATCTCATTAGAATCAAATGAGTTTAGCCATTAAATCAACCACATACAACTCATAAATCAAGTTTCTGAGTCAAACCATTTATGAAGTAGCCCCATAGCATGCACTATGCATGCATGATCGAGGAAGTCACCCGTGTCTACTTGACACTCTTCCACAAAATTATACCATATGCAAAGATAAAAATGCAACCTTAAGTGGACTTTCGATCATCCAGACATATAGCTTAAATCTGATTCTAAATTCCCTACAAGGTTTCATCTGTTGACTTTGCTAATATGTCAATATATAATACTTAGTTCCCTTTAAGTATCTCAATACTTGTTTGAATGCATTCCAATGGTCTATACCTAGGTTAACTAGATATTGATCAAATAGTCTAACGGTAAATGCAATGTCCTGCCTAGTACTTACCCAATAAGACATCAAGCTATTAACCGTACTAAAATACAGAACATTTTTCTCTCTTTACTTTATTTTTTTGGATATTGTGCTAAAGATTATCTCTCACTTTGAGAGATAAATGGTACAACAGGTTTACAGTTAACCTTATTAAAGCTTTGTAGCACATGCTTAATATATGTGTCTTGTAAGAGGCCTAATAAGTGTTAAGATCTGTCCTGATAAACCTGCATACCTAGGACAAAAGATGCTTCACTAAGGTCCTTTATATTGAAATCATTGGCCAAAAGTTGCTTAACCTTATGCAATATGGTCAACTTATTCAATTTGAAAAATATATCATTCATATACAGCCAAGTTATTCAATTTGAAAAATATATCATTCACATACAGTCAAGTTATTCAATTTGAAAAATATATCATTCACATACAGTAATAGGCATATAACTTTGGTCCTTTGACCTTATAATACAATCACCTTTTAACTTTATTTTTCATGAAGTTGAAAGAGGTGATAATCTCATTAATTGTAAGATATCACTGCCGGAAGGTTTAATGTAAACCATATATTGATCTGCTTAGCGCGCAAACCATGTCTGTTCTGTTTGGATCCTAAAATCTTTTAGGTTGTACCATATAGACCTCTTCATAAAAGTCTTTATTCAGGAAAGTGGCTTTGACAGCTATCTGATATAATTCTATATCATCATGAGCTATAATTTCCATCATCACTCAAAATGTATCCTACAAGGACACAAGAGAAAAAGTAACATTAAAGTCAACCTTTCTTCTTGAGTGAACCATCAAGAAACTGACCGAGCCCATAAACCTCTAAACTTTATCCCAAAATCCTTTAGGTCTTAAAACTTCATTTACAAATGACGAGTTGGCAGTTTCGCTGCAAATCAACTAACTCTCAAATCTTACCCTGCTTCATGACTTGTATCTCATCAATCATTGCATCCCACCATAAATCTGCATCAAGTCTCGAAATAGTTTTTCTAAAAGTAACTAGATTCGTAACATATCTAATATTATAGTCATTTTCACCTAATAGACTATGTAATAAGATGGGATAGTAGTTCATCTCATTCTAGTGGATTTACGTAACTGTATTAGATCTTATACCCTTAAGAACCTTAATGTTTATAGGTACGGGTTCCTATTCCTGTATAGGCACGGTACTAAGATCTAGATCCACCAGATCTAACCATATGAGTAGTGGGTACATAATAACTATAGTAACCACCCTATTATCTTTTGAAGGGTTAAAGGTCCACCATCATCATAGGCATCATATTCTAGAAACTCAACTATTTGTGATTCCACTATTCTGGTCTCACTTTCTTTACAACAAAATTTGTAGTCTTTAAAGTGTTTGAGATATCTTACTAAATAGCAATGAGTGGAACGAGCATGCAATTTTTCTTTATAAGGATTATACTACCTTAGTAGGGAAACCCCATACATGAATATAAGCAAGGTTGAGTTTCCACACTTCTAGATAATCATGTAGATTAGTCAAGTTCAACATCAACTTCTTTAAGTCCTTTAGGGTGCAGTTATGCCTTTTGGTAGCACAACGTTTTGCTCAGGACTATCTGGCATAGTGAATTAAGTTAATATTTCAATTGATTCCATATATCTAGCAAATTGACCTTTTTAAGTCTTAAAATACCATGTTTGCCATAATACTCTCCTTCACAGTCATATTTGACACTCTGGATGGATTTTCTGAATCAGTTCTCAACCTTCAATCTTTAAGCAAGAACACATAAAATATAATGGGAATAATCATTAACAAATGTCCAAAATACACTAAAATTGCACAATGAAATTGTATAAGTCCTTCTGATATGTTTATGTATTAGACTTAATAAGTTATAAGCATAATTTGGCCTATTTATTCTTATTTTAGTCAACTTACCCCTACAACAGTCAGCACATGATTCCCATCATAATCTAAAATTAATAAAATGCTTTTCTTAATCAATCTCTTAACCCTAGCTCTAGAAATATGGCTTAAACTTTTATGCCACACCATGTATGACTTTTCATTCATCATGGTTCTTCTTTTCATGACTTGTTCAGTAAGATACGAAGAAGCATATATCTAATTCGAGATAAGACACATTCTATATAAACTATATGATAAGAAAGTTGTACTAATATGTTTTTTTTATTAAACAACAACTCTAAAATAGAAGCATTAAATACAAAACAACCTTCTTTATCCAAACTTGATACTAAGATCACATACAAAATGTGTCGTGTAAATCCAAAATGAACCTTGCAGCAAGGTTCAATACATACATCTCCTATAGATATGACATCTGCTACTTCATTGCTATCAACCATCAAATTCTCCTTCCCTTTATTTGGCTCTATCCTAGATATGAATCCCTACATCGTGGAAGCATCTAGATCAGATGCTCCACTATTTAGTCACCAAGAACTTAATGCGACTATCATAAAATTAGATTCATAAATTAATAAGCCAAAGAGTTACCTGATGGTCTTAGTCTTTCCTTATAGGCCTCATACTGCTAGTTTCTTTATGTTATGCGGACATTTACTAGCCCTAGATTGACCAGCATTAGCATGTAGAGAATACTTAGTCTTTCTACCTTTGAACTTAATGGGCTTCATCTTTTCCTTCCCTTTAGTTGCTTCGAGGGCTCTAGGAGTAGTAAGTTTGAGTTTCTCCTCTTCAGTAACATAATGAGATATCAAAGCATTGAAGTCCCCATTCCTCATCTAGAAAATAATATGTCATCACTAGATTACTAAACTCTAGAGGGAGTGTATTCAGAGTCCAGTGAATTATGAAGACATTAGGAAGAGAAATATTCAGCATTTTCTGTCCACTGTGAAGATGGATCATTTTTAATATGTACTCCATCACTTCCCCTTCTCCCATATACCTCATAGAGAATAAGTCTTTCATCAAGGCACTCATCTCATTAGGTGAGACTACGTACTTCTAGGAGACATTATCAAGAAACTCCTTCGCTATGTCTATGTCCAAAAGTCCACTAAGTAGATGATAAAGTATGGATCTTTTAATAATCATAAAATATAATCTGTTAGACCGATCCCATGCTACATAAGTTGCTTTATTTAAGTGGAGATGGTCTATTCGTCCGTATGGCCATATCAACCTCAGCTATCTCCATAACATTCAATACATCCTTTGTCCACTTCTTTGTATTGAAATTGGTCAGGGTTTCAATGGTGACACTAATATTATTGACCGAAGAGGTGACTACAAAATAACAATGATTATATCAGCAAAAATGTAGGACAACAGCAATACCCTAAACCATTAAATAATATCTTTATTGAGAATTCGGTAACACATATTATGAAACACCTGTGGGTTGAATACATAACAAATGCAACTAGACCTCCACACAAAAGCGATTACAGTACAAACCATCAACTCTCACAACACTACCACCTGTAGGTGAATAGATCATTCAAGCAACAACTTTCCCCTATCCAATGCCTTTATGCTCATCTCAAAATCTTATGTAAGGCCAACACTTATAGGCAGAATAACCAAACATAAGACCAGAAACATCCCCTAACATGTAAGTAGAACAATTCAAAATACTGACTTGACAGGCTACTGTGGTGACTACGTCCTCATCAACACTTAAAAAGTCCACAAACGTAAGGGATACATCTTTATGTTATCCTTACATTCTTTATGGGCATATAGTATGTTACAATGTAACATCAATAAATGATAAACCCGAATGCATAGTCTCATTGTCACACATTCATACTGAAGACATTCTTTGAAAACTTCATTTGAGACTTTCGTAAAGGAAAAATCTCATTAGAGTAACTATCGTGCATCACTGGACATTGAATCAACCACTCAAGACATAAGAACCTCATATATCTTCCTTATGACAAGTTTGTTGCATGAGAATTTACTCAAAAATGGCTTCAAAATGTCTTAATTCTTTTTCTAAATAACTATCATACGATCCTGAACACTGAACATTAGACCCAAAACACAAAAACTTAAAATATCTCCCTCATGTGATGCTCAAAGCATGAAAACTCACTTGAAATCAGCTTCAGAACGCCTTAGTTCCTTTTCTGGAGTTAAACTTTAATTTATTACTAATGTAATAAATCCAGAAAAATGAAAAAAAAATTCACTTTATGAATTTTCTAGACTCAAAAACTAACCCAAAATAGCTCGAGGCACCCTTACAGAAAATCTGAAATTTTCATGTTTTTGTTTTTTGTTTTATTTTACTGTAGAGTTGACGTCAACCCTACATCAGTGCACTGTAGCGTTGTTGTAATCCATTGACGTCTACATGACATCTGCTATCCGTAGAGGGTTGACAGGCCTTTAACGTGTACAGTGTATGAGTTGTATGTGCCAGACGCGCTCCCCACACTCGCTTATTGACTGTTGCGTGGGTTAAATGCACCAACATGTAGCACGCTCCTATCCATCCACGTGTCGACTGCTTATCTAGCACATGCAATGCCATACTAACTGCCTTTAAGGTGGTATTGTGCGCCTCCATTGCCCTCGATTGTCTGGGTGATTTCTGGTGAGTCTCGGGGCCATTTTCAATATCCTAAGTTCATTTTCAGCCCGTTTCTCAAGGCTAAACACACTTATACTACTTTTATGCAATAAAAAGCAAAAAAAACTGAGAAACAGAAGTTAACTCTTTTAAAATGTTATGGAGAAAAAACCGAAAAATCTTTGTTTTTAACTACCTGATCACATTGCCGCTCTTATACTATGTATAACACGTAATGAGACTTTAGTTACGTATCTCAGATCGGACGTGAAAAATACCTTTGTTTATTCCATAACTTCAAATGAGCTTTCCGAAACTGAAACAAGCGCGAATCCATCTTTGCAAGAACGCGGTCAACTTCTTTCTACAGTTTTCTCAAAAAGTAAGCTCTCTTAATAGGTTAGAGAGTCCTTATGTTTACGAATGATATAAATAACTGTAGAGACCTTGTCCTTTATATATATAGCTTTCATATTGAGCTTCTCCATTACAAACCTGATATAAGTCCAGTCCATACTGATCGAAATCTATTTCTCACTCGAACTTCAACTCATTGATTTAGATAATTTATTGAGCCACTTTATTATCTTTATCTGGATCAAATTACATAACTTAACCAATAAATTATTAAAAAATAAAAAATGCAAGCAAAAACAAAACTTAGTATAACAACTCGAAGAGAAAAATATAATAAAATAAACTACTAAAAATTTGAAACATTCACTTAAATCATTTAATTTTTTATTTTCAGTTGTACTTTATATTTTTTTTAATCTCACTTTAATACACATTTATTATTTATTATAATTAAATATTTGATAATTTTTAATTAATTAATTAATTAAAATTTCAAAATTTTGTACAATATCTACTAATAAAACTATATATTATATAAAAAATAAAAATATATAATATAAATTTTGTTTTATTATATTTTAATTATTAAAATTTTGGAGTTTGTACTATAACGTGAAGTATCGAGTGAAAGTTAGTATAATTTTTTAAAAAGAAATTGAATGTATTAAAAATGAAATATGAGGATAGTTCCGGCCATTATTGAAGTACATTCAAGCTTAGAACCGATTACAAAGGAGCTTGTGAAAGTCATCTCCTAGACTAGTCATTGCCCTGTTGGAATCTCTCATTGTAAATCCACCTTGATGGACAGGAAACCTCACCACTTCCTTGGACTTGATAGTTAAGCTCGTCGCTGTATCCTTAATCTGGTTATCTCCAACAATCAAGTGAATATTACATTCTTCAATTATTGAACTGTGTATAAAATTATTCTGTACTGTCCTAAATTAGCATACCAAATTGTACCAGCTTATGAAATATCAAAAAATACTAGGTCAAATTTATAAATTGAATTACATTTTATTTTAAATTTACCCTTGTTTTAATAAGACATGAGGTTATTTTGTTTTTATATTATAATTTTATTATTAAATAAATAAATAAATAGAATTAATATAATTTAATTATTTTTGTTAAAATTATTAAATTTTTTTTACAGAAAATAAATTTTATGATAAGATGTTAAAGCAACATCGAGAAGCTGACTAAAGGAAACCCGTAACAATAAAAGAGATTAGCAACTAGTATAACAAAATCACAAGTATCAAAATTATATTTTTAAATTTTTTTCAATCCAGGTGATATTTTGCAGACCCCCTCCCCTCACACTCTCCTCTTCTGCGTGGGTTTTACATTGATCTTATCATCGACATATTAAGAAATAACAATTGCACAGTGCAGACAGCGGCAAAACTCCACGACGCAGTGCTGTGGATGGTTATAGGGATTCTGAAGTGTTGGTTTATGCCCTACAGCCAATTTCTTTGGTTGTAGTTTAGTAACAAATTATTTAAAGGTATTCTTTATCAAATACATGTTTAGATGTATATGATAAAATCCATGGGATAATTGTACATTGCAAATGAAATTATGATGAGATTATAATTATGAGATTTATATTGCATCTATGTATTATTCCTAAAATGTTCATAGTCATTGTTCTATTAAGATTAGACATTAATAGAACATAAAAAGACTAGCACACGTTTTGTTTTTCCTTATGAAGGAAGTAGTCGATCTCATAAACTAAAGTATAGAGATACTTAAACAAACGTGTGGGTGCTTGCTAGAGAACAAGTTCACTGAACAGACCCGATATGAGA
>JANZLD010000005.1:41368412-41379849 GCA_026413575.1 Erythroxylum carthagenense | reverse complement strand
TTACCAACCAATATAGTACGAAATTGATTAAATTTTACATATTATACGTGATTTCTATATTAACAAGTAATTTACTTCAGCCTCAACAACAACTCTCTTCCAAACCAACAGAAGAACAAAAGAAGATGAAGCTTAGTCAGAAAAAGGTTTCTTTATCTGATGTTCCACAAAAGGCACAGATCATTGAACACCAGTTAGTACTTTACAACCATCCTCAACCAATAAAGAAAAAGGATTTAAAAATGAAGGTCATAGAAGAATCAATATCTGATCGAAACAGAAGTTCAATTATTATCAAAGAACCTTCTAAGCAGACAGTCAAGGTACAAGTTAAGCCTATATCAGTAAACAATTAGACGATACATCTTCTAAGTCATGAAGAATGAAGACTATATGGTATTCTGCGAGATGAAAAATTAGAACCAAAGCTGATGAAGATTACAAAAGATCGTTATACAATATATCCGATAGCAAGCAGAACGACAATAAAGATTGTACCAAATGTACAACCAAGATGTCCAACCCCTGTAATAAACTAAGGAAAAGGGAAGAAGAAGATGTTTCCTGAAGGGCATGAAGATAATCTCACAGCAGAACAGATTCAAGTGGTAGTGAAGAATATAGACGATGCATGTCATGCAGCTCAACCTATAGGTGTCTATGTATCACATCACATATCAAGGGCATCAGGAATTCAATTTGGAGTATCTACCAAAGAAGAAAGTTTCATGGTAGTTGGCATAGTTTCAAAAGGAAGACACAGAAGTATCACAATTGAAGGTATCGATTTGTGATTTCAATTTTAACTTATAAACCTTTGTGCATTTAATAATTCATTTCAGATTTTTAGGTTCCATACCTTTAGTTAAAACTATTTGACACCTTCTTGGGCAACCAATTTACAAACTATCCAGACTTGGTGATCTTGGTATCCCTGAAGGAAAATAAACCTTCAAATTACCCTTAATCAAAATCATAGAATTAGACGATTCACCTAGAAAACCATCTGTTATTGAACACCCTCATCCACTTAGTGAAATACAACAAGATGCTACTGTCAATTCGGAGTTCTTGAAGCATTTCATCAATTGGACTGAAGCTAGTCATAAGTAGACGAAAGTTCAAGAAGCCTTAGCCAAAAATATTGAGGACATTCCTATTAAGGTTGATGAACTAGGTGATGCAGTGGGTGATTTTCATAAGGAAATAGCATTTCTACGTGTTTCTATTGAACAAAACCTCAAGACGATCTGCACTGATATTCAACACATGTATTCTGAAGCATCTAAGATGAAATATCTTGTTGATTAATAACAAATAGGGGGAGAAAAGTGGAGAATATTAGAAAGCATTGTATATATTATGCATATCTTGTGTAATGCTTTATTTGTTTATTCGTCTGAACATTATTTGTTTATTTGTCTGTCGTTTGAATATTATTTTATCTTCTAATATTATAATTATTTGTTATCATTAAAAAGGGAGAGATTGATAAGTCAAGAAGACTTCACTTCTTCTATTAATTTTGATTACAATCAAATAATAATAATCATAGAAGTGCGTGAATTGTTTCATGAGTTTGTTAAGTGCGCAGATAAATGTAACTAACACAAATCGCAACTCAAGACGATACTTAAGACTCAAGACGGTCATCTCAAGACAATATTTAAGACTCAAGGTCATCCCAAGACGATACTTAAGTAAAAGCAGAATACAACAAGCATCTTAGATACACCAGACGAAGCACAACATCGGACGAAATATAACACCAGACGAAGTATAATACCAGACGATGCAATTGAAAAATATTTTAGAACGTCAGTTAGTTAGTTAGTTGGAGTTAATTACAAGACTCAACTAATAACGGTTTTTAGAATATTCAAAAAGTGGATTTCTCAAGAAGACAGTTGAAGATTTAGGTTATAAATACTAGTTATAGTCGTAAACTAACAACACAACACAAGAGAAAAAATCTTATTATACGAAATTTACTTAGAGAAACTCTATACTCAAGTGCGAAAGAAAGAGAACAAATACATATGTAACATGAAGCTCAAACAATATCTTTTCAAGCGAAAGAAAGGCTAGAGTCTGGAGAGGCTAAGGAAACATATAAAGAATATTTTGTGAGAGAGACCTGAAAAGACTCTACAAGTGTAGAAATAATACTTGTAACATTGAAGAGTATAGTAAAATCTCAGACAAACTCTAAAAACTGGACGTAGCACAAGGTTAAAGGTGAACCAGTATAAATCGTGACGTCATATTCTCTAATCCTTATCTCTTTAATTTTTTTGTTGTTAGAAGAATGGATAATAATTTTTCGTTGTTGCATTATTCATCAAATTAAGTGAATTATTTTGTAATCGTCTGAATTTGTAAAGAAAATCAAAAAGATTCTAAAGATTAATATCTTCAACAATTTAACATAATTCAACCTCCCTTCTTGTGTATTATACATATTATATGCGATTTCTATATTAACAAGTGATCTACTTCAAAAGAAAGTTCTTATCATTTCCATTTCTTTTAAACAATAATAATTAGCATACTTAATCAAAATTAAGTTTTACTTATGGTTCTATTATTTTGGGCTTAACATTTATCTTTTGATGATACTAGATATATTGAAATCAATCCAAATTATACTGTTTCATAATATAACTTATGTTATTTTAATCATTTTATAAAAATATTTTTGATATAATAATATACGAATATTTATATTTATATTAAAGAACATCAAGATATAAATAATTTATAAAATTAATAAAAAGTGAATTTTGTTTTTAAATAATAATATAAAATATATTGTTTAATATTAATTATTAATAAAAATTATAAACATATAATTTAAGATTATATATTTAATTATTTAAAATTATGATTAATTTATTATTTTAAATATATTTTAGTTTTTAGATAATTAATAAAATATTTAATTTTACTTATAAAATTTTTAAATTTTATCTACCATATAACAATTATTATCAATAACAAAAATATAATTACATTAATATTAATAATTTAAAAAGCGAAAACTAACAACTACAATAATAAATAAACAAACGTCCTCTATTAAACAGGATGACTAAATACACTTGGATAACTATAAATTATTGAGAAAATATTTGATTACAAATTGAGTTCAAATATGTTAGAAAAATTTAAAAGTAAGGGCAGTCAAAATGTTGGACGTGAAGAAAAAAAAAACAGATATAAACAAATTAAGAATAAAAAAAGATAATCGATATATAAGAAATCATAATGATTTTAAGTCGAGAATAATTAGGAAAGGAAGTTGAGAACAATTAACTTCCCTTTCTGAAATTTAATAAAATTTCAAGAAGTTTGAAAACACGTGGACGCACGAGCAGCTCGTTGGCAGGAGAGTCATCTGCAACCATCGTGTATTATCGTCACTAAGGAGTCTCTCTGTTTTCGGTTCGGTAATCTAGGGTTACAATAGGCCAAATCTAGATCTGAACTATCCTACTATGCCTGATTGGACTTTTATATTATATTCGACCGCTTACTCTTGTGGGGTCTTTTTCTCTGTCAACCATACACTTACACGAATATTTGATGTCCTGTACCCCAACCAACCGTTTGCGTGGTTTCTGGTCATTTCAGAGAAAACCTACTCTCCTCTACACACTTCCCTTTTCTGGGATCTCGCAACGATGTCGTGTTTGTATCGGAAAAGGTAGTAGCTATGCCAGTTTGGCCTCTTATGCCGCCACTTGATTTGTAACGGGCAACTCTTTAGGCAGCCATTTAACATGTGGTAGAAGAACTCCAGAGCCCCCAGATCATAGGCTCTTGAGGACGGTCGGTGGCCGGATTCTCAAACATGGTTAAAAGCACAAAGACTGTATATTGGACACAATACAATCGCTGCTGTCGTGAACAAATCACCGCAGTTTAAAGTACAATCCGTCGATACAAATAGAGATGAAGAAGCAAACGAAATTAGCCATTAAGAAACATCTGTAAAACTATTAGTAAAGTGAAAAACAATTGACTAGGGGATGAAAATGATACTATTATAATCAATGATGACCGGGAAGAATTAACTAAGAATCAAAGCCTATTGTCTACTCAATTTGCAGATTCCAAGAATAGTTTCGGAAGCGTTTCCTCCACTTGTGACCATGTCTTGTTGGAGTCTTGTGAGTGAGTCTACAATTTCAATAGCCTTTGATCTCGACTTATCTTCAATTTCACCGTGATCATCAACTTCATTTTCCTTCAGTTTTGATTGCTTCAATGGCCTAACTGAACCCAAATAAGAACTTCTTTCATCCATAGAAATTAATCTCCCAGATGCCAAATGAAAAGAAGAGCTGCCCATCTCATCCTGCATTCATCAAAAGTTTCAAACTTTTAACAGTGAAGCTAAAAAGAGGTTGGATCGTTTTCAGGTTTCACCAATCCCACGTCTCATAAAATCCATATGAAAATAAAGAAAGCCCTCTTAAAGTTATTTTTTTTTTAAGGAAAAGAAAAGATGGAGAATGAAAACAGAGGAAACAGAACAAGAAACCCAAAACTATAGAGAAAGAATACATACGTCAGAATCATTATTATCTCGAGTCCGTTTCAGCCCAACACTTGAACTGAAGAACCCATTTGAGTATTGTTCCTCACTGCTAGAAGAACTCGTGGCCGGCGGCATAGACGTCGACGGCGACGAGGCATCACCTGACCATGGTACCACTTGATTGTCACCATCTTCCTCCTCCTCCTCCTCCTCCTCCCCCTCATCATCATCATCTTCCACAGTTTCCTCTTCTTCCTCCTCATCATCATAATTATCACTTCCATTATCAAACTCATCATCCCCGACCTCGCTCTGCTCATCTCCTTGCCGGAACTCTTTCAGGTACTCGCCGTTTGAGCCTTTCGGCAACTTCCCGTCATTTTTGTTGCGAGTGTTAAAGCAGGAGACGCAAATAGAGACGGTGGGTCCAAGTCTGGGACCTGAGGCCTTCCATGGAGTAGGAGATTGACAAACCTGGCAAAGGAGGCTTCTATAGTGCTTGGCTACGAGAAAGTTGGCACAATGAACCTTCTCATCGCAGTCCCAGCACAAACTGGCTTGGTCGGATTCACAATACATTCTAGCTGCACCTCCACATAGCTCACAACCTTTCATTTCTTTGTGTCTGTGTCCTTTTGTGTCCGTTGTTTTCAGAGAAGCAGAAGTTGGAGAGGTAACGTCTTGGACGGCTTATAGAGAAAGAAGGGTAAAGCGGCTACCGAATTCATGGGAACTACAACTAACCCTGTTTTTACGCATTTAATTAGGGGATATTTTCCCCTTCTGCTCGGCTGATATTTGTGCTTTCGGCTCAATTTGCATTATTTGATTATTTCTCTAAAAAGTTTTAAGCTATATTCAATTTCTAAACGCATAAATCAAAAAGAAAATTTTGCACGTCTATTAATCAAAAGGCTTAGTTTATTCTGGGTTCACTAAAAACTTTTCAAATGATCAATTTTATAATTAACTTATAAAATGAAAATAAAATTTTCAAATTTTTTAAAAAATTTTCAAATTTTTTTTAAAAATTTCAATCATAATCTAATATTAATGTGTCTATTAAATCTACTTACTTAAATCAGATTATATAATACGGCAATCTCAGGTGTTGATTTTAATTTTTTTCTTTTTATTTTCAATTTATTATCTTGAGGCTCTCTTCCTTTGATCCAAAGTACAAACTGAAAATGAAAAGTTTGGTGACAAATAACAAAAAGTTAAAGACGTATAAAATGATTTAGGAATTTTATTTTTAGCAACAATATTATTTTATTGATCTATATTTGTTATGATAATTTATCTGACATGTATTAATAATTAAAGTTTTTAACGATTGAAAATTTTATTATTTTATTATCACTTTTTAAAATTCGGATCATAAATATTTTTATAATTAACCCGTGTATTTTTTTAAAAATTTATATTGAAGGCACGGATACCATTAGTTGGCTATTAAACGGGCTGCGATTTACTCAAGTTGCTTAGTAATTATTCATAAACAAGTTAGTTAGTGGTAATAATATTATGACTAATGTTTTAAGAAATAGATCAGAAATTAAATCATAGGATAAAAAATCAGAAAAAATAAATTATTGAATAAAATTTAAAATTTTTAATTTGAATTATATCGGATAAGATTAAATAAATTTTAAAAATAATAGAAGAAGATTTTTTTATTTATAAAAAATTTAACATTTAATTAAAAATGAATATTAAATAAAAATTAATAAATTTATTTTTATTTATAATTAATTTTTAATAACACAAATTATAAAACTAAATCTAGCAAAAAAATTTAAATATGAAACTAAAAATTTACTGATATAAAATGTTTATCTTTCATTTTTTAAAATATTGATTCCATCTGATCGAATTCGAAGCGCAGGGCATAGCGCACAGGTTCTGAGTTCCTAGGATTCACTTTAGTTACCGGAACTAGATTACCGTCGTGTTAAGATATTTTGTCAATCTTGAAGATTGAGTGATGACGTGTGAGTTCATTGGTGGGGCCATTAGATTCTATATCTATCCTATATGGACGATTTCGGTCCACAAATGCCCCACCCTAACCACGTGATGTCCACCCTTATTTCTTTTCCCGCTCTGCCGCCTGTGGGACCCTCGTCCCTTGCCTTGCCTTGCCTTTGCCTTTTGCTTTTTACTTTCCCTTTCCCTCATCTTCCTCTCTGTCCGGATAAGCCTCAGCTAAACTATTACAGCTAATCCTCCCAATCCATGCTTCGAAAAGAAATAGAAACACGCTCTTACTTTCCGAGTCGTTAAATGGAAAACATTTAAATTTAATCATAGCTGAATACGTAGAGCAGTGTAGTGGGACCCAAGAAATGAATGGACAGGAAGTGGGTTCTGTGCAACCATCAACATGTCTAATCCAAGTTGGATAATTTTCTTTATAGGGATTCGTATTTCGCGGTTCCTTTCACATAATGACAATAATGGGGAGGATCATAATACTGACGTGGCAGGGATTCACGTGAAGACTCCGAGGTGGCATACGGAGGGCATGAGGGGTTGTCAATCTGCGATCGTGCAAGGGAAAGAAGGAGAGCCACTAGTGAATAGGGTTACGTGGATTTGAGAGAATGGAGCGTTCGCAGTGGATAGAAGATTAGACTGCTTGAGGGTTCACTGCATCAAGACCTTGTTTGGGAGAGCGTCCAACTCACAAGGGACAGAGTGGTCAAGGGCTACTGTGAGGTCCACCATCAACAAGGGTATTGATAAGTAACTATAGTTTTAATATCACTTCTGCGTTGCGTTGTGGGGTATATGTGTCTCTCGGAACCAATACTAGCACGCTAGGCTATGAGGCATTTCTCAATAGTAGCACAGGGGCCTAAATCTTACATTTACACGAGGAAGCCTACAAGAGTACTGAAGGAACGAGGAAACCTACAAGATTGAAGGAGTTACAAGACATCTAGAACTAGTAATGATCAACTTCTTTTTAAAAACTTATTGAACAAGTTAAATTCAATATAAAAATAGCTTTATTTTACGACCCCTTTAAAACTAAGGCTTCAATAAGAGGAAAAGATAACCTTGCAGGAGTATGTTCAAGAATTAGTTATTATTAAAACCTTACTACAAAAAAGTTTTAAGAACTTCATAGCCAAAGGATGGGGGTAGAAATACAGAGTTCTTTCACAAATCCTTACTAGATAGCAGAAATTGTAGTAGAATTGTTTTTTTTCATTAATGATACAAGCTAAAGTGAGGTTTCTTAAGAAGGAATCCTATAAGAAGCCTATTCTTGCTTTTTGCAGAGTTGAAGGTGACACACCTGTTTCTGTCGCACATGCAATAATAGGAGTGTACGTTATGTCGCTAGATGTTGATCTTCTTTAAAAACAAGTGACTGGTCAAGAAGTGGAGGATGTTATGTTCTTATCTAATCGTAAAAAGACCCCACTAGGAGTGAAAGAGTAAGTTTGATAAGAAATTATGATTATAAAATTATTAGTTTGATTATTAATTTTTGGGTAATATCCTATTCCTCGCTAATCTATAGAAATGGATATCATTATTATGTAGGAGTATGCTTGTTACAATTAATTAAAATTTAACTAATTAAAATATAATATTAATTGATTAAAATATTGTAATTAATTAAAATATTTTTATTATTAATTAAAATTTAATTAATTAATTAGTTACAATATAAGTAATTAAAATATAATTATTCATTAATTAAAGTTACAATATAATTAATTACTTAGTTACAATATAATTAATTAAAATATAATTATTCATTAATTACAATATAATTAATTAATTAAAATATTATTAACAATTAATTAACTACAATATAATTAATTAAAATTAATCAACATATTGTAATTAACTAATTAATTAATTAAAATATAATAAATTTTTATTTCTCAATATTTTTCACAAACTAACTACTTTCAATGGTAATGGTAATCATTCATTTCTCTTAAACAACGATCATAATCATAATGATAATATTTATTCACATTCTTCACTATATTCATTCCTATTCCTATTACCATTTCCTTATGTAAACCAATCGCCCTAGAAAACTTGGAATGATTCTAAGAAGCTAGTCACTGAAGCCATAATCGATTTCTTTTTAAATAGATGCATGCCAGAAGGGATTAATAAAACATTTTTTTGAAAAATTTGAATTTATTAAACCTCGAAGGAAATGCAAAATTTCTTGAATTACAATGAAAAAGTCAAACGTTTGGAACGATCCATCTAACGAATATGTCGATATTTCTTTTAGGGAGAATGGTCAGAAATCTGAAGTGGAGAAGAAATTTGATTCTTATTTTTCCAAAGAAGAAGATGATTGTAATTTACAATTAAGTTTTGATAGCGAGTAATTTGTGTTTGTAATTGAATATTTTAATTTAAAAAACAACATTATTTACATTTCAATATATTATTACATTAAGATTTCAAGTTGATTTATTATTGTATCTATAAGGCTTTGTTAAAAAATGCATAATTATATTATTGTTAAAGTTGATTTATTGTTGTTAACAATTTGTTAACCTTCAACTCCATTGCCTTATTTTCTTCTCCATATATTGTGTAAACTATTGATTTCAAAGTATTAATTATACTTGTTAAGAATTGGAAAAAAATTGAATTTTAGGAAGAAAAGGGGATCAAAGAGACATCGTGAGATTATGCAGCCGAGGTTTAGAGTCGTGTTCGAAGCAACTTACTGTGAAGGTGGTTCGTCACAGTCTGCAGCTCGCACTGACTCACCTCCTCGGCCGCCAGCGTCGACAGTTGCAAATGAAGCATCACCTACTGCTCCTCATCCTACACTATCCTCTTCCCCAACTCATATATCATCCAATACCTGCTTATCGGATAGAGGAAACGTCCGCCAGCCTGGAGCTGAGAGACCTTATGGAAAAAAGTTTATAACAATTGTCAATGAATAGTAAGTGAAATCACATCACTCATAATTTGCTTGTTATTAAGTCTTAGGTTTATCAATTTTTACATAGTATAATATAATTTGTTATGTTAGGTTGGTTCCGTCTAGACCGAGTTCCAGAAATATGACTTCCACATTTAAGCAAATGATTGAACCTGAGGGTTATATGTGGAAGACTATATCTGACACCACAAAGAAATTTTACTTTCAGGAGTTTGAGGTACAAAAAATAGTTATTTTCTTATTATATTGATTTATATACATAAATTACATAAATATTTTACATTATATAATTTTCCCTTCTTATTTTAGAAAGAAATTTACTGGGATTCTTGTTTCGATGCCAGCATGTTTAAAGTATGGGAAAAGAAAGCCCGAACACGTTATCACGACTTAATTAACGCGATACTCAAGGTTGGTGTATGACTGCGTTATATTTTGGAGAAAATTTAGAGTTGTTGGACTGAGTATTGGACATCACCTGCGGCAATGTCCATCTTAGAGCGTAACTTCGCAACAGACGTTGAGGCCCGGGGGATGAGAGTCTTCCAGTACATATGGGAGGATCAATTACCCACTACGAGCATGCACATAGACTTGTAAGTATCTAAACTTGACACTTATTTTGTATATATTTTGCTTTGCTTTATTGTACATAATGATTATGATACAAATGTTTGGTGCCATATATGGCGGTGTTAAGTTATTTTCTTTGTTGAACAGGAGGCAAATATTATAAATATAGAGGAAACTCTGTCGAAATTTTTATAAATTCTAGTTCACATCTGACAATTTAGGTTATACATGTAGGAAAAGTGTAACATCCTATCACCGATGGGAAGGATAAAATGGTAAATTTGGGTCTGGTTGTGAGTGTGTACACGTATCACGGAATAGTTATGCATAAAAATGGCCTCTATATTGATATGAATGGTAATCTTTGCGAATGCACATGATTGTATATGCATTCATGACATTTCTCGGCATATGTGTCTATAAGAGTAAATTTTGTGAAAAATGTGATTTATGTGTTTGAAAAAAAATGAATTGGAGTGATTTATGTGTATTCTGCATAAAATTTGCTAAGTGCGTACCGATGAGATTTCCAGTACTGAAAATGACTGTCAAATTGACACTACAAATTAATGACATGTTTTAGGAATATTTTTTTTATCATGAGCCATTGAAATTTGGAGAGGTTATGAAAGCTAAAGTAAAAGAATTGATTGAAATGGATGTTGATAGGTATGAAAGAAATAATGATAGTGTGTGATTTTGATGAATTAGTGTTGACTTTTTGAGTTAGGCAAAATCTGAGACATTGATCTACATGAAACTTGTAGAATATGTTGAAGGCTTTCTGTCGCTATAGAGATTAATATTTTTTCGAAATTGAGATTGAAAGTAATGATTTTTTGAAGTTAAGGCTATATTACTTTCTTTTAAAAGTGTTTGAATGGGATAGTTCTGAACTGGGTTCAGTCTGATAAGAAATTCGTGATCTATAGAGATCCAATTAAGTTAAGGTTTGTTTCTAAACAAACTAGAAACATGGATCTACAAATTATTTGAAGGAATTGAATTTCAATTCCGTCCCTAAGAGTCTGAATTTTTGAATTGAAGTAGTAAAGTTATAAGAATATGTATAAGGGTAAATTGGGCATGAAACTTAAACTTATAAGACTTAAGGGTTAAAGGAAGGGGTAAAATGGACTTTTCACCCTTCTTAAGGGTATAAAAATAGGAAATTAGGGTTTTTGCTTGAGAAAGGAGGAGGAAGCCATGGAAGAAGAAGAGAAGAAGAGAAAGGCTTGGGTTTTTGAGGAAATCATGAAGAGTTTGAAGATTTTTAAGCAAATCAAGTAAGTATAAGTGTCATTCCTCTTGATTCGATGAATGATTCATGTTTTGAGTGTTAAAAGTTAAAGAATGGGTTACCTATATGTTGGGTT
>JANZLD010000005.1:41322041-41334490 GCA_026413575.1 Erythroxylum carthagenense | reverse complement strand
TCATTACAGAACTGGATCTGGTACAACAATTGTGCGTTTTATCTTATGCTTTTCCAAAGTTTTCTACTCTTCTCTTTTGTTAGGGGATATGAGACAACCTAGGACGTTCAAAGTACTTTACCTTCTCGTCACACTTTTCTAATGTTCCTTTTCTTTTCTTCTCTTCTTCTTTACTTCACCCACAACTACTCTACGCTATGCTTTCCAGTTCAACATCTATAATTCTTTTTAACTTTTAATGTAAGAGTTTAAAGTTAAAATCTTTTAATTGCTTGCAGCCTGATCTACCACCACTGTCTTATGATCCCTCCCAGTTTCTATCAACAAGTATTCCATGTTTGCTAACATTTTCAGAGGACTTTATTTTTCAAGAAATGAGCAGCTTTGGGAGCACAGATGAGTCCTGGTTACCTGAATTGGAACCAATTGTTAGTCTTTCAGATCCTCTCATTGTATCTCCAAGGGTTATGGTAAGTCCTCATAGTAAAGCACTTCCACTGAAAGATTCCATGGGTGGAACTCAACGCAATGTGGTGGAGTATCAAACTCAGAAAACATCTATGGAACATCAAACAGAAAATGAGACCACATTTCGACAAGTAGTTGATTCAGAACCACATTTTGCTCTTGAAGTCCCACAAAATCAAAACAATAGACCACTTTCTACTTCCAATTCTAGTGCCTCCGTGATGAAGATGCCTTCACAGTCTTCAGCATTAATTCAAAGAAAAGGTAAGCGCAAACAAGTGAGTCATCAAAGAAAGGAGTCTACATCGCCTGTGACGCCACCAACAATGCCTTCACTGATGTTACCAGGCAAACCAGGTAGCTTGTTGAATGATTTATTTGGAAACCTAGAAAATACACGGGCCATCGGACTCCAGGAAATGCATTCAACTCATGGTCTTGCGACGCCCTCTGCAGTTCACCAATCAGAGCCATCTGCGGGAAGTCTGAATACAACTTCTACTGGTTCTTCAAGCAGCAGTCCAGGTCAAACCGGTCAGTCCATTACTGCGCAACATTTTGCTAAATGTCCAATTGGCCAAGGGAATTTTCCAGGAGCATATCCTGCTAAAGAAGGATCCAGTCATAACTGGAGCCCAATGACTAGCTTTTTTCTTTCAAAGCTGATGTCTGACATAGGTATGTCAGCTCCAATGCGTCAAATGCATCCAATTCTTCCTCGAAGAATTGAAAGTACTTCAGCTTTTGGTAAGCAAATGCCCCCAGAAGTAGATGAGAGGATGAGATCCTTCTTTGACCGTGATGGCCAGCATTTCAATCTACAAGAGCACAACAGATACGTGAAAGCATGGGAGGTTAGCCCATACAAAGCTTACGCTTTTTTCTGAAGGAAGCTTGGTCTATTTCTTTGCTCTTTTATGAGTTTCCCTTCTTTGTAACGACTCAACAGTTTGAAGTTGGAAGGTCAGAGCTTTTATACTCTCGTGTTAATCAACAGATTTCATTTTGATTTGTTTTCAGGGGTCAATTGTATCTGGATTTATGAGTGAGAAACGTGCCGTTATCACTACAGTTGTGGTAAGTTTTCTTACTCAAAATTGAAGGGACATTGCCAATATCAATAAAAATACCAGAGTTGTTTCTGAACCCAAATTAATCATTTCCGTTGAACAATGAATATCAGAACAAGTGGTGAAATTAATAAGATGTCAGTCTGCAATTTAACATGCTGGTTTTAGTAAACCAAAAATTAGTAATTAACCTGTCATCCACTGAATGATTTCTCAATTCAACAACCATAATCTGAATTGGCTGCTCTTAATTCTTGGGAAAAAAACAGGCCTACAGGTTGGAACCAACACCAGAGTGGTAAGTTCATCATCAATATGCTCAGAATTTTTTTATCTTTTCATTATCATGTTCTTTTTTCATTTTTCAACCTTACCTATTCCAATTCCAGGTATGCTTTTAAATTCCAAGGTATGTATTCAAGTAATACGATGCGCAGAAAAAATGCCCATTTGTAGGATATACGATTATAGAAATTTAAAAGTATTATCTGTCTTTTCGACCATTCTATTCTCTTCACTGTCCAAGGTAGCTTGTTTCTTTATCTTAGCATTACCTCCGACTGGCCAGGAGCACTGCATCTCGGACGTCTTCTATGTCAGAACTACTTTGATAATATGTAATGAATCTGAATTCCTTTTAAAACTTGCTGGTATGTATAGTACTATATTTCCTATGCATTTCTCCGTTAATCACTTCCTGCTTTTTCTGACACAGCTCAAAGATAGGGACCAAAAATTACCTGGTTTTCGAAGCTTCCAATACTCACGCCATACTGGAACATCTGAAGACAAGGAAGCTTGTAAGTGGCTGTCATTCGTTCATGTATACTTTATGTTGGCGTTCCAGAGATCATAATCAGCTAAGTTTTCTAGCACTGATATCTCACCAGTTCCATAAATAGTGGAACTTAATAAATTAAATGGATATGATCAGTGCTCCAATATCAAGCTGCCCTCACAGACAATGATATTTTCTCCAACAAGAAAACGGTGTTTCTTCATTGGAACAGTTTTCCCTGGGGTATGTAACCCTCATTTTTACTTGATTGTACAAGTGCACGCAATTACAATCTAGAAATAATCTGACGCCACAAAATCTTTTGGTCTCTTCTGTTGACAGGTTTATCCCATATACAGGACCAAAACACGTAATTCCGATTGCCAGCAGTCTGATGTAGTACCTGACCAAGAGCCATCAAATTGAGCAAAAGTTACGAGTCCCCTTGGGCACAGTATTGCTAACTCCCGGAAGAACATCCACTTCGTGTCTGTAGTGTGCGATTTATTTGTTTAATAAGGGGTTAAGACTGGCTATGTAATGGAATCCTTAGGATACAAGCTTGTTCAAGACTCTTAACATGTTAAGCTTCTGATTTTCACTTCTATGTTGTATCTGGTCATGGAGTCTTGATGGCGTTTTACACCCATGATGGGTTAAATGGTCATCATGCGTCACAAATGAAATATACATAGACAAAAGCAACGGTTTGAAGAGACCGCGTGTGTAATTTTGGTCTGTTCAACACTGGTGCTTGAAAAACTTCCGAAGAGGAGAACTCTGCTTCTTTAACCGGTGGATTATATCCGGAGTCCAAGTATGTGATTTCTGTTGTTTTTCTATTCATATATCATTCAATCCTGGGTGTAACATAATCTATGTAGTGATTATGTTTTTGATCTATTCATATATTTAATCCTACAGTGGTATCAGAGCATTTAGTTTTTGCATGATTTGTTATAAGTTCTACCGTATATATATATCTGTTGTATTTTTCTGTTTTTAAAAAGGCATGAGTTTTTTTTCTTTTCTCTTTCTCTGCGTTTCACTGCTGCTATAATACACAACGCCATATGGATGTTTCAAGTTTATGAGAAAACAACGAAAGAAATTGAGTTTCTGATTGTGGGTTTGATCTGTATTTGGTTGAAAGCAGCACGCGCGCGCGCACACAGATATATATATATATATATATCTTCTGGTAAATCTACAATGTTGTTTTTCCGGTGTGAATCACAAACAAAACCTTGTGGTGTTTATGAAGTTAATGGGTTTGTGTTGTGTTGAATTTATGCCTTTTAACTTTTGCTTGAATGGATTTCCGTAAGACTAAGAGAAAAGAAAGAAAAAAAAAAGAAACAAACCTGAACTAGAAACTAGAGTGCGTCTGAGGAAGAAGACGCATCCTCACAACTAAAACGGCGTAGCATCTGGTGCGTGCACGTGCCAGACACTGCGTCGTAGGGGACAGGCTGGCGTTCACGCGCCATACCCAACCCTTTCAACTTCTTGAGCTGTTTTTTTCCAGACGGGCTTTTAGGCCCATTTGAGGCTTCTGGGCTGTTTTTTTTTCTTCTTTTGGGCTATGAAAGATCTTATGGAGTTAATAAAACTTTATGGCGCAATCATAATAGGTTTTGTTTTAATTCATAATTAATTTATACATAATATATATTTTAGAAAGATGTGCCATATTATATATATCTACATATATAGTTTTTTTTGGTACTTTGACTATTAGAAATAAGTTTCTAATAGTTTTTTAAAAAAAATAGTTTAATATATAAAGACCCTACTAACTAATTTGTTTAGTTAAAATAACCTTAGAAATAAAATATTTTGTTGGTTTATTTTCTAATTGAATAAATACTAATTTGTTTAGTTAACATGAATTTTTTTTAGAAATTAGTTTCTAATTAAACCAAGATAATTGATTAGTTCAATTATAAGTTAAATTAGAAATAAGTGTCTAATTAATTAGAGATTAAAAGTTTTTTTATTCGTTCAATAAATTGTGGATAAACAAATATAATACAAAATAAGAAATTAAATTATTTCAATATATGAGCATACGTTCGTTATGTGTTAGACAAAATAATTTTATTATTTTGTATACTCTTCTGATTCCTGAAAATTTGTTTTTCAGGACAATGCCTATTATTAAGCAAACACCTAAGCTTATTCGATGTGAGGTACAGAAGAGACGAATTGACAACATGTATGTGCGGTTAGTCAACATACGTCTAATGCCTAGAGACGGTTTAGCACAACATGTTATTGCAGTTAATATCATGATGCAAGCGTTATATTTTGGAGGTAGTCTAGCTTACGCAAATTTTGAAGTAAAGTACATGACTTTGCTTGCGACACTACCTCAAAATCAAGGCGAACTATTATGAATGCTCTGGAATAATATGCCTGAGAAGAGTTATAATTTGGTAGTGATGACATTTATTAAAAAGATGCGTAGAAGAGAGTTGATTAGGACTTTATATCCTATAAGTCTTCCAATGGAAATAGTAAGATCTATTGTAAATCGGACTTCCCAAAATGTGTCACACGAACTCATGAACTCATTTCCGCGTAGAGGTCATGAATTGTCTGATAAACAACAAGTGCAAGTTGTGATTCGATCATTGCCTCAAAGTTGGGAGCATATGAATATGCGCCTAACTCATAATGAAAACATCAAGACAATGGAAGATGCTACGAGGCATCTTATTTTGGAGGAAGAACGTCTTGAAGCCTCAAAGATGTCTTCGGAGGCATATGCAAGTAGTTCTAGCTCACATGGAGCTATAAACAAGAAACGCAAGCATCATGGTTGATATAAGTGGAAGAAGAATAAGAAATTCAAACACACTCCTCAGGAATCCAAGAAGGCAAAATGGAACCAACGTGGAAAATGAAACCTTTCCCAAAGAAGAACATGAAACATATGAAGTGCTATAATTGTGGTAACAAGGGCCACTTTGCTCGAGATTGTACCGAGCCAAAGAAGATACAACTTTATAGTACAAACATTTGTTCTGTGAATGTTTCTTGTTCTGTTTTTCTAACTGAATCACATCCTTTGTGGATTGCAGACTCAGGAGCAACCAACCATGTAGCGAAAGATCGTGGGGCCTTCATTAAATTTCGTAAACTCCCACATGGAAGTCAGTGGCTTTATGTAGGTGATAATTCTAAAGTTGCTGTACAAGGAATTGGCACATGTAAATTGGACATAAGTAGAGGGCGACCTCTTATCCTACATGAAGTCTTATTTGCTCCACAGATTCGTAGGAATCTTTTATCTGTAGTGATATTAGTTAAACTTGATTTTAACGTAAATTTCCACAATGGTGGAATGGATTTGTATCTTGGATCTATTAATTATGGTCATGGTTTTTTATTGGATGATTTTATTGTACTGGATGTATTAAAGGAAAATAATAATATTAGTTATTCGTTATTTACATCTAGTAATTTCAACAATGATGCAACTTTGTGGCATGCTAGAATATGCCATATTGGTAAAAATCGAATTAGTCGATTGGCTAAAGAAGGGCTTTTAGGTAATCTAAGTCAAGTAGATCTACCTACATGTGAGCATTGTTTAGCTGGTAAAATGGAACGAAAGCCATTTGGAAAGGGAACACGAGCATTATATCCATTGCAATTAATTCATTATGACATTTGTGGTCCAATGAATGTAAGGGCTAGACGTGGGACAATTTATTTCATCACTTTCATAGATGACTATACTCGGTATGGTCATGTCTATTTGATTTCTCATAAATCGGAGGCATTTGATTGCTTCATAAAATACATGAACTTGGTTGAGAATCAATTAGATAAGAAAATAATAGCTTTACGAACTGATCGGGGACAAGAATACTTGTCATAAAAGTTCAAAGCTTTATGTGATGAGAAACGAACAAAAAGACAATTAACAATTCCTAGGACCCCACAACAAAATGGTGTCGCTAAAAGACGAAATAGGACACTATTAGAAATGATTAGGTCCATGATGGCCCAAGCAAATTTACCTATCACCTTTTGGGGTGATGCATTGCTAATAGCCACCTTCAACAAGTAAATAATGTAAATAAACTTCAAGGTATAAAACAAATAAAAGGTCTTCAAAAAAAAGGATAAAATTTAATATGTGGGTTTAATCAATGAAAAAGGCTAAGACTCAACTTGGTTATTCCTAAAGGTAAATTTAAGGGTATGGTAATTTTCAAAGGCATAGACTCAAACAAGTTGTTGAATCTAAGTATCTTCATCATGTCAATGATTCTAATTTAACAAATATGGCCTCAATATGTATAATAAAAGCAAGTTCTAGAATTGGTCTTCTAAGAGTGATAACACGCTTGAAAGAATAACAAAAACTTAAAAAATTTTATTTTTTTTCTTTTAGGCTCAAATGCTCACGAAAATGAAAGGTTTATATGTGTAAATAATATGCAATATCATTTAACTTAAATATTTCAATGATTATTAAAAATATGACTTATAAAAGCAATTTTATTCTAATTATTATCCTTTTGCGTACCAATTCAATCAATATTCAACAATGAAACAAAGTATTCATGGATAGATTTCAACCAATTCAAGATATCAGTTCATAAAATTTAATAATCAAGATTATAATAAGCTTAAAGAAAAATGTTAAAATTTCATTAGCACCTTCCCCATACATAAAGATGTACATTGTTCTCAATGTACACAATATAAGCATTTATGAATAAGTGAGAAGATTAAGTTGGTACTTTCCTAAATAAGACAATTTTCTAATTTCTGATCCATCTAATAGTGAGTACATCCTTGCAAAACAAAAACGAAAAGGGGTTAAAAAGATAAAAGAAAACAACATGAAAAAAATAACTAATAAACATGACAAAAACAACATTAAAAATATATATATCTTAATTCATGGGTTGTCTCCTACACAAAGCTTGTTTAACGTCAATAGTTTAACATAACCTACAAGTTTACCCTCATCCTGGGTCTATGATAAGTGGCTTGTTTCCACCCTTTTCTCCATTAAGTAAGCCACTTGTTACAAGATAACCATCAGGATGTAATTTATAAAATTAATCAATTTAATCACATGCATTAATTCCCTTTTTAATGACAAACTGTTAATAAAATAAGAGATAACAAAACTCCCTGAATCATCGATTAACTTGAACAGTTTATCTTTGAGGAAGTGGGAAGGTCACTAATAACACCTTATCAGTAGTTCCTTGCTTAGTTCTTCCGCCAATGGTTCCTCTGTCCACTCTTCTTCTTCTTCATAGACAAAATTTTTGGCTTATCTTCTTCAATTATTTCTTAACACTTCTTGACTTTCTCTTCTTGGATAGAGGTTTATTTGTCTTCATTGCTGTCTTCTTCTAGAAACTCATTTCCACTTGTAAAGGTGATTGGCATTCTATATTGTTTAGGATCTGTTTGATTAGGACGAGGTAAACTTCTTTGCATCTCATTAGATAGTATGTCTATTAGTTAGTCCATCTGATTCACCAAATTTTGTATGTGAGTCTCTATTTTTTGATGCCTCTATTTCTTGATGCCTCATGATTGATTCTTGATGAAATCAATCATCATATCTTCCAAAGTTGGCTCATTAATTGGGGATGCTAGGTGCTGTAAATATTCAACTGAAGTGTAATCATTTCATCCCTAGCCGTAAGAGTTTCTTCAATTTGAATTATATCTATTCCCGTATAGTGCACCTTAAAGTTGGTTGTACATGTTTGGTAGCTCCCATATATAGGTCAATGCACAACATTCATGACTATAGTAAATACTCCCACAAATGTTGCCACACGATATAGACATCAACTAAGCCTTCAAAAACATATGATGAAACTTGTCCCTCCCATACAATGATGTCATAGATTGTGAAGACTTATTCTAGCTCCGATAAAAGTATTGTTCGTTCCATCCGTCCACTGTGAATTACGGCTATTACAATAAATCATAAATCAAACAATAAACCATAAACTCAAGATCAAGTAAAAAGTTCAAAAGATAATTAAATGAACAAATTGTGCACTATTCCTAATATTAAAGTCCCTAGGAATGACGTCAAAAACTTGATTAACTTTTTCTAAGTTAGTCAGTGTTGAAATAACCACAAGTGTACGGTGTAGTTGTAGCTGTAGCTAGTACCCGCAAGTATAGGTCGATCCCACGAAGACGATGAATATTAGTAATTACTATTATCCTATTATCTAGTCTGAGTTTGGTTTTGATTTTTAATAAAAAGAAAATAAAACTAAAGTAAGTAAAATAAATGGGCAATAATATTGAACAGAGAATTAAAAAAGCACTAAGAAAATTATCAATATCAGAAAATTAGTGTCTAGGTTTCGAATCCCCCTAAACCCTTAATAGATTGATCTTTTATTATGCAATTATTTTATTGATTTATTAGACCGTGGAGATTCCTATGGTATGCTAATAGCAGACTTGGAGTCTACTAACAGCTAATCCTAAGGTTTTCAACCAAATTACATAGATTAAAGTTTATAGGATTGCTTTACCGATTTATGAATCCCTTTATTAGGTTTGACCCTAATCTTGAAGATTTCTTTCATCCCATCTATAGGGTTGCAATCAACTCCTTCAAATTGGAGTAGATCTATTCATCAATAGGATTTCTCAATTTCTATGTATGAAATCAGATTATGATCTAATTTTCCTTATTCTATTAAAACATAAATAAAATATGTAATTGGATCACAATATAACAACCAAAGTAATTGCATTAATAAAAGAATCAAATCATATTAAAGTATCCAAATAGGTTCATATAACCTAAATGCTAACGAGATGTTTAGTTACAAATTATCTAATACGAAATCAATCATTCACAATTAGAAAAACAAATTGAAAACAATGGGATCTTAATTGTAAATCTCCCTAATTGTCTTCTATAAAATATTCTTATGATATAAAGGTTTGATCTTGTATTCCGATGGATCTTTTAATGAATTCTTCATATTTTCCACTTCTCTAGACCAAAATCACCCTTTGAGAGCGATCTTCACCTCTGTACTCACCTCCTCAAAGTCTACTCTTCTTGTTTGCCTCAGTTCACATTGTTTTATAGCAAAATTTAAGGTTATGGGGAAGTACAAGTTGATGCAAAATTGTGCATCAAACTTTGCATACCGAAAACCTCCAAAATTCGTGAATTTGCATGGTCTGAGAGAAGTGCAAGGGCTGATGCACAGTTATGCATCCCTTCTATGCTTCAACTCTTCGTTTTATGCCATGTTTTCATCCAAAATTTTCTCCTTTAAGTCCATGAAAGCAATTATCACCTATGAAAGCACTTGGAATGAATTAAGTACCAAATATACAACAAAATTATAAAATATCAAGCAAAATATATCAAATATGGGTGTAGAAATATAGTCAAATATCCATCTATTATGTTACCACTTGATCTCTAGTTGTTATATTTAGCTTCTAATTAAGTCTTTTAGCTTGATAACTCATATGTGTAAAAGGCTCCCTCTTTTTCTAGCTACCTCTTCTTTTAATAAATCAAACCCTAATTTTTATATTATGGTCATGTTGGCACCATGTTACGTTATATCACTTTTTAAAAGCCTTTTATGTATACCATATGTAATGAGAAACATAATATCCTTTATTAGAATGCTCCATGTTGATGAATATGGGTTGAATGTAAGGGCATATTAGTTATGCAAGGAGAAACAAAATGTACATTATTGGAACACAATATTAATACAAGATATTGTAGGTATCATGCCTCCTAGATGAAAGATTTCCTAAAGAAATTGAATGGGATATGATATAATACAACTAGTTGACACACTGTTCTTGAGTCCTTTTTCACTTTTTCTAAAGTTTACCTAAATTGATTCAATTTTTCCCCAAATTTAATCTTGTTTCTTGAAGAGCTGAAATAAGGCCTAGTACAAAATATAACTTATTTTGAATATCATATCCTATAAGAATATCCAAAACACAAGTCTATTGATATTAAAATCATGATAAATGTGAAGTCTATCTAGCATTTATCAACTAGGCACAAATCGAGTCTATTTGGAGAGAACTTTGGTAAATATGTGTGAATCACAAGTTTCGAATAGCAACGTAATGCTAAAGAACTCAAAAATTTCTTGTAAGATATAAAGAATTACTTTGTGGCAATAAAAGTGTCTGATTGGAAGAAGGTTCTAATTATGAAGATGTACTTGGTGGATGATATAAATTTATAATAGAAAACGAGAACATTTAATGGCATTAGTGTATATAAACCTCCCACAAAAAATTTCCAAACAATGGAGTTAATATATCAATTCGTCTATAACAACATTGTTTGGCGTACGAGGAAAGCTTTAAAGTAGTTAAAGAAAGATGGCTTGGTGAGAGAGTATGTGAGCCAATTCACATTATTGAATTTAGATATGCAAAAAAATATCATAAAGAAAAGTTGTTCAACTTTATAAGTGACTTATAAGGTTCGATATAGGTTGACTTTCAAAGGTAAAATGTGAATAACCTCCTCAGCAAAATTGCAGTTGCAGATGCCTAAGTGAAACTGCAAATATCACATCAATTTAAAGTAGTGGAGAGAATAAGAAGAATAGTGGAATACAAAATGGTTTAGAAAAAGACAAAAAGAAGGAAGGGAAATCTTGTAACTATATGTCAAAAAAATAATCAAACAAGAAATTATTTGCTTTATCTGTGATGGGCCACACTTTGCTCATAAAGGCCCAAAATTGAAAGTTAGTGAGGAGTAAATAAATTTCATGGTCACTAAGGGTTTTTTGAAAAAAAAAAAAGAGGAAAGGCTTAAAGGAAGAAGTCTACCGCAATATGGCCCTATTTGATAATCAGCTTATTGCATTAGCTATTAACTTATTTTATTAACAGTTAGTTGATAAAGGATTTGCATAGAATAACATCAACCGCTTATTAAAAATGTTTAGTAAATTTAATTGTTTAGTATTAACTGTTGTGTAAAATGAATTATGAGGATATGAATTTAAAAAATTTATAAGAATATAAATACTATATCAACTTAAATATTTTACCCTATTATTATGCTACATTAAACCCTCATCTTGATTAAGGTATTCCTACATAAAAATATTCCATTATAGTTAATGATGGAATTTTTTAAATTTTATTCAATTAACTTTAAGGTATGTTGCTGCAAAATCTTATTCTAGGATTATTGTTTTTAATTACCTATTTTGATTAACTAGGACTAATTCTTAATTTAGATAATGTGTTGTTTCCTTTTAAACCTTTTAAGCGTCTTTTATATTTGTTACAAATAGTTCAAATATGACAAAAATGTCCTTTGAAAAGCAAGGAAAGAAAAACAAGTGGCCTAGATATGAGTTTGTGTCGTGAAATAGTCAAAAGTATTAGGCCACAATTGTCATTATCAAAAAGCTAAAGGCAAAATGCTGATAATATAGAGCTTGTTAAAAATCAGAATATATCCTGCTAACTAATTTTTGGCCGAAAAGCCATCCTCCAAATGGGGCCCATATCTTTATCGAACACAAGGAGCCTCTAAGAGAAAACAAATTATCCAATGGAGCCTCTAAGAGAGAACAAATTATCCAACGGATATGATAGATGGTACTTAGGTAACATTTTAATTATTTAATAGAAAGAACGATTTGTTCTTATCTTAAATTTTTGGCTAAGGATTCTTAGGGAATCAGTCGTGGAAGACTATCCAGTGATGATTTCAACAAGGCGTCTAATTCTTATGATAGGCGTAGTTTTTTTTTTTTTTTGCTTACAAGAGAAAAGAGAACAAGAAGAAACTAGGGGAGAGATTGGCGATACAAGGTGCCGTGAGAATCACGGGCCATAGTGGCGAAGACAAGCGACGGAGCCGCCTGAAGCGTGTGGAGCCTAGGACCAGAATAAGAAGCTAGGGCAGCAAGACTGTCCGCACTCTGATTGCCTTCCCGATAGACGTGTTGGAACTTCAAGTCCCAATCGTGGCACAACAGCTCTCGTATACCTGCCACCAAAAAAGAATAGTCAGTCAAAGGTAAGTTGGATGTGGAGAGGATATTGATAACCTCCAGGGAGTCCACTTCAAGGATAACTCGCCGAAAGCCCCGAGT
>JANZLD010000005.1:41306186-41321941 GCA_026413575.1 Erythroxylum carthagenense | reverse complement strand
GACCGACCCACGTAGAGAATACTACATGGTTTCATGTCATTAGTGATTCTCAATATGGTTTGACTTTAGTCCTTTGAGAACTAGTAATTACTATTATCCTATTATTTATTCTACAGAATTGGTATTGACAAGATTGAATCAGATAATTAAAGAGGCATTAAGTAAACTATCGATATCAAAAAGTTAGTATCTAGGTTTCTAATCCCCCTAAAACCCTTAATAGATTGATATTTTTTATGCAATTATTTTTTGTATTTATTAGACTATGGAGATTCTTTTAATTTGCTAATAGTTAACCTTGAGTCTAATAACAACTAATCCTATGGTTTTCATCCGAATTACTTAGGTTAAAGTTTATAGGATTGCTTTATCGATTTATGAATTCCTCTATCAAGTTTGACTCTAATCTGGAAGATCTATATCATCCTATCTTTACGGATGTAATCAACTCCTTCCAATTACAGTAGATCTATTCATAAATAGGATTTCTCAATTTCTATATATGAAATCATATTATGATCTAATATTTTGAATCTATTAGAACATAAATAAAACATGTAATCATGTCACAATATATCAATAAACCCAATTGCATTAATAAAAGAATCAAAACATTGTTAAAGTAAAAACATAAGGTTCATTTAGCCTAAATACTAACAAGATATTTAGTTGCACATGATAAAACACAAAATCAATTATAAACTGAAAGAAAAACGAATGGAAAATAGAGGGTTCATAATTCTAAATATCCCTTTTAATTCTATCGAATGATCTTGCAAGGTAAAGGTTTGATCTTGTATTTCGATGGATCTTTCGATGATTTCTTTATGTTTTCCACTTCTCTAAACCAAAATCACCCTTTGAGAACTATCTCCATGTCTAGAATTGCCTCCTAATGTCTACTCCTTTGATTTGGGGATAAAAACATCATTTATATTGAAACTTAGGGTTCTTAGAAGATATGCACGTTTGTGCCTCAAATCGTGCATAACCCAAAATCTCTAGAATTTATGAATTTGCACGGGTTGAGAGAAGTGCATAGGTTGTTGCATGCTCGTGCGCCCTTCTTTGCTTCAAATCTTCATTTTATGTCATGTTTCATCTGAATTCTTTTCCTTTAAGTCCAAAAAGGCAATTATACTTTATAAACACACTTGGAGAGAATTAAATACCAAATATACAACAAAAGTATAAAATATAAAAAATCAATTATATGGTATAATTATGATCAATTCTGCATCTATCAATAGTCTCCATACATTTTGGAAAGGATCATGAGACATTTCCTATGGTTAGGGTATTCCTTTAAGAAGGATATAGCCAAAGTAAAATTGAGTGAGGTATGTGGAAAAAGAAAAGAGGGAGGCTTAGGAATCAATTCCATGATGATTACTAGAAAAAACTTATCATTAAGTGAATTTGGAGGAGGATAAGGAAGCTTAATGGATAAGATTGCTACATGCTCATCACCTAGATAATAAATGCATATGGTGTATCCAATCCTATTACAATACATCTTGGACTCTAATGAATATGCTCAGGCTTTGAGGGTTAATAAGGGATCAATTTTAAGTCATCTTAGGAAATGGAAGAGCAACATTCTTTTTGCATAACCAGTAAGTATAAAAGGGACTTCTCAGTGATGTAATAGATCTCAATTTAGTTGCAATAATTCCAAAGTATGTTATAGAAAAGTAGGCCACATTGGATTACATATTACAAATGGAGTAACTCCTTAAAACCAATATTATTAGAAGTATCCTGAGTAGTAGGTTTAAGAATACTAAGAATGATATAATTTTAGGGAGTGATAGCTACTTGAGGTCCTTTACAAATGCCTTATGCAAGGAATGGATATGGGAACATTTTGGAAAGGTAAAGTGGTCTTCACCAACATCGAAATTATATGTTAATCCAACAGTAGCAGGAACTTTATAGTTGGCTTTCAAAAAAATATATGAGATATGTGCTTAGAAGATTTATGAATGTTCTAGTAACTTGAGTATTCTGCCATGATTAAACTATGTATAAGACTTAGCTCTTATTTGGATGAAGGATCTTAAAGATAATATGGAAAGGGATCAAGGAACTTTGCATCATAAAGAAATTTGTGGAAAAATCTTTAGGAGTTGGAAGAATGGTTCAATTGCCAACAAGTACGGAAGAAAGCAAATAAGACAATACAAAAGATAGCAATTGTGTCTACAATTCATGCTATATGGAGCGAGTGCATTAGAAGAATTTTTCCAAGCCCTAAAACATATGATATAATATGGAATCAAGAACTTACAAGCCATATCAAGGGGTAAATACTAATGTACTAGTTACACATAAATTATAATATAATGTTAATGATGCAATAGGTGTTATAAAACTTAGAAGAATTGGAGATTTAGGTATAGGTTGATTTACCAATTTACATAGATCATCCATGATCAAGTAGTAAGGAGACTATAAAATGCTTTAATGGTGCACACGAAGAGATAATAATTCAAAACATCTTAAGGGACTTACAGCGCCTTGCATAAGGCAAAAGGAGCTAAAGCTAAGTACAATCTTAGGATGAAGAGAAGCAGGAATAAAATAAACTAAAAATTAAACAAAATATTAGTCTCTCAATGTGTACATCTTCAGGTGTAAAGGATGATACAATCATACTAAAGGTAAGGAGATGTTTGAATATAAGTAAAATATGTAGTGGTGATCTACACTTGTGGGATGCTGAGCTCTAGACACTTGTTCCCTACTTATGCAACGTTTGTCATTACAACATTAGTGTTACAACATGTATAGATTTATAATTCAAGTTAACCATTATATGCTTTCTTCTCTAGGGAATGATAGTATCAGAGGGTTGTACAAATGTAAGGATCTAATTTTTGGGTTGTTCAAGAGTGTTTGGAACCATTTTCCCTACTTTTAATGAATCATTACTTAAATTTTCAAAAAAATAGAATTATATTAAAAATTAATATAGAGAGAACATTCTCTATATTAGGATGGTGAGTTTGCATATAGGATCGAGTATGAGGGAATTATGTGGTAGATCTTAGTAGTAAAAAAATTCTTATAGGAATTAACCTTTTTAATTTGTTTTGTAATCTCATATTCTCTCCACATTTAAAAACAATTAAAAATTTGAAAATTATAAGGCAAGTTGTTCTATAAATATATAATCATTTACCTCATGCATAAATAATTGGGTCGTTATAAAGTTAGAATTTTTGGCTTATATTTAGGAAAGAAGTACCTAACCAAATTATATAAGAATACCTTAGGGAAACCTAAATTGAAGAAAAAGAGGGAAGTAATTAAAATGAGAAAAATGATTAGAGGCTTAATGATAATGACATAATAGTTATATATTCTTTAGTAAATGAATGAAAGATTATGATAGATGAAACTATAACACCATTGTAATGAGTTCAAAGACATAAATGGAGGCTATTTTTTGTTACAAAAGATAACTAACAAAAATTAGTAAAAAGGACAGATCAAACCACAAGTTTAAGTAAGTATTAGAATTTCCATGTTTGCTTTATATCAGGGGTAAGAAACCTGTGTGCATCTTTGGCAAAAATTTTAGCTCGAATGAGGTTGATAATTATGTTGGGTAGTTGGTATTTCTCTTCCTTTTCGTTACTAAATCTATGCCTATTCCTTTATTTCCAAATGCATTATGTGGACATTTCAAAGGAAGCCAAAAAAAAAAGAGTTGTGTTCGGAGTTCCTCTATTTTATTTCGCAATTATCTACTACAATACAAACTCTCAATTATAATGACCAGGTTGTGTCAATAACAAGTGCATAGGATGACTCCAAATAGCTTTAGAATAATTAAAATGAAAAAAAGACGATCTCTATCTTCAAAAGCCAAGTTACAAAGAACACATAAGTCATTAACATTACCATGCCAAAGATTCATTGTTAGGAGGCAGTTCTTGATAGATAACCATGTTATGAAAGTTGCTTTGGGGATAATGGTATTATGCCATAAAAGGGAGTACCACAGGACTACCGTTATTAGTAAAGAGATTATGACATGATTTGTTAGAGAAACCACCATTTACTATAAGATAAAGAGACTATGGCATGATTTGTTGAGGAGCACATAAAGAATTATCATTAAAATAAAATATACCACCAAAATACATGCCAATTATAAGAAGCCAACCATATGCTATCAAATTAAAACTCTCAAGAATACATTAGGTTTTGTGAATTTCCATAAAAGGTTTGACCATAATATAATATGATTTACGTAAGCATATCTATAGTATCTAATAAAACTTTTTATATATAAGTTGTAGTCTTGTCAAATGCATGTTCTCTCTAATCATCCACATATGAATTAATATATATCATATTGATAGTATAACTAAATTTTCATTAGTAATATTAAAAGATATTTCACAACAATAAATTTCACTTTATAAGTAATATCGAATAGATCCTTAAAAGGATAATATTAGGGTTATCCTATCTGAACATATACAATCATTAGCCACAAATCATGTTTTTTCCAATAAATAAAGACATCAAAGTAAAAAGAATTCTAAATGAAATCTTTTTGGTCTGGTCATATTTAATCCATTAAATAATCTTTAATCATCTTCTCTCTTAAAAATAATTTTGAAATTAATCTTCCAAGTTCTTTTGTACCTCCTAATTGATAACCTTATGTTTACAGTAAAAAAGAACAAAAAAAGATTAAAAAAAGATTGACTAAAGACACTTTAAATTATGGTTTTTTGTTTTATATACTTTCCTTTCACCTAATATATAGATTGGAAGACAATCAAATGCTAGGCTATAGATTTCTTTGTAACTCTTTAGAATGGGGCTTATATTCTAAAAATGTTTCCTAGGCCATGAAATTGTATATTCCTATTCTCTAGGGTAATACGGGTTAAGACACATTTATGTATCAAGTTGTATTTCTATTTAAATATTACAATTGCCATATGGCCTCTCTTTTGCCATGTTATAAGCTAAGTCATCACCTCCATATGGTCTAAGCAAGTGTTAGGTTAAGAATTATGCTTTACTTAATGTTCTTCTCTCAAAATTTTCTCTAATTCTAGATAAAACTTGTCTTATGGAAGCATTTTCATAATTACTTGAAAACATAGCATTAATTGAATTAAAAATATAATAAGCAAAGAAAAATATTAAGGAAAATATATGTAATACCTACACACTTAAGCTTTTTGTGAACATTAAGTAAATAAACCTCATTCACTCTTAAGTAAGTCACAATTTTGAGGAAGTTCAACAAATCAATTAAAGAAATCAAAAGTCTTTATCATTATCTAATGTTATTATTTGTAAACTATTTATATCTTGTTTAGCAAGTTTTAACTATAAAACCCTCAATATATTGCAAGTATATGGGTTGTAACGTAATAGTTGAGGTGCGATCCCACAAGGAATCAGTGAACTAAATGAACCCTAACTTAGTCTAAGGTCCAAAAATTGTAATTAAAATGAAATACAAATTAAAATAGAAATTTAAGCAATTGAATATGAATTGATTGAAATTGAAATTTTAAAGTAACGCAAGGAAATTAAAATTGAGCACAACCAATTGACAGATCAAAAATCACATAAGGAAGATTAACAAATTATGAGAATAGGGGATTTATCCTATCATCAAATGCTAAATTGATTACTTTTAAGTTAATCAATATTGGTCCTAGAATCCAGAAGGGTGGATTATTCTCTCTCGAGTTTTAATTATTAAACCATAATTGAATCAAATTATTGAAATTGCAATATCTCAATTGACAAAAATTGCTAACATTCCAATTAGATCTTAAACACTCTAATAGACTATTGGTTCCTCACAAGAGATCTTTTCATATAAATTACCAATTTGATTATTTGTGTGATCTATTAGATTGTTAACTCTCCTTACCCAACCTGGTAATTTTGTTATCGGTTCACTCTCTCGATTTATTACCAAAACACGCAAATACGATAAACGATCACAGTACTCATTACATTAACATCAAAGTAATCAAATTACCATCAATTCAAGAAACTATCCCAAAAAGAGTTTAGAAAATCCTTAAACACAAATTCATCATCCTCATATCCATCTTATACATGAAATGAAAGAAATAACAAGATGAATTGAGAAAGCTAACTTGGAATAGACTAGGAGTGACAATAAGAACAATAACAACTCCATCTTCTCTTCTCTTCATTGGTTCTTTCCAAAAATGGCAAATGGAGGCTCCCTTCAGGTCATTTTCATTTTCTTTTATAGTGTTGTTTCCTTTTAGGGTAAAAACTAGGTTTTACCCAGGTTAAAAAATCCAAAACGACCCTCTAAAACTAGAAATGGAAGCAGATTCCCGTTTTTGTTACCTGTCATGATCGTGACACTTAAAATTGAGCTTCTGTCATAATCGTGATAGGGATCTCATAATCGTGACTGGGTGCCATTTGGCTTCTGTCACGATCGTGACAAGGGTGTCACTGTTGTAACCATGGCTGGGCTGCTTCTGTCATAATCGTGACTGATGTAAGTCTTCCTCTAAGCTTTCTTTAAACTTCTCTGATCTTCTTTACCTAATCTCAAACACTAACATACACATCAAAACACCTCAAACATATAAAATTAAAGCCCAATATTATCCTCTAAACTAGGAAACATTCAAAAGCAAAAACACATAATCACACTAACACAATTCTATACCTAAACATATACAAATAATCTAATTAACAACTAAAAACATACTAAATTACCCATTAAAGCATAATGTAACCTATAACTATCAACATCCCCATACTTAAACTTTGTTTGTCCTCAAGCAAAAATAGAAAAAAAAAAGAACACCAAAAAATAACACATATAAGCATAGGTTTGGCTCCATATTATCTTCAATCTTCTCAACTATATCATTAGTATCTGTAAGTGTAGCAAAAGTAGTACCTTGCATGGGTTTTTGGCTTCAGATTATTTCCAATCTTTTCGACTCTTTCATCAGTATCTGTAGGAGTAAGATGACTATTTTGATCATTTCTAGTTGCTGCTCAGATTCGCCTTTCCTCGTAAGCTCTTGGTAAATTCTATATTTAAAGATTTTCCCTGTTAGTCTCCAAAGCTTCCTTGGTGACTTAGAAGGTGGCTTCCAATGGTTGGAGATAGCAATGGTATCTTCCCATAATTTATTATCATCATCCAACCTCATAATTGGTATTTCATTTGGAAGCTCCTTGGAGAGTTCATTACTAACACAAATTTGAGCGTGACCTATGTTTCTTTTCATGGCAATGTTTTGATTCATGCATAGAGGTTTTCTGAAGTAGCTAGCTAACAAACTTAACCCTGCATTGTCCAATATTCGAGGCATACTATGAAAGTTTATCAAAGAGGAATACTTTGAATATAAATGGTATCAAATAGTAAATTAGGCTACCAAATTTGTAAGAAGATAGATTGGTTACTTAGATGCCATGGACCATCTTTAAGAAGTTTTTGAGCTTCAGAGACAAAGGAAAATGTGAAGAGAATGAGATTGTCCTCTAAAGGTAACACATCTATTAATCCTTTATTTTTCCATAATTTATTTTCCCTTCGTTATATGAATGGAAAGGTTGGCCTTTGATAAAAAAAAAAAGAAACCAACCATGGATTCCCAACTATGGGCTCCCTATTGAAGAGTTACAATCTCAGGGTAAACAACAAGCTTTCCATTCAGTTCTTACTTGGATGGAAGGAGAAGATCGAGGTAAGATGGTCCCCTACTACTTACTTCCATGTTTTTTTGGAAGAAGTGCAGGTTAAGTTGGAGGGGAGGGTTTGGTTATGAGGGATAAGGATGGGAATTCATATGGGTTTAGGATTGAGGTGTTGGGTGTGTTGCCAAACATGGGAAGGAATATCTTTGTAGAATGAAGGATAAAAAAAACAGTTGAAAAAACAATAATTTAGGGAAGGCGGGAAGGGAGGTTTTGTTGTGAAAAACAAAAATGCCCCTGACTGGAGGAAGAAGCTATGAGCAGGGTGGGAGTGAAGCAAGAAGTATTTTTAGGCTATGAGCTAGGGAGCAATAGGGAAGCATGGTAGATGGAGCCAAGTAACCAAGGTAGGAAGAATGGAGTCCAAAAATGCCTTGGTGCATCTAGAGAGGAGTAAGAGAGTCTTTCTCTAACCCATTAGTCAACAAGAATTTACCTTTTCTAATTCTATGTCTAATAAGTTTTCAAAACTATTCCAAGTCATAAACTAACGTAGAGTATAGGTCTAAAACTAAAGAGATAAACTAACAATCTAAACAAATAAAATAACATAAAGTAAAAACAAAAATAAAGCAAAACAAAAGAAACAAAAGTAATGATTAGATTAATAAAGCTAGGGTTTTCCTAATATCATCGTCCATGACAACGACATCAAAAAATTGATTGACTAAAAATGCATATGCCAATAATGAACTATAATAAGTGCACGACATAGTTGTAGCTAGTACTGGCAAATGAAAGTCAATCCCACGAGGATAGTGATTACTAGTAGTTACTGTTATTCTATTATCTAGTCTATGAATTGATTGTGATTTTTAATTTAAAAGAAATAAAACTAGACCAAGAAAAATAAATAGGTAGCAAGATTGAATCACAGAATTAAGGAAGTACTAAGAAAATTTCCGATATCAAAAGATTAGTATCTATGTTTTGAATCCCCTTAAACCCTCAATAGATTCATCTTTTATTATACACATATTTTATTGATTTATTGGATCGTGGAGACTCCTATAGTACGGTAATAGCTAACCTTGAGCCCATTAACAACTAGTCCTAAGGTTTTCAACCAAATTACTCATGTTAAATTTTATAGGATTGTTTTACCGTAATGTGAATCTTTCTATTAGTTTTAACCATAATCTGAAAGATTTATGTCATCCTATCTCTAAGGATTTAATCAACTCCTTCCAATTATAGTAGATCTATTTATAAAAAGGATTTCTCAATCTCTATGTATGAAACCAAGTTATGGTCTAATATTACAATTCTATTAGAACATAAATAAAACACGTAATATGATCAAAATATTTCAATCAAACTATTTGTATTATTAGAAGAATCAAATCATATTAAAACATCAACATAGGGTATATTTAAACTAAATACTAACTTAACTAAATACTAACAAGACACTTAGTTACACATGATCGAACACAAAATCAATCATAAATATAAAGAAAAACAAATTGAAAACAATAGCTTTATAATTATAAATCCCCCTAATTTTCTTTTATTGAGTATTCTTGTGATATAGAGGTTTGATCTTGTATTTCGATGGATCTTTCATTAAATTCTTCATGTTTTCCCACTTCTTTAGATCAAAATTGCCCCTTGAGTAGCTTGTGAGAGTTTTAAAACACCATTGTATGTATTTGCCTTCAATCTACCTTCGAAAACATCTTTTGTATTAAATTCTAAGATTTTGGCTGATTCAAGGTCGTGCATCAAACTATACATAACCAAAATCTTTGAAAATCACAAATCTGTATGACCTAGGAGAAGTTCATGAGCTGGTGTATGATCACGCATCCTTTTAGTGCGTTGAATCTTTGTTTTATGCCATATTTCTTAAAAATTCTTCACCTTTAAGTTTGTGAAGGCAATTGTACTCTATAAACACACTTAGAGTGAATTAAGTACCAAGTATACGATAAAATATAACTTATCAAGCAATAATACATCAAATATGAGGTATACATATGATCAATTATGCATTTATTAGATTGATAGAATTATTATGGAGAAGGTAAGTTGTATGCTCTGAATGCACAATCTACTGAAGTCCTTTTTATGTGAGATAGTCCTAACCATTGTATGTTTGATCAATAGGACTCCTTTAGTCTGTTTAGATCTCGATATTCCTTTAAAAGCATAGAAAAAGTAAGGATCTAACTTATACACATCTAAAGGCAGTTGGATTCAAAGTTTTAAGCATGTGCGAAAGGAGCATAGACCAAAAGTAGATTTAAAGACTACTCCTTTTGTGATTGTTGGATATCATATAGAGGAGTTTGTTTATAGGCTCTAAGATCTAAAAAATGAAATATTTAGCAGCAATTATAGAGTCTTATAATTATAAGATGGGTGCATATCTTATCAAAGTAGATATAATTAATACCAATAGGTTATCTTTCAGCAATGGAGATAATACCCCTATTCCTTTTTCTTTAATTAACATACGAGTGAAGAAAGAAAACACAAGCTAGCACAGGATGATAATGATCAGGAGCAATCTAATGGTGATGAGTCATATATGACACATCTTATGGATAATATAGAAGAGCTCTGTGAGCATAATAGGTTAGGGGAGCAACTTGCTCAATTGTTGGAAGATGTCCAACTTCTAAGGTCAAGTAGAGGAGATGAACTCATCCAAAAAGAATGATATTTATGAGTTAGTAAAGTTTACCAAAAGTCAGAAGGCTTTGAAGAATAAATGAGTGTTCATAAAAAATGATGGTGAGATGTTAGTGAAGTATAAGGCAAGATTAGTGGTGAAGGGATATAATCAAGAAAAAGTATAAATTTTAACGAGACTTTGTTGCCAATAGTCAAAATGACATCGATACCTATAGCACTATGACTAGTTGTTAGTTTGGATCTTGAGCTTAAGTTGCTTAGTATGAATACTACTTTCATATATAGCAATTTGGAAGAGAAGATTTACATGGAGCATTTAGAGGGGTTCAAAGTTAAAAGGAAATAACATTTTGCATGCAAGTTGAAGAATAATCTTTATAGGATCAAATAGGCACCAAAAATAATGGTGCAAGGAGTTCAATTTGTTTATGATGATCATTGGGTATAAGTAAACATTAGCTGATTCTTTTACAAATTTTAGAAAATTTTTCTGATGATTATTTCATAATCCTTCCTTTTTATATGGAGCATATGTTGATAATTAGACAAAATGCTCATATGATTTGTAAGTTGAAGAGGATTTGTCTAAGTCCTTTGACATGAAAGATTTGGGTTCTGCAAAAAAGATTTTAGGTATTGATATCATTCATGACAGAAAATTCGAAAAGCTATAATTCTCACAAGAGAAATATATTAAATGGGTGCTTAAGAGTTTCAATATGAATCATGTTATGCCAATGAGTACACCATTAGCAACTCATTTCAAGTTGAGAAAAGGAGCTTGTCCTACTACTAAAAAGGAGAGAGAAAGTATCTCATCAATTCAGTATTCCTCTGTTGTTGGTTCCTTAACGTATGCTACATTAAGCATGAAACCAAATATCACACATGTTGTTGGATTTGTGAGTAGATTTTTATCCAATCCATAAAAGGTACATTGGAAAGAAGTAAAGTGGATCTTCAAATATTTATAGAGCATTTCCAATTTGTGTTTGTGTTTTGGAAGTTGTGAGCAAATTCTAAAAGGATATATAGATTCAAGCGTGTGACCGTGTATCTCTATGACACAAGCGTGTTTGATCGTGCCCTCCATTGACACAAGCTTGTTTGATTTTGAAGAGTTTTCTTTCAATTTGCACACGATTACAGAAGCTTACACAGTTACGCACACAAACATGTCCACCATTGATATGGGTGTGCCTCCTAGACATGGGCTTATCCTCTAGAAATAACTTCCAATAATTAATTTTACCTTAAATCATCTTGAAATTCATTTCTTTTCATCCACGAAGACAACTAAGACCTTCAGAGCCTAGATTTAGTAGTATTAAACACATAAATGTCCATAAATTAGAGTGGAACTGTAAAACTCTCTCCCTTCAGTCTATTCTGAAGGAGAAGTCTACCACCCTATTAATCACTTGAAAGCCATCCCGATGATCTTACTTCAAAACTTAGGCATAATCCAAGGAACCACTTTCGTTAACATGTGGGCACCATTCTTATCCATTTGAATTTTTTCAACTTCATTAGTTGCTCCTCAACCACAGACAACAACCAATGATACTTCACATCATTGTGCGTAATGTGGGAAAGATATATATAATTTTGGCTCAAATCCATAACACTTGGGCATCATGTACTCATCTTGTTTCACGTCCAATTCTTGGAAAAATGCTTCAACCAAAGCACCTTTGGCCTCACTAATAGACAAAGCTATACATTTTTACAACTTAGATTGCTAAAAAATAGTTCACCATTTAAATTTGAACAAATAACCTAAGGTGGAATTTCTATTATCAAGATTACCATCCATATTTGAATCTATATATCCTTTTAGAATTAGCTCACAACTTCCAAAACACAAACACAATTTGGAAGAGCTATATATATATAGTAGTAAGAAAGTTGGCTAAAGAAAGAGCTAGAGAGATTTTTTGTAATTATCTTGTAGGGAGTTCTTGAGTAAGATAGCCAGAAATCTTTTTCACTTATATCCTAATATCTGTTTAAGTGGATTTTGTTATTGGTTTGTCTCATGATTTTTATCTCTATAACGGAAATTTTTATGTTAAAATCCTATTTTTGTTATCTTTCAATCATTTTTATCAGTTGAGCGTAATTAAATAATTGTCAATTATGAAATTTCTCTATCTTTTAAGATATATGTTCGTCATGTTGTGATAAGAATATGTTGCATTTTGTTTTTTTTTTAATATCTTGTGTTCCTTTTTGTTCAATCTTTGAAAATAAAATAAAATATGTCATACTTCTCACCAAAAATTATATTCGTAGTCATGACAATTTGCGGCTGAGTTTCCAAATTTCAACTGTTGACTAAAGGACACCGGTCGTCAGGTAGTTTTACGTAATTTTATCTAGCAGTTTCTTCGAAACTGCATGCTCGCTGAAGTACCAAAAAGTGTATATTCTGCTGACAGGAAAGCTATTTAACTGGAATGGCGAAACTTTGCAGTTGAACTGAATTTACAGAAGCGAGAAACATCAAAATCAAGGAAAGGAACTAATCCACGAACAGGGGATGGTGAACGGAAAAGTTTACACGTAATCAAGGTTTTTCAGTAATGAGTTACTGAAATGACAGTCCTTTTGTGGTTACCGAAAACGACCCAAGTTTGCCATAATCACCACAAATGTACAGAGGTGTCGGATATGTATAAGAACAGATATATTATCAACACATGAATGGCATGCCATCCCTTTCGTGACAGTGGGAAAATCCTTAGGGTTATTACAGATCGATATATCATCTAAAAATTACAACAGTTAAAAAGAGCACTTCAGCCCAATTTATTATTTGAGAGGAGGGCAAAAGTACATCATCTGAGAACTTGAAACGAAGAACTCACTGAAAATCTATCTAAAGTCCACATGCATCATATCGTTCCGCGTACTGTTTTGATCCATCCATCAAACCAGGGCTCAATCTAACCATGAGAATGCAAAATTCCATCTGGTTTATCGCCCCATCTCCATCCAGGTCGCCTTCCATCAGCATACACACGAGCTCATCATCTCTCATGTCTTGAAGCCCCAATAGCAGACTGTTTCTCTTCAAGCTTTCAAACGTAATCAGGCCTTTCTCAACATCCATTAGCAGACGAAACCCGTTACACAGCTCCCCGATAAATCCTTCTGCTCCAAGCCGTGCCATCATTGAAGGAAAAAAGTCTTCGAAATCAACCGCAAGATCTAATGCCATCATTCGTCAAACAAGCTTCTTAAAAGTTGTGTGTGAAACACTTTGAATGCTAAAATATTGGTAGCTAGAGCTATATCAAGCTGAGGTGAACATATAATAGAAACTTTTGAGTGATAATATGAAGATTGAAAGTTCTGAGTGGTGTTTAACAAAGAGAGCTGATGGAAGTTGGAGAGACTATGTGCATTATATAAGTGGGTAAAATAACTTTTTTATTTAAAATTTGCTTTTGAAGCCAACCACCCGTACTTAGCTTTCGTCGCCTGTTGATTACACGAATACCCTTTTTCCTGGAAGCTGCAAAGGGTCACAGGATCTTTCTGCAAAAATTCAAATGCAAATCATATCTGTCACAAGGTAATGTGATTAATTTATGTACGATTTTTTTCTTCATGTTGCGGCACTTTTACGTAAGGATAGTAAATAGTAATTGCGATATGTCATGCGAAGAATGGAAGATTTCTTTGTAGAATCCGTAATATGACTCGTGTTTTGTCCTAACTCCTAATTGTATTGTCTCTGATTCTGATCCTGATACAATACAAATACAATTGCTATTGTATTATATCATGTCTTCTTATATTCTCAGTGCTAGTTATGACATTCAAATAATCTGGATTCTGGAAAATTTGATTTGAGGCACCTCACACGTCGTTTTACGCAAGTTTAGATTGATGAGATCCTCCATGTAATAAAAAAGGATTACCTGGAATGGAGGCTTCAACATGTTTTTGGCCAAGAATTTTTTCTTAGATAATGGCAGGGGTACTTGAAAAAGTTATATTAGGTGGCTGTCACTAACTCGAAAATTTCTTAAACTCATAACCAATTTATGTTAATTAAACGGCCAGAATTGACACATCAAAATAAAATATTTTGCTTGACTCTTTTTCTAAGTGAAAGTCTCAGTAGATCTTAAAGTGTTTCATTAAAATTATCGTAATTGATAGAGAATAACAAAAGATGGTCACAAAATCGATGGCTCTAACAGTTTGTGAGTCCTAATTCTCGAGACACGTAGTTTGCTTATTAGGTGATATTATGGACAGCTATAGCTTATCATATTGAGTTGATAAGATTCTGCACGTAAGGAAAGGATCACATAGAATGGAAAGGCATCCAAATGTGTTTTGGCTATTTTTTCTCAATTTGCACGTGATATGTTCAGATTTTAAGCAAATTTAAAAAGCATTTTTTATCGTAGGCGGTCACTTGATGAATTATTTGAGCGTATCCGGAGGACTATCATGGAAAAACCTAAATAATTTGGGTCCATTTGTAGGGTTGTCTAGCCTCCATGGTGCTGATGTATTTGAAGCCATTGCTGTACGCATTGAATGTCCTTGAGCTGTCCGGTTACTGTACCTCGAAGATAATGAGAAACTGGATATAGGGTAGATGTTCAGTTGGTACTAGAATCCAAGTTAAGGACTAAGCTTACTTTGTGACACCATACCACTAGCAGGAGGGAAGTGATTTGGGAAAATAGTGATGCAATGAGAAGGGAGTAATAAAACAATTTCGATTGCATGGCTTCACGAAGCTTCATGGCAACTTCCTTTCTCATACACTTTTGCGTACATCCCTTTCACTTTCATCTTTTTTTTTTTTTCAAGTGTGAACCAGAAGTGATCTATCACATCAATTACCATCAGCTAGCTCTATTGCAAATTAATGATCTCCACACTGGTTGGTTTCAGTTCTCCTAGTTTCAACGGCTAATTTATTTATTCACTAAACTCACGCTTGAAATTATTTAATGAGTTTGAAATATAGATGATGATGTTATTACTTAGTGATCACAAATGGACGTATTAACAACTCCTAGACAACATTGAAAACTTTATTAAATGATGCATGGCATTGTGTCGTCATGCGCATGCCGCGAATTTAGTTGAAGGTAACCCAGTTTATTTTTTTTCTGATTCAATTAGTACAGTATTTGGTTCAAAGAAAGATATGGTTTTTGTTGGTGGCTCCACTTGAGATGAAAACAATATTTATGTGGAATATGTTGATCTTGTTATAAAATTTAAAGAAAAAAAGAATGAAGAAAAAATAATGTTAAAGGGATTTATTTCTCTTAATATGTATATCAAAATAAATTACTCAATGTCTTATGTATTAGATGATTTTATCGATT
>JANZLD010000005.1:41182541-41194823 GCA_026413575.1 Erythroxylum carthagenense | reverse complement strand
AACATATAATAATAATAATAATAATAATAATAATAATAATAATAATAATAATAATAATAATAATAATAATAATAATACAACGTTAAATTTTTTATTAATATGAATAATGTAGCAAGCTACATCATATTAGTATTTTTCATATAATATTATGAATTTTATTATTTAATAAATTAAAAATAACTTATAAGGACGTGATTTAAAAAAATTTATAAGGTCACGATTAAATATTTAATTTTACAAAACTTAAAATTTTGACAATAATAAAAATAGAATAAAAATTAAATTTTACACAAAATTTACAAATGTTTCTAACCTATAACTACATAAACCCCTCCTCACCCACTCATTAAAACCAAGAAAACGACTTATCCATACAAGAAAGGAAAAGTTGAACATTAGCTGCTTATTGAGGATACAAATGAGGGTAAGTTTGACTTTTGATATTTAAAAGTTCAGCTAATTGTTAACAATAGCTGTTTACGTTAAATAAGCTTTTGGAAAAGTTGTCCACCAAACATATTTTATGGCTGTTTGAAAAGTCAAATAGCTTATGACAACCAATCAGCTAAAAAAATAGTTGATTGATTGCCTACCAAACTAGCCCTAAATGGGTAAGTAGTCCAATAACAGAAACATAATAAAGTTAAATTATAGGGCGTAAATGATATAAAGTGGCATTAGAGATAATGATATGGTCAAATAAATTGATTCATTAAATTATCATATTTATCTATGATTACTTATATTAAAAATATAAATTTGTAATAAGTAACATTAGTTTTTTCATTAAAAATAAAATTTCATTATATTTATAAATTGTTGTGAATATATGCTTTAGTTCAATATATTATTAAATTAAATATTTTATTGTAATTTTATTAAATTAAGTTATCAATTTCTTATTTTTATTTATAATCCATAGTAATAAATTGAAAGTGATAGTAAATTAATTTTTATTAAAATTAATAATTTTTAGACACATAAGACTTCATTTAGACAATTGCATTATAAAGTCATGATTGATAATTAACAAATTTTATCAATAATATATTTCAAAAGTATTAATTATAATGACTATTATGATATTAATTACTCATTAATAGTAAAAATTAAACAATACAGTTTGATGTATTTTAAAAAGGATTATGATAAAATATATAATCTTTTTTATACTTACTTATTAGTATCATTAGATAATAAATAAAAAGTTAATGAAACATATTAATGTTATAGAATAATAAATATGTTATTAATATTCATTAATTTAGCAGTTTAAATTAAACATTACATATAAAATATTATTACACTATTAAATATAAGTTATATTTTTTTAAGAAATGAAATTTCATTAATACTGTAAAATTATACAGATAATATCATAAATAATTTAGCCCTCCACTCAACCTAAGGTTCTAGTACAATAAACATTCCACTTCTTATACCACATTTTCTTTAGACTCTTTATGCCTTCCTTATACATGTGTGTTCTCCTATTGGCTTACCATCTTACTTGCATTAGTTTCCATTTAAAACATTTTGTACTAAGGTTTTCTTGCCAACCTTTTTCTTTACTCATTAAGTATGCATCCATCATGAGTAGAGCTTCAAGTTAGGAGTTTGTGTGTTTCTCTTTGCTTTTCATTCTTTCCTTACCATAACTTCAATTTTTATACTCATCTCATCTATTTATTATAGGTTAAGCATCAGTTTGATTGTTGGGTCCCCATTTCTGGAGCCCAATTATTGGGCACCATTTTCATAGCCCAACCCTTGTGAAAATACCATAAGACTTGAGCGTGCGTATTACCTTGTAGGGTTGTTTCAATAAGCCCTTATTAGCCATCATCCCACATGAGTGGCGTGCCCACACCAGTCAAACATAAAAAACGAACTCATTTCTCCTATTTTCGAACAGATTTTGGGAAATCTCAAATCAAAATTTCAAGTTAGCTTCTTCAGAATATTTGTTCCCTATTGTATTAAGTTTCTAATGACACCAAAATCATTCAATTTGGTGCAAAAATATAAAAGTTATAGCTCACACATTTTTGAACTGTTATTAAATTGAAACAATACATAACTTCCATCCAGAAATTGAAAGTCTTAGAGTCTGAATTAAAATTCAATCTCTTCATAGGAGTTGTAGCTTTATGTCTCTAGTTTATTCAAAAACAAGAATCATCTCATTTGTTTCCTCATCAAAATACTGAAGCATGTTCAATAAAACATCCAGTTTATACTCTTCCAATTGATACCCTTACTTTGATTCAATCAATCATTTTCAAATCAATACCAAAACTATAAATTTTAATGAGAGATAGAGGAATGTGTTAGGAATCTAATGCTTCAAAAATCAGGTTATTTGGAGGCCAGACGACAAAGTTATGGTCAAAAGAGTGGAACATGTTTAGGCTTGGGGGTAATCGGTCGGTTGCGATTGTGCATTTGCGCGACTACGAAATTCGCGTAATGATCGCGACTTCTCCCTCCTTACTTTTCTTCTTCCAATCTATATTGGTAAAACAGGAATAACTTTCACTACAAACATCATATTAAGATCATTTAAAGACCATTTCCAAGAGGACTTCTAGCCTTAAAACTTCTATGAAGACCTCAAAAACAAAATTTATCTCTATAAGGGTTAAGATTTGGAAATAAAGCAACTGTCATGAAAGTCTTTCCTATACAGCATCACAAACTTCTAATAATCATATCTCTCAACTCCGATATCCAATTATTTCATACTATATAACAATGAAAATCTAGAAAGCAAAATTACAACTTTCAAGAAGACAACTTTGTCTAATTCAGCCTAGATCAATCCAGATTTTTTGCTAAAGTCAGAACCCAATTTGACCCTTATAAAAAACTTGAAATTTGTCCCAAATTCACTTCCTCTAATGTAATATCATTCATAACAATTCAACTACCAATTTTACTTCATTAAACACTTTAATCTCTACTCATTTGATTCATCACCTACATCCAATTCTCGTCATCCACAAACTCCTATCTTTCATTTCCATAACCTCTCACTTATAAGCCACAACAATTCATGTTCAAAGTTCATTAACTCAATTAGATAACTTTTCCAAATACATCTAATTTCAACTCACATCATCCATACAAAATCCATATTTCATTAATAACAAAATAGAAGTTTACAAAGGTTTAATGGCATTCTAAGTCACATTACATCATCGGTATCCAAATTCAAAATACAAGCCAAAATTCTCGAAATACGTCTAAAGTCTTACTTTTATGAAATCTAAATTAATATACAAAATCATTGCAAAAATAGAATGGTGCCTCGACTCTTGGTTACCCGATCTCATTTTCTTCACCTGAAGATGGGACGAAAAGGAGGTGAGCATGAAAGCTCGTAGGTAACAAGTTTATAATGAAAAATAAGCAAAATCGTTGAAATGTTCATTTGTCGTATAAAAATCATAATGAATTCATAAAACGCTTCGTTCTAAAATTCTCAGTCAAATTCACAATTCTAGCTCAAAACTCATAGTTAAAATATCATCACATCAACATAGCATATTAACCATTAATGCAGAACACTCAAATTATGCAACATACTTAACAATTCAAAGATGCAATGCACAAACAAAGGGCTCGAGGGTTCCATGGAACAAAATGGTAAAAATGAAGTTTACACCATGAACAAAATGAGTCCTTTTTCTTCAGATCTTATATGCCACAAGCGGGCATCTGGGAGAAGGCTCTCGTTAACGTGCACGTGACAAAAGAAATGGTTCCACTTTTGCCTAAACAAAAGCACATATTCAGTCTCAAATCATTTCATCATACTTTTATGGTTTTTCTTTTTTTTTTTGAATATACAAAATACCATGACATTTTTCAAGGCATAACATAAAATGTTTAAATGCATTTCCATCTTTATTTCAAAATTCATGAACAAAATTCTTATACCAATCACATAAAGATTTCTCAAATCATTCAAATAGCAATCATGCAACATTTAATAAAACAATTGAAATCATTTAATTCTCTTGATTCAAAAGAAAACATTAGTGGCTCATACTTTATTATAAACATGGAACCCATCTTGAATTCCTTGCTTAAAGACTTTGCTTAAAATGCCTCTACTCTTGCTCCTCTTGCCTCCTTTGATTTCCTTTTTTCAAAGAAAAAATTCACATTCAATAGGGATTCAAATTGGAGAACCCACATGACATGTTTACTAGAATTGATCCTAAAGTTCTTAAACCCATACATTTCTTAAGCTTTATGAACCAAGACCCTTTCAAAAATCCAAAAGATTAAGTATAACCTTACCTTGAATTTTCACCAAATAGTGAGATTGTTAGCTCTAATGGAAGCTCTAATCCTCCACTTCCTTTTTCCCTTCTTGAACATCTTCAAAATCACTCTTTAAGACTAAGAAAAATCAAAACCTAGCTTAGCTTTCTTTCTTTTCTCTGTTCTCCACCAAAACTCTCTTCTCCTCTCTTCTATTTTTGTTTTTTCTTCTTCATTTAAAAGCAAGCCAACAACTCTTCTTCCAATTATGCCATTAACAATTGAGAAATGTCCAATTTGCCCTTCCTTATAAGCTTAGGTTCTTTTAACCTTAAGTGGTCTTCCAAAAATTCCCTTCATGCAATCTTACTACCTTAACACTTTAATTTAATTAACCTTTGTCATATAATCTTACTAATATTAACATAATAATAACTCAAAAAATTAAATCCATCAAAACCTTATAATTCATTAAAATTAGGCTTAACTAGAGAAAAAATCTGGGGGCCAACATTGGTATCCAAGTATAGATGGAACTCCTTTTAGCTAGGTAATAAAGCTCTATCTCGCTCCTATTATGTCATTGTTTTGGAATCTGAATTTGAATCTATATACATACATCCTCTTTAGTATTGGAATATGTTAAAGTGTAGTTGTTCCTTAATTGAGCCTTAAGCTTTAGAGCTAGTTGATTTTTAGTGGTGGTTATTCCTCTAAAGACCCTTGCATTTCTTTCACTCTATAAGGTGTATATAGAACATCCCAGTGCTAGTAACCTGGTGAGTTTTGGCTCTGAATGAGAGCAGGAGATAATATGGTCAAAGATATCATGAAATTCATCACATTAATGCCCTATTAAGGGTATAAGGAGATGATCTTATTCCATATTTCTTTAGTGTTGCGATAGGAGAAAATCTTTAGTGCTTAATAGTATAGAGAGCATTTATTAGGAATATTAAGGTATAATGGTTTGTCTAAAGTATGGATTTTTCCAAAGGTGACTAACTAGAGAAAGAAAGAGACTTTAGGTTGAAGTACCTTGCTCTGTATGATTTTAGCCCAAGGTAATGTCGAATGTAGTCGATCGAGAAGTTTCCTACAAATTGAATTCATGCTTTGTCCATATATAGGAATCAACCTCTTAAGCATTTAGAGGATACCAAGGATTGTAATTCCCTAGTTGCCTTTGGAAATAGTCTAGCTACTCAACATTGTTTATAACTAAAGCCACCATACAATTTTTAGAGAATTTATGAATCAAAGATCCTATTATGGGTAAGTGGCTTAGAGGTCTTATTTAACAACAATTGTCAAACCAAAGTAAGGCATATTCCCCATCCCCTAGTTTGGATTTAATGCTCGATTGTAAAGAGTCCTTTAGTTTAAGCAATTGACTTATAAACCATGAGGTATTAGTGCTTCTTACCACTTCCCATAGGCTTCTTTTTTAAAAAAGTATATGTGGATCCACTTGACTCACGAAGCCTCTCTATTGGCAAGTATTCTTTAAAAAAGTATAAGTGGATCCACCTGACTCACGAAGCCCCTCTATTGGCAAGTATTCCCACTAGTCTTTTATATACCAAGACTTTGTTTATAATTTTTAAAGGTTGAATTCCCAATACCCCAACTTCCTTAAGTTTGCGTACTATGTCTTAGTTTACTTTATCATGAGTTATAGCATCCTTAGCTCCACTCTATAAGAACCTTTTGAATAATTTCTTAATGTCTTTGGTGAACCCTTATAAGTAGATCAATATATGTAAAGTGATTATAAAATAGATTATATTAGAGCCAATATGCTAATAAATGAGAGAATCTTTGTACTCGAATTAAAGATCCTTTTGTGGATCATTTTAAGAAGTAAAGAACAATCTCTATTTCTTACCATTTTATTTGATATAAGGATCCCCAAATAGGTGAATGACTTTTGCACTTAAAACTTATTAAAGAGGTTAGCTAATTGATAAGGTGCTCCCCACTTATTGAAAGTCTATAAGTGGCTCTTCTCTAAGTTGAATGCTAGCCATGATAATATAAATTTGTAGGGAAGTGGTAAGTAGTGAGATGGATTTATCCTTTTTTCTTATAAAAAAGAGAAGATCATTAACAAAATATAAGCTAAAAAGCTTGAATTTTTTTGCACATACTGTTACATTTAAACCTTAGATCTTTGAAAATATTAAGAGTGATCAATCTAGTAAGAGACTCCATGGATAATGTGATATTGACAATGACACAAAATAAGGTTGTAGTGACACATTGCTTGACCCAATTTATAAAGAAGTGAGGGAAATTGAATGCCTCAGGTATATAAATGATGAAACTCCATATTATTGAGTAAAATTCCTTATGAAAGTCCCTTTTATAGCACAATGTAGTGGTTCATTGCTCCTATTTATGATCTGACTAGCTTTTGAAGCAGTAAATATTGTCCCCAATTAATTTATTTTGGAGAAATGCTCCTTGATCTTCCCTTATTACTTTACTTAATATTGTTTTGAGTATAGTAACAAGAATCTTAGATATAACTTTATCTATTGTGTTGAAATATGACATAACTTTGTAGTATATCATTAAGCTAGAACTTGACACATTGAGGATAAGGGTGAGTAAGTCCTATTAATTTTTTTAGCATAGTTCCCTTATTAAAGAATGCGATAATTACATCTACCACAACCTCTTAATCCATTTCTATGCATTTTAGAAGAACAACGCATTTAGTCAATTAGGACTAAGAGATTTATTGGGATTTAGTTGAAACATAGTAGTCTTTATCTTTTCCATTGTGAGATGTTTAGTTATAACATGATATCTTCCTCAGAGAATTCATTTGAGATAAATTCCTTTAGTAGATTTATAAAATAATTACTTACAACTTAAGCTCCCAATGTTCTTTTGTTGTGATTATCTACCTCTGATTGATCTATCCTACTTTTGTAAGGTAGAAATTTTGTTCATCCTAGTTTTAATGGATTTATGTAAGAATTTAGTGTTTCTATCCCCATATTTGAGCCATAATATCCTTGCTCACTATTTTAGAAGGGAGTTATGAAATTCCAAGGTATGGGAAAACTCAGTTAGCCCTAGATTACCTTCTTAAGAAGTTCCTTATCCCCTACATTGTGAGTTAGTTGATCCTAAATACTCTAAATATATGCTTTAGATAGGTTAACACCTTATTTAATATAGTTGACTCTTTATTTGTTAATTTTCTTAAGTTCTTCTGTCTCTATCCACCTAATTTCCACCTAATTTCCTCTGAATGAGTTGAAACTACTAACTTCCAAGGAAATTCCTCTTTTAGTTGCTTCTTCAAATCCTTACATTCCTCTAAGGTACTTATCAAATCTGAATGGAGCTTTTCTAAATTGAGAGGGGAGGACATTTTGGATCATTATGGGATAATGATATGAACTTGGATTACTAAAAGATATACTACTTAAGGGAAAATAATTCATCCATTTCATATTAACTAAAGTGTGATCTAGATTATTCATAACATTCTAACATCCCTGCTGCTTATTAGACTAAATAAAAAAAATGTCCTTGAAAGATTATATATGTTAATGCATTCCCTTAAATCTTCATTTTGGTAGCCTGGGTTAATGTTTCTAGAGGCTTTGGACCCAACTATCATTTAAGAACCTATTACTATTACATTGATGCTCTTAAGATCATTGCATAAGGCATTTCTTTATAAGGCAAGGTTAGAGCCATAATCTAGTGTGATGTTCATTTTTGTTTTGTTATTGAGGAGAGTGATCTCCATAGACATAAGTTGATTAGTTGTCTTCTTCATTGTTACTTCAACTTCCTTAGTGTTATAAAATATAAGGACTCTCTCATAGTGGTGATTTGCATGGTTTATGACTATTACCCAATCCTTTTTGAAAAAAGTTAGGTTATCACATCTTCCAGCTCTTATTTTGGGTTCCAAAGCACCTAAACACATAGATTTTATTTCCTTTAGGAAGTCCCTGGGTGGTTTTTGTTTCTTAAAGGAGTTTATTCTCCTTACATTCCATACCAAAAAAATTCATACGTTATTATTTGGCTTTTAAAACCTTTTTCCCTTCTTGATCTTTTCTTACTCACTTTGGTAAAGTTATATAATCCTAAATTGGGGATTTATGACTAAGATATGACTCAGTTGGGGGGGGGGGGGGATGCTTCTTAGGGGTTAGTTTTTTCAAGTGTAAATGTATGAAACTACTTTTCTTTTAAACCTCTTAAAGATGAGCTATTGGTATTATTTGGAAGGGCTGTATGATTTATAGGTTCTAAAGTCCCTCTTGAAGATTGATGTTACCAGTCAAACTTTTGGATAGGGTCAAAGGGTTTAGTAGTAGGTTGAGATTCAACATCTCCATCTCATGTCAACTCCTGATAATCACCTTTTTTAATACTCTCCCCATATGCTTGCAAAATTTGTTAACTAGTGTAGAAGTAGGTTTCTAGTCGTATAAGACTTTCACTATGTCCTTTACTAGCTCTATGTTTTCTCCCAATCTGACTATAGGGATCTACTCAGGTAGCTCAAATCCCATCTTAACCATAATGCACGTACAAGCATATCCCACCCTCTTCTTTAAAGTTATGTTTCTTTTCATGCATATTAGATTCCTATATAACTTGCAAGATGGCTTAACCCTTTAATTGACCAATATTATAAGGGAATATTGTCCAACTTAATCCAGATAGGTAATTAAGTGCATAATTGATTGTTTTTAGATGTATTCCTAGCTTCTAAAATTAGAGGACAATGGGAGGATTTGTCAGGTTCTAAGGTCCATCCTTAAGAACCTTCTTAGCTTGTTCTATAAAGTTTAATATAAATAATTAAAAAATCTCATCATTGAGGAGAACTTCTTTTAAACCATAAAATTTCTAGTTTTTGCTTGTTTCGTAAGAAAATATCCAATTAATATTATTGCCCCTTGATGAGCCCCCTTAAAGTACTTTGACTGGGCGAGGGAAGTGTTATATATCTTTCCTTAATTTGAGGTGGACTATGGGGCAAGTGAAAGAGGGAGGTTAGGGAATGATGTGGAGACTTTTTGCTAAAGAATAAGGGTGAAGGTAAATTCATCTTGATTTTGGTTAATAATTAAAATAGGGTCAGACATTTTACTATATAAGGAAATGACTGTTCTTGTGTGAAAGGAAGTTTGAAAATTAGTTTTTAAAACAATGATAAAGTTTGGTAGGCTTATGAGGGTTTTGAAAAAAGGACAAAAATACCCTAAATGGAAAAACTACAATAGAAGAAAGAAGAGGTAGAAGGAGGGGAGCAAGGAGATAATGAGGTTCAGATGGAAAAAAGGATGATGAGAGGTGTCGAATGTATGGAGTTCTATGTTAATATCTCTTCATCTCAATGTAGTTAAATCTTTTTTTTTAACCAAGGACAAAACCTTGGAGGGGATGGCTACCCTATTTGATTAATAATAAGATGTTATTACAAGATGGAGGGGGACATAAACCTTACCTCATAAATTGGAAAATTGAATGGAAATTAAAAGAAAAGAACAATATAGATTTAGTGAAACCATCTAATGTAAGGAAAATGTTGTTTATCTAAAGTAAAAAGACCCCAAATATATATCAAGGTAAGTTATCTACATTGTTAAATTCCGAGGACATGTTAGTGGAACTTGCAAGCTTAATAAGAGCATCAGCTAGTGAATTTATTTCCTTGTAAACATGCATGATATTAAAGACAAAAGCTTGTAGAGAAGTAGCAATTATAGTGAAAAGATCTTTATAATGCCAAAGATGTGTTATTTGTCCTGTCATTATTTGAACCAATAGCTTGGAATCTGATTCTATACACAGCTTTCAAACACCCTCTAAATGACAATGTTGAAGCGCCAATTTAAAAGACATTAATTAGCATATAAGCTGGTCCCATATTGAACTGTTTTTGATCCTGCAAACTTAATATTGTAGTTAGAATCTCGAATAATATAGCCAATATCACAAGCACAGGGATTGACAAGACTTCATCCATCAATATTTAATTTGAGCTAAGAGGGAGGAGGAGCATTACATACTAATACCTTACTTTTGATCGGTTTTGAAGGTAGCAAGTTACACATCAAACCAGCGGAGATAAGAAATCGATCTTCTATTGAGTGCATCATAAAAGGTTTAATGATACTAGCATTATATAAATGCTTAAGAACAAGATGTATTACTGAACTAGCCTCTGTATTATGTTCATCATAAAAAGTTTTATTACAAACACACCACATATAGCTATGGAGGTTAGGGATCCATATAATTTGATCTCCCCCATCAACAAAGTCTGAATGGAATGTTGTAAGAAAAGCAACTATATCTAAAAGTAACAAATTTTGGACAGTCTTGAGATTAATAGCCACATTGCTAAAAAATTCTTGTAAAGTAAAAGAATAAGAAAGCTCGTCATTTCCTTCATAATAAGAATGTAACATACATTTTCAGACCAATTATCTCACCAAAAAGAACTCGATCCATTTGCTATTACAATTTTTGTATGAGCTGCAAAAAATTCAGAAATCTATTTGATACATTTCCAATGCCAACTTTTTTGGATTCCCTAAGCTCGAGTTTTACCCAAAGAGAATTGTCTTGATGAAATTTCCACCATAATTTACAAGCAACCACACGATCTAAATCAATTAAAGACAAAATTCCAAGGCCATTTTTGTCTTTTGAAAGTCTAAGACTCCTCTAATTTCCCCAATGTCTCTTATTTCCATCTTCCATTTTTCAAGAAAAAAGCTAGCCAATCTTTGTTCAATTAAGTGAATGTTTGTCTTTGAAATTGAAAGGTAGATATGTGATAAAATGAAATCGTAGAAAAACATATTTGATGAGAATCATTCTACCAGCTAGAGAAAGAAGTTTTTGATACGAACCATTTAATTTCAAACCAATCTTGTCAAGAATATGCTGAAAATAAGAAGATCTTTGTCGACCTTTGAACAACATACTTCCCAAATATTTAAAAGGTAGCTAATCTCGACAAATTGTAGTGATAGTCTTGACAAAGTGAAAATGTAATCGGCTTATATGTTTCGAAGCAACAAAAAAACTTTTTGCCATATTGATCTTTTGCCCACTGATATCTTTATGGAAGTGTAAAAAATTCATCAAATTTCTTAGAGAATGTCGATGTCCCTTGGTAAATAGAATTATGTCATCAGCGAAGCTTACATTCATGATAGTTTTCAAGCCTTTTAGTATATCAATTTTTCCTTCTTTTGCCATAGCATTCAAACCTCGTGAAAGTGCTTCTGAGATGAGTATGAATAGATATGGTGATATAAGATCACCTTGTTTAATTCCTCTGGTAGCTTTGAATTGGATGCTAGCTTGCCCGTTGATCAAAACTAAAAACCAAGCTCCTTTTAAATTATTAAGAATCAAATGAACAAAATGATCATTGAAGACCAAACTTCCATAATAATTTCTCCAAAAAAGACCATGATACTTTAGCAAAAGCTTTCATCATATCCAGCTTAAAAACCATATTGTGACCTGTTGTTTTCTTATCAATGAATTGAATCATTTCCTGTGCCAATAATAGATTATTTAAGATGTCTCTACCAAAGAGAAAAGTTGTTTGCTCTCCGTAAATTATTTTAGGAAGAAAAGGTTTAATCTGCTCTGCCAACGTCTTGGATATGATTTTATTTGGAAAAGTGCATGAACTAATAAGACAGAAATTTGAAATGTTGAAGGGATGTCTTGATTTGGTATCGATGTTATCAATGTTGATCCCATGCCTCTTGTTTCCAATTGTTTTCCACCAAGCTTAAAAAATCAGGCCTATTTATCCACATTTTCTAAAACTTAAAATTACCTGTTTTATGATGTTGCTTTGGCCGATTGAGTAGAGGTGTTGGGTCCCGAAATTTTTTTTATTATTTGAATTAATTATTTTATTATGGATTTATTCGTTAAATTATTTTTATTTTGCCTTAATTGATTTAATTATGTGTTTATATAAATATTTTTATG
>JANZLD010000005.1:41121043-41132305 GCA_026413575.1 Erythroxylum carthagenense | reverse complement strand
ATTGCCTTTAGGGCACTACTCTAACAATCTAACGGTACTGTACACGCATAAGTCGACTTACACTGGTGAACAAGGCGACTTATCAGTACCAAGCAAGCATAAGTCGACTTACACATGGTACAAGTCGACTTACCACTTACACATCATACATGCTTCGTTCAACAAATCAAGAAGAGTAATGCTTATACTTACTTTTTTAGCTTCAATTTCTTCAAATCACACTTAACCCTAGCTTCTTAACATACATAATTATCATCATCATTCAAGGTAGAAGGGTCAGGTCTTTTAGTAACAAGATGGAGAAGACAACAAATCTTGAAGAAACAAAGTAAAAGAGCTAGACAAAAATCAACATGTTGAGGGTGGTAAGAGTTTCGTAGAAGGAGAGAAGAAAGAGAAGATGAGAGCAAATGAACAAAATGAAGAAAAGAAGCAAGTGTTGTAAACAACAAGTGAAAGACCATAATATGGTCTTTAATTTAGGTAAAAGAATAGTAAGTGGTGAGTGGTAGTGACACTTGTCACTTTCCTATGGTCCCATTTTTGGCTTTTAATAAGCTAGTACATTTGTCTCCAATTTTCAATTCAATTTTTTCCCAATTTTCAATGACACTCATCATTAAATCTTAATGTCATTCGTAAAAACTTACACTGCATTTACTCTTATTTCTATTACTATTCATCAATTGTTCAGCCACTTGGCATTTTTCCTAGATAAAAACTACTGTTAAATTTCAGAAATGCTCATATTCACCAAAAATTCTAATTTACTTTTTATACACTCCAACTCAATTTTTAAGACACATAATCCATAATTCACATTATAATCGCATTAAAACAATCATTTATATCCGAAAAATATCAAATGAGTGCATGAACAATTCATTGTAATGTGTGCAATAATCAAATTCATGTTTGTGTATGCTAACATTATACATGAGCGTAGAATGTATTTTCCTAATCTCTTATTGCTATTTTTCAATTACAGAAATCTAGGGTTCTAACCCTTAGTATAAGAACGAGATGTTACATCTCGTGTATCATCTAAGGGCAAACAATTTTGAGTGATAATTATATGTCCATAGTATGTCACTAGTAGGCTAAAGGTCTAGAAAGAACAATTCAAGAAAAGTTGCCTTGTCTATAATTTTAGTTTTGTAATTTTCTTTTACGACAATCTTTAGTTACATATTTTCTAATCTTGTATTAATGTTGTAGTGAATTGAATAACAACCGGTCCTTTAATAATTAAATAAGTAACACGTCAACAATACCAAAATAAGTAGAAAAGGATTGATAAAATAAGAAGCAATTTAATCCCTTTCATGATAAACATTCTTTGGCATGTAAATGATAGGATTTGATTTCTTTTAGGCCTTAACTAAGATTATAATTTTTATTATGCATGCTAGAATTTTATTTTAGAATTTAGCTCTTAATAGTTCAAGCCCAAATATTTATTTTTAAAAATTATTAGTTTACGTGCTAAGTTCTAAAACACTCAACATGTACTAAAAACTTGCAATAATCATAAAAACAACCTTTTCCTTTTTCATATTTTGTTTCTCCATTTGAAAAAATGGAAATGTTTGTTGCCAAGAAAAAGGAAAGGTAAATGCTCACTTGATAAAAGTATAGCAAATAAATCCAAGTTAAAATAATTGTAAAAAAAAAAATCCAAGTTAAAAAATGTTGATGTCGTAGATCCCAAACCACTAAACCTTAGACCTTCCTCTGTATCAAATTAAATCAATCCATGTTCAAAGATCTCTAGGTCCTTGGTCAAGTCAATGCGCATTCAAAGCACCAGCTCCCTCGTTAAGCCCGGGCATATTTTAAGTCTTTTAATTCGTTTCTCTTGTCTTAATTCTCATCATAAAACCTTAAGCAGGTCTTTTAATTCATTTTAAGCCTTAGATTTAAATAATGAACTCCAAAGTATTTAATCATATGCTTTATTTTATAGAGAAAACCATAAACTCTTTGGCGTTTATTCACATATAGTATTTTTGAGTCCCAAGGACTAACTTTAGGTATTTTAATCCAATTTCAAGCCATAAGATCTGACCCTAGGCATTTTGTTGTGATTTTAGCCCTTAAGATCCAATTCTAGCTATTTTGATGCAATTTCAAGCCATAAAATCTAACTTTAGGCATTTTGTTCCTATTTAAGTCCACAGATTTAACTTTAGGCGTTTTGATTCAATTTAAAAACCTAGTTCCCATATCACTAAATCCTATATAGTCTCCATTTTCAAATTAATATCAAACTTGTTCAAAGCCCTGGGTAGATAATCAAATTAAATGATATTTTGCTTGCAAAACTCACAAACGTAACTTGTAATAAAAGTTATGACGATATGTAGCAGTTCCGAACAGCCCTTTTAGAACACAACCCTTTTTCGTTTACCAAAACATTGTTTATATAGCAAGCGAGAACAGTGTGTAATGCTGAAAAATGGTTTGCTCCACTAACAAATTTCATTTTTATTTAAAGAAAAACAGAAATTAGTGAATATTCTCATTTACTTGAGTTATAAATCAGTAATTAAACTATCAAAGCATTACATTAAGTTAGAAAAGAGTTTGTTGATGTGGTAACCAAATAGCAGTCTTGGTTTAGGTTCAAGTTTGCATTTTAGTTGGAAGGAAAGAGTAAAAGCACAACTGACACCTCTGAAGCTGCGACCAAATCTACCGGGCATCTAGCTTAGTAAGTGTTAACTCATTGGTGGAAGAGGTTTCATGCTTGGTCGAAGAAGAATCCGCATCCAAGAGATCTCTTTCGGCGAAAAAACCTGGCTCTTTAGGATCAGGCAACGCGATGTCGGTAGTCAGCATAAGAACCACAGTCGACATGTTGGGTCGATCTTCAGGACTTTGCTGCACACACAAGAGGCCCACACGGATTGCTCGTAGGACCTCAAACTCGATGCATGAGCCCTTGAAAGATTCCTCAACTAGCTCCCAGCATCTGTCCTCTCTATGCAGCATCCACGCCTGCGGTTTATTTAAACAACAGTCGCCAAAGCTTTGATCTAGTTTAGAATGCAAATGGCAAGGAAAGGATAATGCTTACATGTCCAAGAAGGTTGAACTTGTGGCCTATATGACTGAATCGCCTATTCTTCCTTCCACTCAATATCTCCAGAACCAAAACACCAAAACTAAATACATCTGATTTCACCGAGAATAGACCATCAATTGCATATTCTGGAGACATGTAACCACTGAAACAAAATCATAAAATATTGTCACAAGTTTACGAATTTCCAAATTGACAGTATGCATCATTCAGAAAGGTACTTACTACGTTCCGACAATTCTGCCTGTGTTTGCGCTGGTTTCATCCCCTCCAAAACTCCTAGCCATGCCAAAGTCTGAAATTTTCGGATTCATTTGGTAATCCAGTAAAATGTTGCTTGCTTTTAAGTCTCTATGTATGATTCTAATTCTTGAATCGTGATGGAGGTAGAGAAGTCCCCTAGCTATTCCATTTATGATGTGGAAGCGCTTAGACCAGTCCAGCACCATGCTTCTTCCTTTGTCTGCATCATGTTATGTCCAAGCAAACCAATAATAGTGAATGGAAACGGAAATGGGATACTATGCAAGATGGTAATGATTCACGTTTTTCATCATCAAGAGTGCATTTGTTAAATTGTGAACTGCATTTGGTGCCAGAATTTTTTAGTTATCAGAACAAAAAACCAAATCAACTTTACTCAAAATCAAACCCCTTTCGCAATACAAACCAAAGATGAAGTAGTCTAAGCTTTTGTTGGGCATGTATTCGTATATCAGAATCCTCTCCTCATGTTGGATACAGCAGCCTAGAAGCTTCACAAGATTGCGATGCTGAAGTTTGGCAATGCAAATGACTTCATTCTTGAATTGATCAACTCCCTGTCCTGACCTTTTAGAAAGCCGCTTGACAGCAATTACCAGTCCATCTTTTAGTATACCCTAAAACAAAATTTTGATGTATTTGTTAGGAAGTGGAGTACAATTCTAATCCTCTGTCTGTCAAACTTCAGTAGAACAAATTCAAATGCTGATTTCTATGTAAAGTTGAAAATTCTTTCACCTCTGCTGATTAAGTACCGACAAATATGCATATTTATACCAGTAGAAAGATTCCAATTGCAAGGAATTTCCCGTTTTTATTTTGGCATCTTGGAATGTTTTTTTCCCTTACCTTATAGACTGGTCCAAAACCACCCTGACCAATTATATTGTTAATTGAAAAGCAATTGGTGGCTTCAGATATACTGGCAAATTCAAATAACGGCAGCTCGAAATCTTCATTGGTTGTCTGGTCTTCCTTTGGTCCGTCATCCACTGTGCCTGCATGAAGTAAGAAATACTCAGAATCAAATCACATAACTATGATGTTCGTCTCAAACTAGGTTAACAAGGGGAGGAGTGGCCATCCAAATATTCTTCTTAAAAATTTGTCAAAGTGTTTTGATGCAGGAAAAATAATTTGAGAACTAAAAGGTGAACTGGGTTCATTTTCATTGTTGATTGATGAGAAAGAACATACAGTAGAATAATTTGATAGTTGTTCTTGAGTTCAATTATCCATTTTCAGTATTGGAAAAGGATATGGTATTCGTTTACCTCTTCTCCTATGCCTCCTCTTCCTCCTGAGGACATAAAAGAATATGCAGAGGGCCAGGAGAAAAGATCCAACCAATGATATTGGAACGACAATAATTTTCGCACGTTTCTTCCCCTCGGATCTTTGGAGGTCATCTGCCATTGATAGTTTAAGAAATTCAAAACCTGATAAATCTTACAAGAAATTTGATAAGTTTTTTCAGTTTGCGGCGTGCACAATGCATAACCATCTTTTCATTGTAACTCCTCTGTTTCTACAAATCTAACATGGATATGAGACAGAGAGTAAAGTCATACCCATAACAGAAGCAGCCAGCCTTATATAAATATCTTGTCCATTTTCACTGTACTTTCTGATATCAAATAAATCACCAAACCACAATATGCACCCGCTTCCTCCATTTCTAATATCCGTATTTGCATAGGCTGTACAGGAGCAATTCTTCAAGCAAACTTTCTCACATTCTTCAAGGTTCATCGTCTCATTGCTCCGAGACTGCTGTGTATCTGGCAATTTAATACCTGGGTACTTTATAAATCCTTCTCCATTAGTGCATTCCAGAGGCACCTTCCTAGCACATCCATTTGACCAATCAGCTGCAATCCACTCTTCTGTGGACTTGGGCACAAACCATTCCAAGCATCCACAGGCTGTTGAATTATTAATGTCACAGATACCGTTTGGGCCACATAAGTCAAACCTGTCACAGTTGTCCATACTTGCCGTCAAATAAAGGCTCCATTCTTGAGTACGATCAATCCATGTGAACCTCTCCAGGATACCCTGAGGACTTAAAACCAATCTTGAAAGAACTGAACTATTGATGAGTTCATACTGGTAATATATCTCTTCCTTATTGGAAATGAAGTCAAATTTGTATATCGGATTTGGTTCCAAATTTATCATACCAGAAAATCGCAGTCCATTCCATGGTCCGGACCTGAACTCCACAACTGAATCCCGGAACAAATAGAACTGTGGTCGTCCATTTGGATTAAGCTTATTTATATAATGACCCGTAGATGGATCATCAGGGCTCCTCCAGGATGTCAGGACGCGATTGAGGCCAGTCTGTAGGTTTATGCCATATTTCATTCCGGGTAAGAGTGTGTCGGACGGATAATCGAAACTCTGCCACAAAAAATTTTCGCCGTCCTTGTCATTTTCATTTCTCACAACAAGATTTCCTGTGTCCAAAAGTTGTGCAAGCGGATTGATTACTGCTGCCGATAAACTCGCTGACCAGACTGTGCCATTAGTACCATTAAGAAGCACAAAATTGCTTTGGTCAACAAACTTTATAACTCCTGAGGAATCATTGAGGGGGTTATTTCCATTGGCAACCCATACTACAGTGAATTTTGAGATCTTCTTGTACCATATTCCCAAATACCTTTTCCGGGAATTTCCAGGTCTGAAAAAACCCAGCTCAAAGTTCCCACCTGAGGAAACTAGAGTTTCACCGTCAGTCAGTGTTTGAGTTGCCCTAATAACGTCAACAGCTGCGGAGATCGTTGAGCTTGACAAAATTATTGAGAAAAGTAGAAGAAGGCCTTGGCCTTGTGTTGATACGCTCATGCTTCTCAGATGACTCTTTCTTCCCCTTGCCACAGTTAGTGGCAGAGAATAACTAAAATCGAATAGTTATACCGTTATTAGACGCAAAGGTTACTGCAGGGTCAATCTAATATAATACAAATGCCAAGATTGCAGTTGTTTTGGTTGAAAAAAGGAGCCAAAAACATTGAGTCTGATCACTTGTCGTTCAAAGTCCGCTGTTTTTTTTTAAATTTAATAACGTCCAGATATGATCTTTTCTTATTCCATATTGAATCGTCAAAAGTTTGACTTTATATGTGAAAGGGATAGTGGAAATTTGACAATTTCGTTTGTCTCATTACTGCGCAACTGCAGATATGAGCGCACGCTTTCTTCTTTCTTCTTTTATTCTACCAGACAAAATGCACCATTCCATGTGCATAAATGTTGGGAAAGCAAAGCTTAGGCATGTAAACGATTTGTTATCAAGTTGGCTGAAAGATGATTAGGCAAAAGTTACTTGTTCATGAACTTGATTGAGTACATGCGAGAAAGGCTACTTCTTAAAAAGGTTGATGTTGCCTGTTGGTGGCTTGGATTGGAACTGTTTCAGCACCAGGTAAGTTGAGTTCAGCCTTTTTCGTTTAAACACAGTGACGACTAGCAAAAATGTATGATGGTGATTTGACATAATACGCAAGGAGATGTCCTAGAGAGCATTCTTTCTCGGGAATCTTGGGGGAGGAACTCACAGCTTTCACCAGAAATACCACTTTTGGCTAAAGCACAATACCTCAACTAGCGCTACCTTTTTACAGAGCAATCAGCAACGAGGGCAAAAGGGAACCTTTACCTATAAATTCCTGTTTCTCTTTTCTCTCTTTTGCCTATTATTTAATGGCTTGGTTTGGGATTATTACGACTCCAGCCACACAAAATTTGACTACCCTGACTTGTCATTGGTTCACCTTCAGGTAACAAATTCAAGCATAACCAGCCTCCTGTATCACTGCCCGGAATTGAAGCAAATAACCACTGATTAGATGGCGCATTAGTAAATTGGGAACTACAAGTGTCTGCTATCGAGCAGACAACAGTGTAACATTGCTCGACGAAGATTCTTGCTCAAAAACTTTCCTTTCAGTGAAAAATCCCGGCTCTTTTGGCTCAGGCAAAACAGTGTCACTACTTAGCATCAATACCACTTTTGACAAATTAGGCCTGTCTTCGGGACTCTGTTACACACATATCAGAGCCACATGAATGCACCTTAGCACATCTGAGAATTCACAAGAGTCCTTCAAAGATTCATCAATCAACTCCAATGGCTTCTCTTCATTTTATAGTTTCCTGGCCTACGATTTTATCAACAATTTCTTAATCAAAATGGCATGTTCTATACATATGACAAATTTGCAGCTCATACTTACGTGCCCTGGAAGGTTGTAATTTTGGTCAGCAGGACAGAATCCTCGGTTCCTCTTCCCACTAACTGTTTCCAGCACCAAGACACCATAGTTAAATACAATAGATTTCACAGAAAAGACCCCCATCAATTGCCTACTCAGGAGACATGTAGCCACTGCAAGAATTAACGTGGTCAGAACAAAAATCAAAATCTATGATGACTTGGTATTTCATAAAAGAAAAACATGTCCAGGCGTTCTTACTTTGTTCCGACCACTCTTTTGGTGTTTCCTTGAACTTCATTTCCACCGAAACTCCCGGACCTACCAAAACCTGAAATTTTTGGGTTCATGTGAATGAAGTCAGGGTCCAACAGTATACTGCTTGCTTTTAGATATCTACGAATTATTCTCAGCCAGGAATCTTGATGAAGAATCCCATTGATAAAGTGGAACTGAGTAGGCCAGTTTAGTAATTTCCTTTGCTTTTGATCTGAAAGTTATATTTGTAATATGTAGTATAAACCGTATTATGTACCCAAGATCATACATGAAAGGATAAAAAATGAAGGAAATGTAGAATACTTAATTTTGGTTCCATTCAGAGTTCTGAAACAGTTTTTTATGTCGAAACAAGCTCTAATCTTCCCAAGACAGTTGAGGAAGTTGTTCACTGACGCTCAGTTAACGCCTTTCTTCAATTTCCTTAAGACGTAAGCACTCCTAACGGGTCAGAGCATCCCTATGCTTACGAATTACATAATGACTGAGAGGAACTCTTTGAAAACCTTTTAACAACTACTTCCTGTCCATCTTTCAACATGCCTAGAGAAGTCATTTAAATAGATGCAGTGTTATAAGCTATAATTGTTGCCCTCAACATTTCTACTACTTGATTTTCTCATTTAAAATCATACCCTACACACGGGTCCAAAGCCCCCTCTCCAAGTTTGTGGTCATCCCAGAAGTTGTTGGTAGCATTAACAATAGTTGAGAATCAAAAAGCTCCAAATCTTTTTCGTCGCTTTTATTGGTCAAATGTATTTCCCGAATCACAATCATGCTTGTTGCATATCAGAATTAATAGATTTGAGATTGTTGAAAAGGAATTTATTAATTTTGTGCCCCTTGATACAGGGAAAGCACACACACACACACATATATATAGAGGAATGTACAACAAACTCTCTCTATATATATAGAGGAATGTATAACAAACTCTAACAAACATGAATAACAAGATGTACAACAAACTCTAACAAACATGAATAACAAATTATGATATTTTAGCAACTAACTTATACTAAGTCTAAATGACCAAGTCAACCTTTCTTATCCTTAATATGCCCCTGCAAGATGAAGTGTCAAGACAAAAAATTCATCTTAGTTTGGAAAAGATTAAACTTGGTGTGAGAAAGAGGTTTGGTTAGTGCATCAGCAATCTGGTCGTGAGTAGAAATATGAGAGACCCGAAGATGTTGCATCTGAACTTGTTCCCAGACAAAGTGATAGTCCAAGGCTAGGTGCTTCATCCGAGAATGATATACTAGGTTTGAGCACACATATGTTACACCAATGTTGTCACTTAAGGTCGTTGGAGGACATGAAGAGTGTATCTGAAGCTCATCCAGTAAGTTACGAAGCCACATCACCTTAGTAGTTGTATTTGCAATGACTAGATATTCGGCTTCAGTGGAGGATCGAGTAACCATACGTTGTCGTTTAGAATACCACGAGATTGAATTGTCTCCAAGATAAATCACATATATAGAAGTAGAAGTCTTGGAGTCAAAGTTGCCACCTCAGTCAGCATCACTATAAGCTGTAAGATTGAGATTCACCGGTTGACGAAGCTATAAGCCAAAATCATACATATGTTTGAGATACCAAAGTGTGTGCTTGAGTTGTTTAAAATGTGTGTCAGATGGCTTGTGTATATAGCTAATTAATGGCATAGCTTAAATCTGGACAAGTGATAGTAACATATTGTAGAGCTCCAATAATAATACAGAACGAAGTCCCATCAACCATAGCAGTACCACCATCAAGTTTCAACACTATGGAGGCACATAACGGAGTTCCACACAGCTTCGCAGCATCCATATTAAGCATATGTAAGGGATCATGGATGTACCATTGTTGGGATAAAATTTGTTGATGGTAGGGGTGATCTCAATGCCCAGAAAATAATTTGGTGTACCAAGATTCTTGAGTGAAAAACGGGAGGAGATGGCGTCTATGAATTCCCCAAGATGAGATTTGGAGCTCCCTGTGAGTAACAAATCATCAACATAGATAAGAAAATATATGGTGACATTGGGTAGATGATAAATGAAGAGTGAGGAGTCATTGGCACTTGTCTTAAACCCGTGTTGAAACAAGAAATTCTCGTAGCTCATTATGTCAAGCCCGCAGTGCTTGTTTAAGACCATATATGGCTTTATGAAGTTTGCAAACATGCATAGGAAATTTCAAATGAACGAAGCTCGGAGGTTGTTTCATATAAATCGTCTCCTGAAGATGACCTTGAAGGAATGCGTTGTTTGCATCCATCTGATGTAGTGGCCATGCATTCGTGAGAGCTACAGTAAGAACAACCTTTATAGTTAGATGTTTGACAACTGGTGAAAAGGTTTCATTGTAATCAATGCCTGGACATTGGCTATAACTCTTGGTAACCAGACGTGACTTGTAACAATCAACTGACCCATTAGGCTTTCGCTTAGTCCAAAAAATCTACATGCATCTCACAACATTTGTTACTTCCAAAGTTGGAACTAATTCCCAGGTTCAATTTCGAACTAAGGCATCATATTCTTCAGAGGCAGAGGCATGTCAATGAGAGAGCCTGAAAGCTTCTGTTATGGTTCGAGGTTCCTCCGTATCAGGTATTGGGTATTTAGTAACATTGTAACTTTTGGGTTTGAAGATGTTATTTTGAAAGTGAGTGACCATTGGATGATTTATTGGAGGAGGTGTTGGGTGCATGTTTAGAGGAGGTGTATCAGGTAATGGGGCTACAATTGGTACTTGTATGGTTAAAGGATCAAACGATGGTATAGTATCCACAAACTGTAGCAGTGCATTCCTAGGTGAGCATGGTGTCACGAGACCAAGGGTGATAACCTGGTGAGTAGGAGTAAGGAGGGGAGGTGGTTTAACTTGAATGGTAGAACGTGGAGATGGTAATAGGGATTTAAAAGGGAATTGATCGTTAATAAACTTGACATGTTTGCATGTGTGGACTTTGTTTGTTTTGGGCTCAAGATAGAGACAAGAAAACTGGTTGAGAGAATATCCAACAAATACACGTGCGATATAGCAAGCTTGTAATTTATGATTCACTTAAGGATGTAGCCAAGGGAAGCATAAACACCCGAACGCATGAAGATGATTGAAACTATGTTGGGCCCGTGTTTTGCGTACTCACCGGGCTTGGGTCCCCGGCTCAATGGTAAGAGGCGTGCTGCTAGAAAGCAGCAAAACCTTGAGGTCAGGGGTTCGAATCCTGACCAAAGAGGACAATAACAATTAGTGTGTGGGTCGCGTGCAAACTTGAAGTACCCGGGGACCCAAGCCTGGTGAGTACGCAAAACATAGGCCCAACATTAAAAGGCGCAGCCCGGTGAGTACGCAAAACACGGGCCCAACATTAAAAGGTGCCTTTTAATGTTGGGCCTGTGTTTTGCATAC
>JANZLD010000005.1:41104120-41115818 GCA_026413575.1 Erythroxylum carthagenense | reverse complement strand
AACAAAACCCCCTTTCCTTACTAACTTCGCTTGTACTTTATGACATATAGGCTAGCTTAGGTCCATTTCATTAGGTTTCGATTAAGTGAGACGACCCGAGGTTGCAACCTATACTGCAATCTTGGAATTTATTATTTTTGACCTGTTTTCAAGGATCGATCTTAAGGTCGAATCGACGAGCCGCGATCAACATGCATCGTACATATTCCATACACACACATGTACATAAATGAATGCTTATAATTGTGCAAAATTATTAATGTGTGTGCAACATATTGCATAAATGAGTTGTGCAGGTTAAAAATTCGCAGTCAGACGTTTCTAGAATTTGGAAGAAAGTGCTAATCTGGAGCGTACTGTGAGTAGACCGAGATGGTCTCATTTCATTATGTGTTTTATTTGAATTTGTATTTATTGACTACTGAATGTTCATATAAATAGTGATGGATTGTGATTTGATTGTGGATTCCAGACAGAAGGTCCGATGATTATGTATTGGGGGAGTTGTGATATTGAAGTGCTACTTGAAGGTGAATTGGATGAACTATGTGTATTTAATGTGATTGAAAAATGTGTTTTGAGTGTGCATTATATGATTGATAGGTGCTAGACCACGATCCAATGACAAATGTCTTTTGAATGTGCATTGCATATGTATGAGATATGTTTCTCAACTCTACTGTTGAATGCCGGACTACGGTTTGATGACATATGAAAGTGAGTTAATGGGATTGATGCATTTCATTGCATAAGTGTATGAACTATAATGGCTGTTGTGACCAGAGTAGCCACCGATCAGAGCTTAAAGCTCAACGAGTGGAAATGAGTTTCGAGTTCAAAAGTGAATCAGAGCCTCAAGTTCAACATTTAATGAGCCCTGTATCCTCTAAATGGATAAGGGACAATTTTTAATGAGCCCTATATGGGACAGTTTAGGAACTCGGTCATAACAAAATAACAAATAAAAAGTGAGTCTCATGTGCATTGCATATGCATAATATGACTGATTACGTGTAGCGAATGTGAAATAATGTGAAATGTGAAGTAGAGTGAGATGTGTACATTATGTGTTATATGACTGGGTGAGCCATTAATGATGGTCCCTCACAGAGTTTGCAAAACTCACCCAAAATTTGCAATTATTTTTCAGGACTCAGAAAAATACCCCGTTGGGCAACAAGAGTATATCTATTGCATGTGAGAGAAAGAAAAGGTTGGGATCACTTTGCGTCTGCATTGTGTCTTTTATTTTTCGCACTGAATTGTATTTTCTGCAAATCATTGTATTTTGTGTATTTGCGTATATTAATTGTGTATAACTTTCCGATTGGAAAAAAGGGGTTTTGCAAAAGAAATTGGTCAAAGTGTAATATGTTTTGTTTTTGGAATGGGCTAATCAAACTTCTGGTATGTGAAAAGCAAAATTGGCAACTACTGTAAAGAAAATGTTTCTGAATAAAAGTGGGCCCAAATTTACGATTATTGATTTTCACGTACGCTTGAAAAAAAAGTTTTATACTGAGTTTTTGACGAATTAAGTGATGTAGCACACCACCCTCACGGGGCACAGACTCGGATATCACCATCGATGTCGGGTTCGAGTCATGCAGGAGTGGGGTGTTACAATAACAAAATTTGATATTTTAGAAACTAATTTATACTAAGTCTAAATGACCAAGTCAAGCCTTCTTATCCTTAACAAGAATGTTCATCAATCAATGTTTACTTGAAACAACTTTTTGATGTGCAAATTCAAGTTCTTCACTTCATCTTGTTTTACTGAAAGTAACCAACATTAGTTAGTAGATGAAAAGTCAAAGTATAATACTTGCAGAAATCAGGAAGCCTCTGGCAACATTTCCATTCTTCATTGCATTTCAAAATTCAAAAATTGAATAAGGTTTTTAGAAGAATTAACTCATCTTTCAAGTATCTTTCTTCTCAATTGTAGATCAGGAAAAGCCTAGTAAAGTAGAAACCACAACCAATAACCTGATTCCTATAATCCAAAATCTAGTCTTGCACTTAGAGCTGCGGATGGATTTTACATAGCAAGTATGGCCAATAAATAAAAAGAAGTTCAAAACTTAGAATCTGATAATGCAAAAAGAAGAGGGAAGCAATCATTATTGCAATTTCATTGCAAAATAAGTGTTGGTAATGTTAAAACACCTTAGTATTTTGTTTTGAATGGTTTATTAATAATCTATGAATACCTTTTATATTACTTAGAGATTTCATGATCAAGTTGCACTGTCATTTATGGTGGAAGACCAAGGAATAGGAAAATGAAAATATACCATACCTAAATAAGAGGCAGTGAGCCTAATATAAATGTCCTGCCCATTTTCTGTCTGTAAGGTTTCCAAATCACAGCAAGCATCCATTTCTGTCTGTGATATTCAAGGTTGAATAAGCTATACAAGAGCAATAAATCAAGCATTTCCTCCCACATTCTGTAAGGTTCATTGTCCTATTAAATTAGGAGTTCCTTGTATCAAGCAATTTCACACTCTGTACCATCTAAAAGCCCTCTTTTGCCCCCACAAAAATAATTATTCTTTGTCATGTTAGCGGAAATAGCAGATACAATTAAATTGGAACGACTTATCTAAAAGTAAGGCACCTTGAAAATTCACTTTCTTAAGTTGAAAATCCCCCCTCTACGGTGTAGTAGGACAATGGGATCTGACCCTAAGTTTAATGTCTTCTCCACTAACTTCGGTGCACTCCAAAAGGTAGAGTAGGAATTGTCTCCAAGAATTAAGCAGAAGAACTAAGAAAAGAGCATATTTGAAGAAGATGGGTTATGCTACCCTTGAGACAAAAAGAATGATGTTTTCAAATGTTACAAACTTCTTCTGTGCCTCTATATACATATAGAGAATGAGGGAGGGGTGTGAGGTTGATGAAGCTAGAGAGTAGAGTAGCGTTGTGTGTCCGTGTATTGAAAAACCAACACATAGTGGGTATATATATACTAAAAAATAAGAACGTTAGAGGTATAATAACAATGGTAATCAAAAGACATGAATATAAAAAAACGTTATCAACGTTATGGTAATAAATTACAATAAAACGATGGATGTCACATGGAAAGTTGGTAACTAAAAAGAAAAAACCTTATTCAAGTTTTTAAACAACCAAAACATCAATAATGCCCCACTTGGTCCAAACCTTGAGAAACAAGCTGTAATAGTTTAGAAGAAAAAAATAGGTGAACAATTAGGTGCACTAAGTCTTGAACTTAGTGTCCAAGAAAATTGAAGACAGAACCTGCTAGAGAAATAACAACCTCAAAATGCATTGGTCTCATGATAGCTCTAGAGAGATAGCCCAAATACTTGCATAAGAGAGTGGCTAGCCCCCCATAATCATGTAGGTGAGTCCATCAAGTGTGTACTGCTCACACCACCTGAACTTGGGCTATGGAACTCGTTAAGGATTAAACAATCTAACCTCATCAAACGTAGTAAAGTCATGCTAAGGATACAATTCAACAATTAAAAATGTCTCAGTATTATTCCACAATCAAAATACAAGTAAGGAGTTACCATATAACTTGGTTTCACCAATTGAACTTGGTTTCCTAAGATAGGTGTCCATCACGAGGTTACTACACAATTAGGTTCCACCCTATCCTTTTAGCATGCTTTAAAACTAGTTTTCTACTTGAAGCTTTTGTAAACGGATCCGCTAAATTTCTCTCTAACTTGGCATAGTTTAGAGAAATTAAACCACGTCTAATTAAAGTAGACAATTTTATGTCTCAATCTGATATGTCTACTTTTGCCATTATATACCTTATTCTTAGCAACGTGAATGATAGCCTGTGAATCATAATGAAGGAACGTAGAAGGATTTGGTTTTTCCCAAAGTGGGATATCTGCTAAGAGATTCCTTAGCTACTCAACTTCCTATCCTGTAACTCAAAAGCTAGAAACTCGGCCTCCATTGCTGATCTCGCAATACATATTTGCTTGGATGATTCCCAAAACACTGCAACTCTCACCAAGGTAAAGACAAAACAACTAGTAGAGTATATATCTTCACTCTCCATAAGCCAATTATCATCAGAATACCCCTCCAATATAGGAGGATGACCACCAAAAGATAATCCATAATGCATAGTACCTTTCAAATATCTCAACAAACAAATCAGTGCATTCAAATGCTCTTGACTAGGATTATGAGTATACCTACTAAGTCTATTTACATAGTATGCAATATTAGGACGGAAATAGCTCATCAAAACATCACACTACCAAGAATTTTAGTACACTTAGCTTGGTTTACACTATCACTAAGATTTTTCTTTAAAGCAACACTAGCATCATTAGGAGTCGTGAATGGTTCAACATCAAATTAACCAAACTTCTGCAAAATTTTCTCAACATAATGATTTTGATTCAATCTAAAACTACAGTTAGTCCTATCAACTTTGATTCCTAAGATAAATTCCATATGTCCTAGATCTTTCATATTAAAGTAAGACTTTAGTATACTCTTCGTAGTATCAATAACAGATAAGCTAGTATCAAAAATAAGTATATCGTCTATATAAAGAGTTATGATCACACAACCATTGACGTCAGATTCAACGAAAATGCAAGAATCAGCATCACAAACCATGTTTCAAAATATCACTTCAAATTTCTCACTCCACTATTTAGGAGCTTGTTTAAGTCCATACAAAGACTTAACCAACTTACATGCATTTTGTTCTTGACCAGGCACTCTAAACCCTTCAGGCTAGAACATATAAATTTCCTCATCTAAATCACCATTCAAGAAAGTTGTCTTAACATCCATTTGGTGCACATGAAGCTTAAATACCGAGGCAATAGCAAACAACATTTTTATAGATGCAATTTTAGTAACAAAAAACTAAGTATCGAAAAATTCCAATCCTTCTTTTTGTTTAAAGTCGTTAATCAAAAGTCTTGCCTTTAACCTATCAATGGTTCCTTTAGGTCTCAATTTTTTTTAAAAAATCTACTTACACTCCAAAGGCTTACAACCTCAAGGTAGATCAACTAAAACTCACTATCTATGGCTTCCTTCCAAAAGGTAACGTCCACAAATATTATTGCTTCCTCATAAGTTTTGGGGTCTTCCTCAATAATATAAGTCACCACAAAATCATCATCTATTTTGTCAGGATTTTTCACAACAAAAGAAGAAATAAAGTCGAAACCAAAACTAGTAGGTACTCTAGCTCTTTTGCTTCTCCTTAGTTCAATATTTTCCTCTTCCTTTATGTCATCATTAGTAGAAGAGCTAGGGATAGACTCTTTAGGAACTTGCACACTCACTTTGATAAGAAATATATCCTTAAAGAACACTACATCTCTTAGCTCCATAATTGGTTTATAAGTATTAGATCTCTCTTCCTTAACCATAAATTTATAGGTAACACTATTAAAGGCATATCCCATAAAAATTGAATCAATGATCTTAGGCCCATTTTTCTTCCTCTTATGTTCAGGTAGAGCAATCTTAGTAAGACACCCCACACTTTCAAAAAACGCAAGTTAGGTAGATCACCTTTCCAAATTTGATAAGAGGTTTGATCTAGTTTCTTATGAGGGACTCTGTTTAGAACATAATAAGCTGAAAGAATAGCTCCTCTCTATATAAAGTCAGGTAAATTTGAGGAAATCAGTATTGCATTCATCATATCCTTAAGTTTTTAGTTTTTCTCTCAACTATTCCATTTTGTTTAGGTGTGTAAGGGGCTAAAAGCTCATGAATAATACCAAAATTTTTACAAAAATCAGTAAGAAAATCAGTACTATACTCACCACCTTGATCAGACCTTAATCTCTTAATTTTTTTTTCCAATTAGTTCTCAACCTCAGCTTTGTATTTTATAAACATTTCCTCTACATCACTTTTATTTTTCAATAAGTACACTTTAGTAAATCTAGAACAATCATCCATAAAAGTAATATAATATCTTATAACTACTTTACTCACACAATTCTTAAAATAACCAAAATCTGTGTGCACCAAATCTAACAATTGTGACTCTCTCTCGGTCATTGACTTAAATGGTTTATTAGAATGTTTAGGCAATAAGTTTAAGCTTTGCATTTTCTTAATTGACCTCAAATTCATGGGCCCAAGTCTAAAGTGTCAAAGATCTAAAGACTCAACAATATAAACAGAAGAAGTAGATGCATTCATTTCAACATCAAGTATAAATATCCCCCCATTACAAAACCCATTACCAATAATGTTCTCATTCTTAGTAAGAACTAGCTTATCAAAATTAAACGTAAGTTTAACACCAGTCTTGTTAAACAATCCACCAAAAACAAGTATCTACGTACAACAAGAACAATAAAAAAACATTTTCTAACATCAACATTTTTCTAGAAGTGAGTCTAAGAGTGACCTTCTTAACTCCTTAGACAAAAACTCTACTAGAGTTGCCCATATAAATGAATTCACCATCAACAACATCATTCAACTCCTTGAATAGGTCCTTGTTGGTGCAGATGAGGCATGTGGCTCTTATGTCAATGATCCACGTGACCAAAATTCCAGCAAGGTCAACTTGGGATACCACAGTAGTAATGATCTCCTCATCATCACCAGCTTCGACCTTATCAAAGATATTCTAGTTACATCATTGATACCCCTTCTGTTTTCCTTTCCCGAGATGTCGTGGCTTTTGTTCTTGGTCTTTCTTCTCATGGTTGATTCTAGCTTGGAAAAAGCAGTAGGATGACCCAACTTGTGACACCACCAATAATCACCATCAATCCTTTTGTGTTTAAACTAACATGCTTGTTGTTGTTGAAAGAATTGTTTTGTCCACCATTCTTTGAAGTTATTTGCATTTATATGTCCTATCACATTAGCCTTAATAGTAAGGACAAAGGTGAGTGATTTGGTCTTATCTTATGTATGGTTGGCATCTTTAATCTTTTTATGTCCTATCAACTCCTGAAGCTTCATGTCTTTCTTCTTATGCCTCAACTGATTTTTATACTCATTCCATGAGATAGTTTCTCAATAAGGGCATTAACTTGAAACAATTCTCATATGTTCATACCCTAAGCAAGGATTTCAGCAACTAGGTTTTCATACTCATGTATTTGGTCCATAATGGGCTTATCATAAACAACAATAAATTTTGACCATCTGACAACTACATATTTCTTAGTATCAGCAACATCCGTCCCATATTTCACTTCTAAAGCATCCAAAATTTCCTTGGTAGTTTTATAGTTGTAGGAGATATCAAACAATGAGTTTATCATATAGTTGAGCAACACTTCTCTAATAGTACGATTATCCTTAGATGTCTTGGGGTCGGTATTGTCACTGAGAATTTCTTGAAATAGTACATAATCAATTTCGTATTATTGAAAGTAAAATAGTTTTTTTTTAAAACATTATTTAAAGTTTCTCTCATCTAGAGGCTTTAATTTAGTTAGTTCAGGTATAATTCTCTAGGCTACGATAATAGGGGTAGAACCTATATAGGAAACAAAAAGGGTAGAACCTACATTGGTATCATTCGCAGACGACATAATTCTAACTTATATGGAAATTAACACACAACAACACAATATTTCGACTTACAGTAGCAAATCTAAAAATCGTAGTAAGAATAGAAAATATTATGACAAAGAGCAAGTAGAACAACACAATTTTTGACAACAGTAGTAACGCAACAGATATTTTCTAACTTAAATTATTAGCGGAAATAACAAATATAATTAAATTGGAGTGACTTATCTGAAAATACGATGTTGTGAAAAATCACAGCCTTAAGTTGGAAATTCGCCCTCTACAGTGTAGCAAGAAAACAGGATTCGACCCTAGGGTTAATGCCTTCTCCACCAAATTTGGTGTGCTTTAAAAGGAAGAGTAAGAGCTTTCTCGAAGAATTAAGCAGAAGAACCAAAAAAAAAAAGAAAAATTGAAGAAGATGGGTTACATTAGCCTTAAGACAAGAAGAATGATGTTTTCAGATGTTACAAGCTTCTTTTGTACCTCTGTATATATATAGAGAGAGAAGGAGGGAGGAGTATGAGCTTGACAAAGCTAAAGAGTAGAGGAGCATTGTATGTCTATGTATTGAAAAGCCAACACACAGTGGATATATGTATGTTGAAAAATAAAATTGTTAGAGGTATGATAACAATGGTAATTAAAAGACATGAATATAAGAATTGTTATCAATGTTACGGTAATAAAAGTGTAATAAAAGGATGGATGTTGCATGAAACATTAGTAACCAAAAAACAAAGACTATATTTAAGGCTTAGAACAACTAAAACATCAAGACATCACACATCCACTGGACCAATCTCTTGATTCACAATCATGCAAGGATCTAGGCTCAAATCCTATTAGACATGCACATAGTGGTGAGTTGTTAATGTTACAACTACCAAATGCATCACCTATTCCATATCTGTTGCAATTATCCATCTGTGCTGTTAAGTATAGGTTCCAAGTTCTAGTGCTCCTAGTCCAAGCAAAATGCTACAAGATACATTCATTATTTAAAACCATTCGTGAAACTTCTAAATTAACTTTTAGATCATACCTATAATATGGTTCCCTCTCATTATAAACAAATTCGTAAGTGTATATTGGATTTAGTTTCAAATTTGGCATCCCACTGAATCTAGAACTCGTGTAATTGGTCCATAATAGACTTATCATAAACAACGGTAAATTTTAACCACCTGACAACTGCATATTTCTTAGTACTGGCATCATCCGTCACATATTTCACTTCTAAAGCATCCAAAATTTCCTTGGCAGTTTTGTAGTTGCAGTAGATATCAAACAATGAGTTTATCATATGGTCAAGTAACACTTTCCTAACGGTATGGTTATCTTAGAAGTCTTGGGATCGGTAGTCATTGGAAATTTCTAGAAATAGTACATAATCAATTTCGTATTGTTGAAAGTATAAAAGCATTTTTTTCAAACCATCATTTAAAGTTTCTCTCATCTAGAGGCTTTAATCTAGTTAGGTCTGGTATAATTCTCTGAGCTATGGTAATAGGAGTAGAACCTATGTAGGAAACAGAAAGGGTAGAACCTACGTTGGTCTCATTCATGGTCAACATAATTCCAACTTATATTGAAATTAACACAGTAGCACAATATTCTGACTTACAATAGCAAATTTGAAAGGAATACTAAGAACAGAAAATATCTCGATAAAGAGACAGAAGAATAACATCATTTCTGACAACATTAGTAATGCAACAAATATTTTCGACTTAGATTGTTAGTATAAATAACAAATATAATTAAATTAGAGTGACTTATCTTAAAATAAGGCGTTGCAAAAAATCACAGCCCTAAGTAGGAAATTCTCCCTCTATATTATAGTAGGACAACAAGATTCGACCCCAAGGTTAACGCCTTCTCCACCAGATTTGGTGCACTTCAAAAGGCAGAGTAAGAACCGTCTCCAAGAATTAAGCAAAAGAACCAAGAAAATAGAAAATTTGAAGAAGATGGGTTACACTAGCCTTAAGACAAGAAGAATGATGTTTTCAGATGTTATAAGCCTCTTCTATACCTCTGTATATATATAGGGAAGGAAGGAGGAGTGTGAGGTTGACAAAGCTAGAGAGTAGAGTAGCATTGTGTCTCTATGTATTGAAAAACCAACACACAGTGGATATATATATATATATATATATTGAAAAATAAGAACGTTAGAGATCTAATAACAATGGTAATTAAAAGACATGAATATAAGAAATGCTATCAACATTATGGTAATAACGTGAAATAAAGTGATGGAGGTTGATAACTAGAAAACAAAGACCGCATTCAAGTTTTGGAACAACCAAAACATCAATATGTCACACATCCACTGGACCAATCTCCTGATTCCCAATCCTGCAGGGATCTAGGCTTAAACCTTATTAGACATGAACATGGTGGTGAGTTGTTAATGTTACAAATACCAAATGCACCACATATTCTATATCTGTCGTAGTTATCCATCCGTGCTATCAAGTACAGGTTCTAAGTTCTAGTGCTCCTAGTTCAAGCAAAATGCTATAAGACATATTCATTATTTAACACCATTCGTAAAACTACTGAATGGCCTATTAGATCATACTTGTAATACGCCTCACTCTCATTGTAAACAAATTCATAATTATACATCAGGTTCGGTTTCAAATTTGGCATCTTATTAAATCTAACACCATTCTAAGGTCCAGAGCAAAAACTACACCCTGACCTTTCCTGATAAAGATTTGCGGATATCCAGTTAGATCAAGCCTAGTTGTAGAATTACCTAATGAAGGATCATTAAAACCTATCCAGGAGACCAAGTAACCATCATGGCCTGTAACCAAATTCATGCCAAGTTTCACTCCTGGTAAGACGTGTCGCCTAAGTAATCAAAACTGTCCTACGAGTAATTACCTTCGATGGTGTCATTTACTTTTCTAACAAAAGGTTTCCTGAATCCAACTACTGAGCTACTCGATTTGGAGCTTGTCTTGATGTTGTTTGTAGACCACAAATCATATTTTGTTGAATTATTGAGAATTAGAAATCTTTGGCTTATAAGTTGCAGGACTCCAGATGAGTAATTGAATGAAATTTCTCTATTGGCAACCAAACCACATATTCATTGCAAAAAATTATACCTATTAGAATCCAACCGTGATCGAATCATAGGCGCAGCAGAAAAATAAAATTTTTAACAGATGTTATCCAAGCTTTGATCAATAACGAACTATCCAAGTATCCAACTTTTGATGGTATCCACAAAACAATTCCTAAACTATTTTGAGAGGAAAAAGACAAAAAGTGCCAACTTTTAAAAAGCTCTTCCCACTAAATAGAAAAAATTCATAACACTCTTTTATTAAAATTAAATCTCTTTAATTCTAATTAAAATCAAATTATAATTATAATTAATTTAATTTGAATAAAATCAAATATATCATATTTGATGCTAAAATTTTTCAAACTTTATAATTAAGTCCAATTTAATTAAACTGATTTTTCTTTCACAAATTGCTCTTTGATGTGTGACCTAATAGGTTCCCAATAAATTGGCAATGATTATAAATTCTAATTCTAATTCACAATTAGAATTAGATCAATTAAAACTTCTTTAATTTATCTTTAATTCTCTAATTAAATAATTCATAATCATAAATCATGATTGACGTTTAATAACATGTCATGATTACTTAAATATCAGGAATGTCAAAATGATTGACTTAACATGTCCATGCATGGCTATAATGTATAATTTAATCATTTCATCATTCAATATTTTAAATGGACAGAGTATGGATACAATGTCTACTCTTATCATCCAATCATGTTTGTTCTTGCTAATTAGTAATTTATTTATAATTAAAATTTGAAAATTCCTTTTTAAATATCAATTCACTCTTACTAGAGAATTTCATAAATCATTACTAATCAAGGACATTAGAGTATTCTCTCTAATTACTTTAGAGTGACGAATCCTATATTAACTTACTTAACTATCTACATATGGTTCATATTGTATCCAATTACTACCAACTGAATTATCCTAGGACGATTCATAAGTAGCATCAAAACACAGTAATTCCCATACTAGAAACCTTGGAAATCTCATGTAACATCCCGTTACTGTTAGCAAGGGCATTTTGGTAAATTGGGACAGACTGATAGGATTGCATCGCATTCATTG
>JANZLD010000005.1:41076469-41092758 GCA_026413575.1 Erythroxylum carthagenense | reverse complement strand
AATTGCCCATTGCCAAAGTGAGCGTGGAAACACATGAAAACCTTTGAATGAAAATAAAAAGAAGATATAAATTCTATTGCTCCGAGAAAAGCATAAAAGAAGGCTGAAATGGTAGGATCCTTTTGTTGCAACTGAAATTAGATATTAATGCAGCATAAAATTAGCATATGTTAGGTTTTTTCTTTACAAAAAATGTAGTTGATCTTATAAACTAAAATATGGAGAAACTTAAATAAGCATGTGAATGCTTAAACTGACCCTAAATGAGAATTTTATTTGAAACATTACTTATATGTGTGTGAAATTTTTCATATTAATAATTATATAAGTGATTATTTAACTTGAAATCTTTAAAGTGAAATTATTTTATTCTAATACTATTTATGACTTATTCTTGTTAAAGGTGACCCATTGATAATAGTTAAATATAACTTGAACCGTATAGAGGTAATTGAGTTATCAATATATGATTCATCACCTTAAAGTGATTAGGAAGAACATTCGATTGTTCCCGATAAGTATTGATCGGTAATCATTGACAAAGGTAATGACACTTTAAAAATAGTTTCAAATTTTATTAATTGAATCAATTATTAACAATAAAAACTACTTTGATTGGATGAAAATAGAGTATATATTATTTTCATACTTTATCTCTAATCGAAAAATTGTGTGAAAAAATGATTGAATAATATAAAAAAAATCATGCATTAATCAAAAACACTTTGAATTATTTGGTAGTTATCATGCATTATTGAACATCAATCTTGATCTACATATATATATTATTTAATCAGAGAATTAAATATAAGTTAAAGGAGTTTAATATATATATTTTTAGATATGATTTGTAGTTATAATTTATATCCATTACCAACATATTTATGAATATAATAGGTCATATACAAAGAACAGATGAAGAAAAAAAAGAAGGTAATTTAATAAAGTTAAACTTTATTGTAATATTTGAGAAACTTTATAATTAATAAATAAGGATCAATATTAATTCTTATTGGGCCCAACTTATATTTAATTAGAGTTAATTTTAACTACAATTAAGAATTAATTAAATTTAGAATTTTATTTATATTAAATTAATAAAAGGTTCAAACCCTACTATAAATAAGTTTAGGTTCTAAAAGAACTAATACTTCTTGTTTAATTCTCACTGTACTACTTATAAAGTTCTTTCAACATATTCATATTGATATTATTAGAGGTTAAATATGTAAATGGCTACAGTGGTTACAATAAGCCAATGTTGAAAATGGTTTTTTAAAAAATGAAAAAATAAATTTATATAATAAACTACAATTTACGTTTATGCTTATTTTGTTAATGTATTAATCATATTATAGAATTTAAAATGATTTTATTTTTGAAAATTAAAAAAATCTTATCTTTCACAGTGTAAAATTTTGTTCCAATTTTTCAATAAGTGTGACATGTTAATCTAGTTTTAGAGTTGATCTTAATCCTAAAATGATCTAAAATTTAACCATCATCCTGAAATCCAAGTAAGTTCATATCTTTAAGAACCACAAAGATATGAACGTGAAATATATGATTATGAAACTAGCCTCTTTGTAAAAAACAGGGTTGCTTTTTATAAAATGTGTTAGTAACAAACCCAAATTGTTGCATTTTAGAATATTTGTTGGAATTATACTCATGACCCAATTATTATGTAATAGATTGAACATTTTTTATTTCATATTATGTTTATTGTTTTTTATTTTAATATGATAAGTCTTTAGTTAAATTTATATACGTGCCATCATAATGGAGATTATAATAATAAGAGTCAAGTCCTCTGGGTTTAATCTAAAAATGTTCTTGATCATAGGATCATTAAATAAGGACTTTAATGATCTGATTAAATCAATATGTATAGAATAGTATCTATTGGATGGATATTAGTAGATCTTATTTACTAAGTTACATATATAGATGATGCATATAGAGATATGATCACTGAACTGACCAAACTAAGAATTCTCAATGATTAATATTACATATAAACGGTCAAGTAAGATATTCTCATAAGGTCACACATTTACGAATGTAATATTTCATGTTTCTGATTATTTAATTTATTATAAGATATATTATATTTTTTGTTAGCACAAAAAATATAATTAATAGTGGAAATTCTCTTGTACAAAATAAGTGAATAAAATATTTTATTCTATTTTATTTCATTTTATAAATAATAATAATAATTTAGAAAAAGCAAAAGGCATTAGATGGTTTTTAGCGTGCGTGATGTTGTTTTAGTTTTACATTTTAAGACCAAAATGAAAGGATGCAATAGGTCGTGGTTTTCAAGTTTTAATTTTTTTTAAAAAAAATAGAAAATTGAATTAATGAAAGAAGAGTAAAATTACAGAGTCATAAGACAAGGGAGTACCCTTAGCATATAAATCAACAGAAGAAGCTACAGCATCATAAAATAAATGGACTTGCTAGTTCTCCCGTAACGTCTTCATACTGCATTCATTCATAATTCCTCTTTGCGAATAGCTAACACAACATAATAATGGCATCTATCTACTAAAACTGTTGAAGGCCCGCAGTCGAGAAGATCAACTTTCAACAAACATTTATATACATAAAGTAGAGCAAACATTAGAGCTGCATGTTAGATTCTTTAACAAAACTCTCACGAGTTTTAGAAATTGTCAAAGAAGTCAAACTTTCTTTTGTAGAAGATTTGTTCTTGAATTGTAGAAGATTGCATTCTCTTCAAAGCGAGTATATACAAACTCCTAAGACATTAATGTGAACTAGTCTTCTGGAAGCTAAATGTGAAGAGAGAAAATTAGTAATATCAACAATATCCGACCCTAGATATGCCCAATAACATCAGACAGAGACATATTCCCATATTGTTTTGTTGCAGAGGTATTTGAAGAAAAGGTGAAAGCATGATTCAATCTACAGAGAACACATGGGACAATATTTATCCATTTACATATATGGAATTTGGTCCACTATAGAAAGCTTATTTTGAATGGCTAACCAGAAGATGAAAGAAATCCTTGACGTTAAACGATTGCTCCATACTGTGGCTGCCCAAGGAACAATGGTTCTATGTCTACGCAAGTTGTCACTAATGAATCTGTTAGTCAGTTTGTCTGTAGAAATAACTTTCCAGAAGAAGGTGTTAGATTCTTGAGGTGTTGGGGGATAGTTGGGCTGAAGGTGGCATAGACTTCTAGGAAGATTCCATGAGTTCCCATCAATGAAAGCTATCATCCGTGTTTTTAGTGGGAAAAATGGAGAAGCTCTAGAAGGATTCACGTATTGAATTAAGAGCCCCCTACTAGACCAATTGTAGTACCATAAAGAAACCAAATGTCCATCTTTAATAACATGAAGTCTCCTGTTGAATATCATCCCTGAACTTCAGTAGCTGATTGAGAAAAAAAGAATGTGTAGCTTTCGATTGAATAGCCTAAATGTTGTTTCCTTTCAGGAAGTAAACATGTAACCACTTTATCCAAAAAAAGCTCTTGTACAATTCGGGAGGCTAGTAAAAGTAGAGTAGCCTTTTAAAAGCTCTTGTACAATAAGAATATTGTCACCAATATATCTACCCGATAAGAAGGCACTTTGGTTATCACTAATCGAAGAAGTCAAGACTTTCTTCAATCTATTAGCAAGTATCTTAGAGATCACTTTATAAAGGAAATTTGTGCATGAAATAGGATGGTAGTCTACAAAGGTGGATGGATTAGCCCCTTTTGAAATCAGGAACAATAATGTTCTATTAATCTCTTTAAGCAGTATCCCATTCTTAAAGAACTCATGTATGGCTTCCTTGACAAAACCATTAATAATATTCCAAGATTGTTGACAGAAGTAGCCATTGAAACCATCTAGCCTAGGAGCTTTCTTACCATTCATTCCAAAAAACACATTTCTCAAATTTTCTATCCTCCATTGGCTTAGTTAATAAATTCAAATTAGAAGAAGATACCTATCTAATGCTGAGATGTTGAAAATCCCAAAGAATAACATTAGTTCTTTCCTCAGTGCCAAGTAAGGAGCTAAAGAATCTGAAAGCTTCTTCCTTAATATCCGTCATATAGTGAATAACATTACCATTATGAGAAGTCATTTAATAAATATTGTTTCGGTTTTGTCTAGATAAAATTGAATAGAAGAAGAATTGAGAGCAGCTGTCCCCTTCTTATAGCCAATTAATCCTGGTTATTTGCTGTTAAAAGGAGGAGTGGTTTCTTAGTACTTGAAGGTAATTGTTGAGTGCTAGCTTCTCCTTATCATTAAGAGTTTAATTTCCATGGTTAAAAGATAAGAGATTCTACACCTTGATCAATTCCAATCTAGTGTTATTGATTGCTTCAACAGTTGAGCCTTTAGAAGACTTCAGAAGCTTGAGTTCCTATTTAATTACTTTCAACTTCTATATACATCTAACTGCTTTGTTCCTATACAATTGTGCATATTTCCTTTCATGCAAGCCTTGTCAAAACTAAGTGCTTTAGCTAAGTAGCTATTGAACCGAAATGGATGGTGGATGGCCACAGGTTGAAACAAGTTTGAGACAAGGATGGGAGTATGGTATGAAAATAATGGATCCATAAAACTAGCTGTGCTACTAGGGGAATTCTGAAGCCATGGATCATTTACAAGGGCGAATAAACCCCCTTTCTTTTTGTTTATTTGACCAAGTGATAATATCGTTTTTTGTACGTGAATGTCTTACAAAGAAAAGATTTAAAAACAAATAGAGATACTCTTTGGTTTTGTACATTAGAAAGAAAACAGAGACATAGAAATATTCTTTGATTTTCATTCTCTGTACCAAAAAAAGCAAGAGAAAAGTTTGAGAAAATTGTTTTCTCTATTCTTGAAGAAAGGGTTCTTCGAATTTAACCACAGTCATATCAAGTGTTGAAAATGGGACGTATTTCTCGGTGTGGAGTGTATAGAGACTTCGTATTTTCGAAGTTCCACATCGATTAACCCTCATATTCTAGGTATTTATTTTACCTATTCTTACTATTTGCATGTTTGTTAAATGCAATAGATGAAGATAAGATTGCAAATTTTTTTTTATGTCTGCTATGTTTGCGATCTTTCAATTGGTATCAAAGCATGTTTTATGTTCACATCATACTTGAAAAATGACCAATGATTTATGTAATTTCTTGCATTCTTTGTTTTAACACATAAAGTTGTTCATTTAATATGCATGAAAACATTTTGACTTTATTTTGAAATTGGTTTCACTTTTGAAACTGATTTCACCAAAACCGAAACACTTCAATTCATGTTCTTTAAGCATATAAACATTATGAAAATGAGACAATGCAAAACTCTCTTCGGAAGTGAAACATGTCCATTGTGAAATTGGTTTCAAAAAAAAGGGGCAAACTCATTTAATGCAAAAGTTGTTTAAAAGCTTTTAATGAAATGCTATTGTCAGATGTGGTACGTTAATGCAAAAGTTGTTTAAAAGCTTTTAGTTAAAAGCCTTGTGAGATATTATGTTTTTATGGAAAACTCATTTAATACAAAGTGGTCATTTAAAGGCTTTTGTTGAAAAGCTTTTGACAAATTTTAAATTTTTGCTAATTGTTATCATTAAAAAATGGAAAATGAACAAAGAGTACATTGGATGGTGAAAGGTCACCTTGTTTTGGTTTTGTTTTGTATTATATGTTTAAAACCCAAAAGAAGAGATGAGTACAATAAGCCTCTTTCATTTTTCCGAATGTGTAGGAAATAAATACAAATTTCTTATACGAATGTTGTTTGAAAATGTGATATGATCACTAACATTATTAAAAATTGTTTTAATAACATGAAATCTTATCCTTTTAAAATTATTAAGTTTATTTTGATATAATATATGATATTTTATCAAAAGGAAATTTCCACCTAAGAAGATAATAATATTTATTTTTGTTTACAAAGAATGGCCTGATAACCAGGTGACTTGTAGTTCAGGGATAAATAATATTTCCTATTGCATATGATGCGTGTGTGAGGAAAATTTACTTAATTTTATACTTTTGGCCTAGACTACCTAGGGAGTATAATATTAATTAATTCTCCATTACTTAGGTGGATAAAATTAAACTATACTAATAGAAACGACCTGACAACTAGGGGACTATATAGTATTGAACTTACTATAAATTTTATATGATAAAATAGGAAATTTTATCACTATTTAATTATGCATAAGTAACGACTTGACAACCAAGGAGTTCATTCATGTTTTAGAGATTTTATATCATTTGGATAAAAGTCCATGTCTTAATGATATATGATTGTGTCCTTAATTTGATGTTTTCTTTTTATTAGATTTCTCAAATTGTCTACGATATTACTACGAAACATTCCTGATACTAACAAGCTAGCAGGTAACAATTTTGATGAATGGTACTTCAACCTGAGAATTGTTCTCATGCATGAAAAACTTATCGATATGATCGATAAACCCATGAAGGAAGTGCCTTCTGATGGAATTGATAATGCTAATGCATTGGATGCATATTTTAAGTACAATGAACAAAGTACTAATTCCAAGTGCATTATTCTAGCATCAATGATTTCTAAACTCGAAAGGTAGTATAAAGATATGAATCCTCCAAAGATCATTGAGCATCTTAAGAAGATGTATGGTCTACAAAGTAGGACTACTAGATACCAATTATCTAACTTCCTATTCAAGTCTGAAATGAAGCACAAATCTCCTGTGGCACCTTATATTGTTAAGATGATTAATCTTATAGAACAACTTGAGAAGTTAGGGTGTTTATTAGGGAAAGAGATGTCTTATTAACATTTTTTCACCATTCATTGTCAATTTAACATAAACGAGATGGATTGTGATCTTCATGAAATGCTCAACTTATTGATCGATTATAAAAATCAAGTAGCATCATTTGAGAAGGTGAAAGTGTTATGATATGTGAACCTGGTTGGTAAATCTTCTAAGCATAAGAGGAAGGGACAAAAGAAGCCCAAGAAAAATCATCTTGCACCCAAGGGTGTTTGGAACAAATCCAAGGTTAAGGAGAAGAGAGTTTACTAAAAGGATGCTGAATGTTTCTCTTGTATAAAGAAGGGACACTAGAAAAGGTATTGCCCAAAGTATTTGGCTACTTTGAAAAGCAAAAAACAAGGTGGGATATTTATGAAAAATGTTTTCATGATTTCTTTAACTACTATTGATTTTACTAAATGGGTATTAGATACTGGTAATAGCTTTAACATCTACAATATGTTGTAGGGTCTAAGGATCAATAAGAGATTGAAGAAGGGAGATGTTATGCTATAAGTTGGGAATGGAGCAAGTTTTGATGCCGTAGTTGTAGAAACTATTTATCTTATTATGCCAACCAAAAAATCTTTATTATTAGAAGATTATTATTATGTTCCTAAGTTTGTTTTGAGCATTGTTTCCATTTCATCATTAGACAAGTGTGGATTTCATACAATCTTTAAGAATAATTTTCATGGTAATGAATTATATGTAAGTGGTTATTTACAATATGGTATTTATGTCTTACATGAAATAATTGTTTATCTAATTGTGAAAGTTTATGGTCAAAAAAGGAAGAGAGATAATCATGCAAATCAAACTTACCTTTGGCATTGTAAACTTGGTCATATTGGTAAGGAAAGAGTAAACAAGTTGCACAAGGAAGGATGCCATATGAAACTTGTGATTCTTGTCTCAAAGGCAAAATGATCAAATTTTCTTTTACTGGAACTGGAGAGAGAGCTAGTAAACTTTTAGGAGTCATATATACTGATGTATGTGGGGCTATGAAAGTTTAAGCTAAATGTGGATATTCTTATTTTATCACCTTCATTGATGATATGTCAAGATATGGATTTGTGTATCTAATGAAACACAAGGTTGAATCATTTGAAATATTCAAAAGATTCCGTTGTGAAGTTGAAAAAAAAACTGGTAAGAGTATAAAGGCACTAAGATCTGACCATGACAGTGAGTATCTTAGTGACAAATTTGTTAATTATCTAAGGCAAGATGGAATCTTATCTCAATGGACTTCTCTAGGAACACAATAACACAATGGTGTTTTAGAAAGAAGAAATCAAACTTTATTAGATATGGTGAGATCCATGATGGGGTTCACTAATCTTCCTATCTTCCTAAGGGGATACACTTTAGAAGCTGCTGCCTATTTATTAAACAAAGTTCCCACTAAAGTAGTTACTAGAACTCCATATGAGATATCGAAAGGATATAAGCCTAACCTAAAACATTTGAAAGTTTGGGGTTGTCCAGCTTATGTTAAGAGATTGCTGCTAGATAAGCTTAAAGTGAGGTCTGAAAAGTGTAGATTTGTTGGATATCTCAATGAAACTATGAGATATCATTTCTATCACTCTTTTGAGAACAAAGTGTTTGTGGCTTGAAATGCAACCTTTTTATAAGGGAGTTCCTTAACAGAGGACGTCATGGCTTAGAAATAGATCTTGATGAAATTCAAGATTATGATGAATCAACATAAGCTCAAGAGCATCATAGATATGTTGAGCAGTCTTTACTTGATGTCTTAAAATTAACACATAGGGTACCAACCTCAATTGTTAAGGAAAATTGATCGATTAATGAACCTATCCAAGAACTAGTGCAATAACAAGATTAAGTAGAGAAGAACCTATTGAACATGAGCCTCTTAGAAGGTCCACTAGGGATCGTCATACACCAAATAGATTAAACTTAATAGTACAAGGTCACGAGGAAGAGGCTATAGTAAGTCTATATAATGGGAAGTGGTTTAAAGCCATGAAATTTGTGTTAGAATCCATGAGAATCAACAATGTATAGACTTTGGTTGATACCTCAAAGGATATAAAACCCATAGGATGTAAATGGGTATTTAAGAAAAAATTGGAGCAGATGGGAAGGTTAAAACCTATAAAACCCATCTTATCGCCAAAGGATATAGTCAAAAGGAAGATATTGATTATGATGAAACTTTTCCCCTATGGCAATGCTCAAATCTATTTGGATTCTGCTTGCTATAGCTATATATTATGATTATGAGATATGACAAATGGATGTGAAAACAACGTTTCTTATCGGAGAGCTTAAGGAAGATGTCTATATGGCTCAACCTAAAAGTTTCACATTGCCATCTGCTCCTAATAAAATATGTAAGCTAAAAAGATCCATTTATGGATTGAAGCAAGCTTCACGAGGTTGGAATATTTGCTTCAATATAAAAATCGCAAAGTTCGATTTTATTGGATGCGAAGAAGAGCCATGTGTGTAAAAGAAAGTTAGTGAGAGCATAGTCATTTTCCTAGTGCTGTACGTAGATGACATATTGCTAATAGGAAATGATGTATCAGGGATGTAAAAGACAAAGATTTGGCTATCTGAACAATTCTCTATGAAGGATTTGGAATAAGCATCTTACATTCTTAGAATCAAGATCTATAGAGATAGATCAAGGAAGCTGCTAGGGCTTTCCCAATCCATGTACTTTGATACTATCTTAAAAAAGTATCACATGGAAAATTCTAGAAAAGGTTATCTACTGATAGGCATTGGAATTTTTCTTTGTAGGGAGGATTGTCCTAAAAACTTAAAAGAAAGATATCACATGAGTAGGGTCCTATATGCCAGCGCAGTGGAAGCTATCATGTATACCATGACATGTACAATACTTGATGTAGCCTACGCACTAGGAATAATGAGCAGGTATCAAATTAACCCAAGTGAGGAACATTGGAAAGTGGTTAAAACCATCCTTAAATACCTAAGAAGAACTAAGGACTAATTCCTTATATAAGGAGATTATGATTTAAAGCTAATAGGTTACTAGCTTTTCATCATATAAGGATGATAAAAATTCTACCTCTAGTTATATTTTCACCTTGAATGGAGAAGCAGTGAGTTGGAAAAGTTCCAAGCAAGCTACACTAGCTGATTCAGTTATTGAAGTAGAATACATAGCTGCATGCCATGCAACTAAGGAAGCAGTTTGGATAAAAAAGTTCTTAAGTGAACTTGGTATGGTTCCTTTCATAAAGGAAGTTTTTACTTTATTTTTGTGACAATATTAGTGTTATTGTACAAGCTAAGGAACCAAGGTCACACCAAAGATCTAAGCATGTTTTGTGGAAGTTTCATCTAATTAGAGAAATTGTTGAGTACGAGGACGTTCAAATTCAAAATGTTAAAGGAAAGGAGAATATTACAGATCCCTTCACTAAGGCACTTGGATCAAAGGAGTTTGATAAGCTCAAGTGAAATATAGGATTGAAGTTCATGACTGATTGGGTCTAGGTCAAGTGGGAGATTGTTGGAATTATGCCTATGACCCAATCGTTATGTAATAGATTAAATATTTTATTTTGTGATTATTAACTTTGATTAATAACATGACAAATGATTTTATTATCATATTTTGTTCATTATTTTTTATTCTAATATGATAAGTTCTTGATTAAATTTATACGCTTACCATCATAATAGAGATTATAATAATGAGAGTCAATTTTGTAAGGTTTAATCTAAAAGTGTTATTGATCATAGAATCATCAAATAAGGACTTTAATGTATGTAATAGTATCTATTGGATGGATATTAGTAGATCTCATTTACTAAGTTACATATATAGATGATGCATATGGAGATATGATCATTAAACTAATCAAACTGAGAATTCCCAACAGTAAATATTACCTACGAACTGCCAAGTGAGATACTCTCATAAGGATTTGAATACATATTTTTCCTTTGACCTGAGATCATCATAATAATCAATAGGTCACTTATTATGTTTTGATGTCAAACATCTAGTGTGTAAAAATGCTAGTTGAATGATTATTGGATATAATTAAGTATCTATCTGATTAATAGTAAGTCAAGATGGGATCCATCGTCTCTAGGTTATGAGTTTGAGCTTTAAGTTGTCAATGAACTTAATGATTGTTTCAAGACCTTGACTATAGCGATTAAATGAGTGAGAAAAAGGAGTTTCTTAAGTCATTTATTAATCATTAATGATTGACATGTAACATAGTTAGTTATCTAATAGGATTTGACAGTTAAACCATACCTTAGGATAATTTGGAGTTATAATGATGAAAGATAATAATACATTATCCTTAATCAGGTTTCGTCTTTGTAAAGTTGTTACTTCACAGGTCATTAAGGAGTGTTGTTATATGTTAACTCTGATTAGTAATTAATTAGATTAATTACTACTGGCTTAGTGATGAACCTGTATGGTCACACATTTACAAGTGTAATATTTCTTGTTTGTGATTATTTAATTTATTATAAGATAATTTATTAAATAATTTATATGGCATATTATTATATATTTTTAATATAGAAAATATAATTAATAGTGGAAATTCTCTTACACAAAATAAATGAATAAAATAAAATAGTTTTATTTTTTTTATTTTTATAAATAATAATAACTATTAAAAAACGATGCCATGCCTGAAAACATTAAAACATGAATATATACGTCAGTGAAGAGAGCAAGTGATAATATCGTTTTTTTTTGTACGCGAATGTCTTACAAAGACGAAAGTTAAAAACACATAGAGACACTCTTTGTTTTTGTACGTTAGAAACAAAGAAGACAGAGAAATATTCTTTGATTTTCGTTTCATACATCACTCTTTGTTTTTGTACGTTAGAAACAAAGAAGACAGAGAAATATTCTTTGATTTTCGTTCCTTGTATGAAAAAAATAAGAAAGAAAAAAGTTTGAGAATTTTTTTTAAAAGAAAGGGTTCTTCAAATTTAATTATAGTTATATCAAGTATTAAAAGAGGGGCATATTTTTCGGTATAAAATGCATAGAGATTTTGTATTTTAAAAGTTCTGTATCGATTAATCCTCACATTTTAAGTATTTTATTTTACTTGTTTTTATTATTATTATATTTATTAAACCTAATAGATAAATATAAAATTATAATATTTTTATTTTCGCTACATTTACGATACTTCATTATTTTCAATATTGAAAAGTAGATTTATCCCTTCTAATTAAACGAGGAAGATGTAATTTTCATTGTTCTAAATTGTTGCGTTTGGGAATATTTTCAATATTGAAAAGTAGATTTATCTCTCCTAATTAAGAGAAGCAGTGTAATTTTCAATTGTGTTTTTGCTTTCTTTCAAGCCACGGTGGGGCAATGTGACATGTGGATAGCATTTGTAGGAATTGGAAGTATAGTCAACTTCGCCGGCTTCATAAATGTTTGAAAGCAATTTTCTCCTTGAAATTTCGCTGCGCTCAGTTTCTCCTCAACACGTTCTCTTGTTTTGGTAGCCACACATTCAATGGTTCAAGTCAATCAGAGATTCAAACGTTGTACTTGCCGAATTAGAATGTGTTCCAGTTACAACCCAACTAACCTGACAAAATATAAAGTCTGAGGTCTGAATCCAAAAGTTGACTCTGTTGTGTGTCTAATATTAATGCCATGTTATGTAGGGAACTGGGCTGTGGGGTTTCTATTATGACTTTGAAACATTGCGATATTGACTTGATCTGAGGAAAAGAAAGATTTGGAGATGAAGTTAATGGGGACCTAGGTCCGGGTACCTGCGCGCTATCTCGCGAGTATCACAAATTTATTCCTGAATTTTTGACGTAAATGTGACGATGCTTTGTTGATGACGAGTCGGATTGGCTTAAAGCCAATCATGAAACGTCTTCAAGTTTCTGCTGTAAACAGTGCCAATGAAGTCACAAACCAATTAATTCATTGGCTATCGATTATGATAGTTGAGTTAGAAATTGGAAAACAAAAAACAAAAAAAGAATTTGCCATACTAAACATGCTCAACTTGAATTAAATTTACAAAGATCTAATTATGTGTGTTTCAGTCAGGACTGAGGGTTTCTGTGAGTTTTCTTTAATTCGCGTTACGTTACCTGCCTAGCTTTTAATGTTGTAAAGAAGTTGGGCGAACATGACGCTATCCTTAAAAGTAGGTTACGGTTGCATAAACATGATGTTTCAGCTATCAATAGCAACACTTTAGGTTGGTGTTAATGAAGTTTTAAAACAACTGGAATTAGAAAAATGAATAATTTAATAACAGATAGAGTTTTAAGGATGTGCAATGAATAGAATTAGGGTTAAATAATTCACGCCCTATCTTTAAGCGTGAATGAGAATAACCCCATCTTGGCTTTATCATCTCATAACCCATTATACCTAAACGTGTAGCACATCTCCAAAAATTGGCCAAACAAACAGTAGAATCTTTATTGGCCAATCCACGAAATCAGACAATAGTTTGCAGTATGTTCCACAGAGTTATCTTAATCTCAAAAGTATCTTTTTTTTTTTTTGTATTGGTAGTCTTGCGAACTCTTGTTGATTAGCATTGAATCGTAGCATCATAATGATAGGCGCATACAAATTACATCTTTATTTTAATTTCTAATTTATTAATCAATTTAGTATAAAGCAAATAAGACTCCATCTCATGAAAAAAGCTAGTTTGCTAACCTAATTTATTAATTATAATTAAAAATATTCCAACGAATTAATTTATTTTTTTAAAGAATAATTACATCTTAATAATTTCGCTCATTCCAAAAGTATTCCATAACAAAATATAAACATCATCAACAATTATGTAATGTCCTCTTTAATCACGTTATTAAAATACAACATTACAACTTGACAAAATGAACGTATGACACATTTTTTATTAAAAAAAATCATTCAACCAATATTCAAAAAGCTGATAAATTATCTTATAACTAAATAAAAATCAACGTTTAACTCAAAATAGATTCAAACTTTTTGACCTAATTTAATCAACACTTGAATTATTAATTCATTATTTAAATGCTAGTAATTCCGTTATGTCATACACGTAATCTTAAAACTTAGAATAAACAAAAAAAACATGAAAATTAAAAAAGAATGGAGCTTCCAAGTTACTTCCAAACTCAGTCCAATTTGGTTAGATAGTTTACAACTTAAGTAATTTATAGGACACGTGAAATCATAGGTAAAACAAGAAGTATGCATTTAAACATTTAATTTGCTTTCCTAAACTTAAAACACATTTTAATAGAAATCTAAAATATTCTTTTTAATTGGAAATCATTTAGAAAAGTCAATAATTTTGCTCGACTATAAACTTCAATACATGCAATTTGTGACAAGTTCAAAGCATAAGAATTAATCTGAAATAAATGCACTTATATAAAATATGGGGGCTTACAAATTTTGAATTGAATATAAAGAAAATAAATAAACAACTTGTAAATTTATTCTAACTTAATCTAATCTGTAAAAGTGGACAAACAATGTTTTAATTTCAGTTTACCCATGCAATTTGATATACTTGGATAATCCAAGCTATTTAACATGTTAAGCTTAGAAAAAGAACTAGCTAGCTCCTACTTGTCTCCTTTTATTTTATAAAATCAATCTAGCTTAATCCTAACTCAAAACGCATTATGAACTAAAAGATACATCCAACCACTAATAATTTATTTGAAGAACAAATGAATCTAGCTCATACAATGCATTATGAATTAATGATCTAAGTATTACATTCACATAATCAAGGACGTCTCCAATCATATAAAGAACATGAATAAAAAATCATACATTGTATAAGTATAAAATTAACTCGGTAATAAGTCAATGAATTTAGAAAATTAATAATCCAAATATTCAAATACATATAACCCTCCCCATACTTGAACAACACATTGTCCTCATTGTGAGAAGCAGATAAAGAAACACATATGGAAAGGAGAGAAACATAAATTAAAGTAAAAGTAAAATAAAATAAAGACTAATTTTAAAAAGAAAAGGTTAGAACAAAGCTTCATGGTGATAGAGGTGGGGATGGTGTTGGAGGTGGTAGTTGAACGCCTTGAGCTTGTTGTCTTATTTTAGAATTGCTTAAAGAAAGTGAGAAGTAGTGATCTTAGATCAATACAAATTACTAAAGTTTTATTAAAAGTTTAAAACAACACTAACTAAACCTAACAATTTCAATCAAACTACTAACCCTGCTAATTTATGATCATAAGCTTGACTTTACATCTATGGAGGTGTTTTAATTGTTCGAATATAAGGAAATCACTTCCTTATCATTGGGAATTGCTCCTCCAAGATATGGCTTGCAACGATGCCCATTGACTTTGAAAGTTACCTTGTTAGCAATTTCCAATTTAAGGGCTCTATGATCGAAGACTTGAATGACCGTAAAAGATCCACTCCATCGAGATTTTAACTTTCTTAGGAATAGCATCAACCTTGAATTATATAGCATAGCTACTTCTCCAACTTTGAATTCCTTATGATTAAAATAAGAATCATTCCATTTCTTTACCTTTTCCTTATAGAGTTTCACATTTTCGTACACATTATAATGAAACTCCTCATGTTCGTCTAGTTGTAAAAATCACTTTTCGCCTACTTGCTTCCAATCAAAATTTAGCATTTTTATTGCCTAGTGTGCCCGATGTTCTAGTTCGACCAACAAATGACAGCTTTTCCGTACATGAGTTTATAAGGAGTTATTCTGATAGGTGTTTAAAAAGAAGTTCTATAAGCCTATAAAGCATCATCTAACATTATTGCCCAATCCTTCTTAGAGATATTAACCATCTTTTTGAAAATTCGTTTCAGTTCTTAGTTGACAACTTCCATTTGGCCACTAGTCTACGGATGGTAAGGTGTAGTAACAAAGTGGTACACTCCATATCTTTTTAAGAGGACATCAAAAGATCTGTTGCAGAAATGTATACCTCCATCACTTATCACTACAACAAGAACATGCATTTTGCGTCGTCTGATAAACGTCGTAGAATCTTTGTAGACGTCGCAGAAAACCTTCTACGACGTCTATTAAAATGTCACAATAGACGTCGTAGATGGAGGCTAGGTAATGGGTTTCTCCGACGTCTAAGTGATGACGTCGTAGAAGGCATATCAATTCTGCGACGTTGATGAAGACGTCAGAAAAGAGGCATATAATTGCCGACGTTTTGAGAAAACGTCAGGGATTGTTTGCTTTTAGGCGACGTTAGGGAGACGGCGCAGAAACTTGACAATCTGCGACGTCTAATAAATAGACGTCGTAGATTGTGAAGTATTTATTAAATTATAATTAATTTATTAAAATTTTGGTAAATTTTGTTAATAATGGTTTAATATAAATTAGAAATTCATGATTTGTTTTAATTGATCTGAATATTGGAAGAATTTATAATTTAAGCAAATTTAATTAATAAATTTTAATTTTTAAATTTTGGA
>JANZLD010000005.1:41034482-41051572 GCA_026413575.1 Erythroxylum carthagenense | reverse complement strand
TCTTCAAGGTCATCAAAACCAATAAATTCTTTTTCTCATCAATTTCCTTTAAGCACAATGACATCTATAACACAATATTTATACAAACACACTCATTTAATTCCATTTAATATTTCTAAATTCTACCGAAAGTTTGGGGTCCAACAGAATAGGTTGAAAATTTAGGAGGAAGGCTCCATTAGGACAAATTCATATGTTTTAATTATGTTGTTTATGAAGAACTAACCCTAGAATTCTTCACCTCCTTCCAATATGAGTCGACCAACCCTAGAGTTCTATGGTTTCAATTACGAGGTCAACCTTTTGAGTTGAATTATAAAACTTTGTGCAAAATTGGGGGATTCATAAAATTGACCATAGTAGACTAACAAGAGGAATTTCATTCCAGAAGTTACTGGAATGAATTGACTCGATTGGATAACGTCGACTTTAAGAATGCCCACAACAACATCATTTGTAGTTTTGAACACTTGTTATTACATAAGTTTATATGACAAACTGTGTTTGACAAACTCGAAAGTAACAAGTGTTTGGTTAAAGAGCCTTTTTGGTTATGGTGCATAGATCATAGTGTCCAAGTTTGCACCTCCACCCACATTCTCAACACTATCATTACTACTTTAAAAAAGAGAAGCAATAATTTAGGCATAGGATATTTGGTTACAACCATTGTGGATTATTTTGGCACACTCGTCATTTGACGAGAGTCGAAATCTTGAAGTCTTATAATATGAAACTTCAAGATATCGTCAAGCATTCAACATATATGTTGATAATCATTTATTTCACATATATGGAATGCTTCCAATATATCATTCATGCATTAAATGCCTCAGATATTCAAGGTCTAGAATTAACACAATCAAATTCACAAAATAATTCAATATAGAATTAAAAAAACAATTATTCAAGTGAGGCCATCTAGGTTTCTCAAAGTATGCTCTATATTAGCATTAGCTTCCATGATCTGGAAACATTATGATGTAGATGTTTTATCCTGCACATCAACATTATACAATACACACATTGTACACACACTGCACAATTACATAAACATTTAATTATACACATATGTATATGTGTTATGTATAATGTCTCCTCAGGGTCTTCATAGAAGTTGTAGAACTCAAAGTCATCTTCTAAAGCATATTTAAATGACCTCAATCTGACATCCATAACAAAATTTATGCCTCTAGCCTCAAAATATATCTAATTACATCCTTATTTTTCCAGATTTCTAACTCTTTACTTACTACATTCAACACCTTATGCTTGGAATCATTTCCCCTATCATTCTTAACTCCATTTCAACTCAAAACCATCCATAAACAAATTATAGTCCATGATTGACCACAAACACTAAAAATAGATCATATACACATATACATTCATCATCAACTTTTTGCACATGTTCAACTTTATTTCCACTTTCATTTCACTTTTAAATATCACCTTATTTCTTCCCATTTCAAGACAGCACATTACTCCCTTTCTTTAGCTCTAGACTCATTTTAGTTAATGTACAAAACACCCAAAAAATCCACAATAATACTATAAGAAAATAAAACATAAACCTATCATATCTATCAAATTTTTCTGCATTTTTTTCCTAAACCATCTTTAATGATCATTTAAACTTAAATCATCTCAACAACAGCTTATGAAATATTGATCATCATAAACACAAAATCAAGACATGAATCTACCCACATTTCTTATTCACATTTCAGCATGTACCCATCCTTATTTTATGATCATTTAAATCTTAGTTTTCATCAAAACATGTTTCATACAATAAAGTCATAAAGCTTAATATGTTACTTGATTTACCCAAAGCTTCTTCAAGAGTCTCCAAAAAACCCTAGCCTCCCACATCACATGATCATCACATCTTAAGGAGGAAAAGGTTAAGCTTTCATCACCAAAGGGAAGACAAGTAATTATTTGGAGTGGCTAGATGAAGGGTGATAGCAAAGCTCAACGTTGATGGTTGGGCTGCGAGAATACTGTGAGTGAGAGAAGAAGAGAAGAAGAAAGCAAGTAGCAGGGAAAATAAAATACTAATATGAAAGATGGTCTTTCATATGGGTGTCGTGGGTTAAAACAAATGGTGTGGCAAGTGACATCATGGTCCTCTTTTGATCTTTTAATAAGCTTGTCCGTTTGTGTCCCAATTCTAATCCAATTGACTCCCAATTTTAAATGACATATGTCATTAAATCCTAATTTCATTCATTAAAATTTCTATTGCCATTTGACACTTATTTCTGCTACTATTTATCAATTGTCTCATCACTTGGCATTTTTTCTAGTCCAAAAATACCCTTAATTCTAGAAAATTCTGAAATTTTACCAAAAATTCTAAATCACTACTTATACACACCAACTCAATTTTTAAGACATTTTATAATCACCTTAAAACAATCATTTATACTCGAAAAAATGTTAAATAATTGCATGAACAAATGATCGTAATGTGTGTAAAATTTAAGTTCATATACATATATGCTAACATTAGGCATGAGTATGAAATGCATTTTTCTAATCCCTTATTGTAGTTTGTCAATTGCAGAAATCTAGGGTTCTAACCCTTAGTATGGAAATGGGATATTACAGCACGACAGGCTAGTTCGAGTGCAGTACCACCACAACAAAAAGAGGAGGAGTCAACCACTGAGAAACTTAGAAAGGAAGAGGTAGTTGGATGGAAAAAGTTACTCAACACCATCATAGAAACTAACAAGGTAGTTTCAAAAAATGCCAAGGTGTGAAAGGAGATAGATAAGGAATACAAACGCCAATGATGAGACATTTAAGGCATGTGCAAGTACTTCGTTGCCAAAGGCATGGAGACTCCACCTCCAACACCATCACCATCATCACCTCTTTCACCATAACTGGTTCCATTTTCATTTCGATCTTTATTTTATTTTTATGTTTTCGTCCTTTTTAAATTTTTTATTCTCAACCTATATATTATCTATCCTTCTTATATTGAGGACAATGTGTTGTCCAAGTGTGGGGAGGGTTCTGTGAAGTGCTTTATATGTTTTTATTTTTGGTTGTGTGCATTATATATTTTTATTTTAAATATGAATTTTGCACATTGTATGTTAGTTTGGTTTAGATTTACATGAAGTGACTCGTGTGAATGTGTCAATGGCTAGGACTTAACGAAATCGGTTTAACTTTGAACATAGTCCTTTAGGTTGCTAAAATTTATTAGCTTATGAAATTAATGTCCTAGGTTGCTTTGGTTAGATATGCATGTTAATTAGGATATGATGTTAGTTCCTTCACTTTAGAAATTTGACACATTTATTTATAATTTTAGGCCAATAGAATAAGTAGCATCATTAGTATGTTTTCATGAGAATCATTAGCTAAAGAAATGAGGTAGGAAAGAAATTATATATATATAGTGCATTTTTGTTTAATAAATAACTATTCCGCTAGCCCTTTTTGAACAAATGGGGTTATGAATAGAGCTAGTAACCAGTTGAGAATGTGATGTAGCTAAGTAATTAGGGACATTCATCACAAATTTTTCCTTCACATCTAAAGGCTATATTGATATTCCAACCAAGCTACTTAATAAAAACATGACCTAGTTAAGTAACTGGGGGACATTCATCGTAAAAGTTTGCCTTCACATCAAAAGGTTAGGTTTATGTTAATGAAAACTAACAAAAATAATGTATTGTTTAATAAATCCTACTAATCTTTGTGCATAGCTTGATTTTTAATGAAAAGATACTTAGGGATAGTGGCAATTTCATTTGACTAACAAATTATGAATGTATGTGTGCAAGGGATAAGAGAGAATGAAACTGACATTAAGTCTTAATTAATATATATATTTAGTTTGAAGTACTTAAGTACATATTTCATAAGTTAATAGGTTAAAACAACTTGAAGGATTGTGTTTGTAGTTTTTTTTTTTTGAAGTTCAATTCCGTTGTACAATTATTGCATTAGTGTGTCTTGTTGTTTGGTGCGTTTATGTTTTGTTTGTTTTTCTTTTTGCTTGAGGATAAGTAAAAATTCAAGAGTAGGGATGTGATAGTTATAAGTTGCATGATGTTTTAATAGCCATTTTATTATGTTTTTAGTGGTTAATTAATTTATTCATGTGTGTTTAGGTTTAGAATTGTGTTAATTGGTAGATATATGTGTTTTGAGTGTTATGTGGGTTAGAGCACGATATATATTTTTAATTTTGTGTATTTGAGGTGTCTTAATATGTTTGTTAGTGTTTGAGATCAGATATCGATTAACGGAGAAGATTTAGAGGAAGCCTAATAGAGGATCCAGGCCCATGATAGGTCAAGATCATGACAGAAGCAAAATGGACAAGTCACGATTGTGGTAGAAGCAAAATCCCAGGTGCCACAATTGTGACTTACCCGAGGACAGACCTACACTAATCTTCCAATCTTAAGTTTTCGACAGTTATTTTGGACAATTGGTCTCGGGTAAAACCTAGTTTTCACCCTAACTAAAGAATACTACATAAAAGAAGGGAAATGAGCTAGATTGGAGACCTCCATTTGTCACTTTCGGGAGAAAGCTAAGTAAAAGGAAAAAGGAAAAGAGAGAAGAACAGAGACCAAAAGGTGGAGCTTAAGGTGCTTCAATCTCCAATCCTCCAAGTTATTTTCTTTCAGTCTATCTTTTATTTCATATATTTGATGTATAAGATGATATTGATGAAGGTAAATCTTAGGTTAAGGATTTCTAACTTTTTTTAGGGATTTATTCTTGAGTTAATGTTAATCTAATTGCTTTTGCTATTAATGATGATGGGTGTTGTGATTATTTGTTATATGTGCATACTTAGATAATAAATTGATAGAGTGAACTAATAAAAAAAAGATTAGATTAGGTAATGAGAGTTAAACAATCTAATAAATCATTTAAATAATCAAATCGGTAATTTATGTGAAGAGAGATCTCGTGTGGGGACCTAGTAGTCTATTAAAGGACTTAAGATCTAATTGGATGTGTGGGTTTTTGTTAATTGAGAGATTACAAATTTCATAATTCAATTATAGTTTATAATTTAGGGTTCAATGATTATAACTCGAGAAAGAGTAATCCTCCCTTCGAAAGTCTAGGACTAGCACCACATAAGCTCAAAATTGACTATGTTAACACTAATGATATGATAAATCCCCTTTCTTATAATTTGTTAACCTCCTTTGTTTGAATTCTAATTGACATTTAGTGGTGCTCAATTTTGATTTTTTTGTTAATCTTATGAATTCATTTTCAATCAATACATATCCGATTGTTTACTTTTCTATTTATTTTTTGCTTTCATTTTAATTATCTTTTTATGCCTTAGATAACTTAGAATTTGATTAGTTCACTAACTTTTTGAGGGATTGACATCCCATATACTACACTCACGACTTGTGCCCTTGTAGTATATTGAGGGATAAGAAATTGTAAAACTTGCCTACACAATCATCCTCAATATGGAAACAACACATAACTAAAGCATAATCAAAACACAAAACTAATTAAAGAAAAATACAAAAATACAAAATAAGGGCAAGAACATTTATAGGGATTATGGCGGTGATGTCATCAGAGAAGGGACTTGGACACACTTCATGCCATGAACATCCATCAATCAAAGTCACTAAAAAAATCATAAATAAGGCAACAAATGCACACAACATTACAAAAACCTACCTAAAAATAATATGCTAAATTTAAGGTCATTAGCTTGACCATTTCAACTTAATTTTTCAACCAAATTCTTTTTAAAATGTTAAGGTCCTATTCATCACCATATTAGGACTTGAGCTTATTAAGTCTAAAATTTTTCATCCTATGGCTCTCATTCTGCACCACTCTCTTTTCTTATTCCCCATTGGTTTTTAACATTAGAATGGGTGGTTTCTCAATGGAGGGTAGCATAGGTGCTTCCATCCTTACTAAGTATTCTTGTTTTGATTAGTCACCTAACTCCTCCTCCTCTAGCTCTTTATCATCTTTTACATCTTCAACATCACCATCTTCTTTATGACTCTCCTCTTTCTCTTTTACATACTCATCAACTTTATCAATCTTTATGTAAAAGTTTCCCTTCTTCAAATTCTTTAATTTCTTGCTCGTATTAAACTTAACTTATTCATCACCAATCTAAAGAATTAGTTTGCCTTCACAAATATCCACCAAGGCTCTTCTTCTATTCATAAAGGTCTAATAAAAACTAATGGACAATTTTGATCCTCTTTAAAATCTAATGCCATAAATTCCATACGAATAATAAACTTGTCCACTTTCTCTAATACATCCTCCAATATGTCAAATGGTTTCTTTATAAATTGATTCACCAACTAAATAAGCATAGAGGTTGGCTTCACATTTCCTAGTCCCAGTTTCCTTAAAATTGAAAAAAGTCATAAGATTGATACTTGCATCTAAGTCACATAAACACTTATATAATTCTAAATTACCAACTACACTTGGTGTAGTAGAACTTACTGGATCATTCAATTTTGAGGGCATTGGTTAGTAATTATCGAGTTACAAATCTTCATTAAGGAAATAGTTTGATTGTCCTCCTATTTCACTTGTTTGTTAAGATGTATTTGGAAAACTTTCGTACTTGGGCATATTCTCTAAAGCCTTCACAAAGAAAAAGTTAATTTGTAATTTCTTCAACTTCCTTAAAAACTTTGCAAATGGACTATCAAATTGATTCTTCTTAAGCCTTTATGGAAATGGGATCTTTTCCATATTAGGGAGGGGGATATGTGGATCTTCTCTTTTTTCTCTTCTCTATCATCCTTCTTCTTTTAGCATCCATTAATATGGGGCTTAGATTTTTTCTCGGTAGGTTTTACCAATTCTTTTCCACTTTAAAGTGTAATGACCATCAATTACACCCTTAGATTAGACTTTGTATTGCTTGAAAGACTCCCCATACATTGTGCATATAACGAGGTTGGTAATTGCCCCACTTGAACCTCCAAATTATAAAGGAAAGAAGGATGATCGTTAACAATTTGGTTAAATTTAGCCTCTATCCTCTTCTGGTTCTTGTCTGGGCTTTGAATTTAGAATTTAGCACTTCTATTAACTTGTCTATCTTTAATTCTAATGAACTAAACTTACATTGTTAAAATCCTGGTGGACCTTATGCTCTCATTTGGTTTCCTGTATTGTTAGACTAAGATAAATTTGGGTAGTTTTTTCACTAGGATTATAATTATGTGAGTAAGGATTGTTACCATGTCTATCTAGTTGTGCTTTTATAAAGTTTAGCTACTTCATATTGCTTCAGTCCACTAAAAAACAATCAGATGTAACATAGTCTTCTTGATTGTAGAATTTATATCCATATTGTATCACTTTTAGTGGGCTAGAAGAAGTGGCTTTTAGGTTGTTTAATTGCTTGGTCAGGCTTGCTACTTAAGCTAGTAATGTCGTTATTGAATCCACAACAAACACTCCCTTCTGATCTCTAAAGGTTGATTGTTATTTGTTCCTCTTCGAAGTCCATAGCCAATAATTATTTTCCATCTCACCAACAATTATTTTCCATCTCACCAACAAATCATATGTAGTATTAACTAACTTCCTCATTAATGAACATCTAGCTACTGTAATAATGATACCTCTAGGGGTGGATTTACTCCATTATATAAGGTTTGCAAAACAAACTCTTTAGGTAAGTTATAAGGTGGGTAGGTCCTTTCTAACTTTTTGAATCATTCCCAAACTTCGTACAATGATTACCTAAACTTTGCTAGAAATTTTTAAATCTCCTTTATGATCTTTGTAGTCTTTATTAAGGGCAAGTACTTATCCAAAAAGGCTCATACCAACAGCTCCTATATCGTCATATTCTATGGGCTAAGAGAATTAAACCACGCTATGGTTTGATCTTAAGCTTGAATGTGAATAATCCCATATTAGTTCCATCCTCTGATAACTCTTTATACTTAAACATGTCACATATCTCTGAGAAATTGATCCAATAAGCATTAGGATCCTCATGAGCTAGACCATGAAAATTAGATATTAGTTTGTAGTATATTCAGTAGAGCTGGTTTAATATCAAAAGTTTTTATTTACACTAGTAGTCTTGTGATCCCTTATTAATTAGCATTGAAGCCTAGCCTCATAAGGTCTACGAGGGTTTGTTGCTATCCTCCTTGGTTCCTTTCTTTTTTCATTGATATCTCTATAGCTTCTTGGAATCTTACTTTTCGAATCTCCCTTTGTTGCTTGGTGATGTCGAAAACTTATATGCCTAAGAATTTGCTTGAACTCTTAGTTGCTCTTGTGTTTATACCCTTGCAATCAACCAAAGAAAGTGTTAAAATACTTCAATCAAATTAAATCAAGCTATACTAGATGCTAACTTATTAATCTTTTGGAATGACGCCAAAAATTTATTAAATTTTAGTTTAAAATTATCTATACTGTAAGTATACAGATTGTATTTTATAGTATAAAAAGTATCATTCACACAAGAATTGTATTAGTCACCTAAGAATTCTTATAATTGTTTACTCAAGGTAAAAAAATATAATATAATGAGAAAATGAGCTAAAATAAATATCATTGATAATTGAGTAACTAAACAAGCAATAGTAAATTTGTTGATTAATTAATGATGAAAACTTAGGAATTACTTCTATCCTTGTTTTATTTCACTTCACCTTCTTAATTTAGTTATATTAGACTCTATATATCCAATTGCTATAATTACCCCTCTTATGATCTAACCAATTAATCTCAATTAAAGTATATAAGATTTTTATTGTGACCTCTTGATTTATCAAAACTCTTCCTAACTATCCAATTAGATTTGAAGCAATCCTATATGTAAGTGATAAATAGTTAAGATCTATTTTTAATTGCCTATTAATTTTATGTTTATATGTCTATCATGGTACTAGCTTTTACTGGACAACATAACACAAAAGATTCAACCTAACTTCTCGATTCTTATTGAATATAAAAACAATAAACACCATAAACAATTTTTTATTAAATCAAGAATATAAAAGTTTAAAAAAAAATTAAGAGTAATCCCTAAAGGAATTTCAACAATTCATATCCAACATATATCCCAATTTATTTTTAATTAATGTTCAATAACAAGGAAAGGAAAGAAAAGAAAAAGAGTAGGGACTTACGTTCTAGATGTTTTCTCTTTCTTGTCTTTGGGCTAGAAAATTTTGTAGCTTTAGTTCTTCTAGAATTTTCCCTATTTGATCTCTTCTTTTGTGTGTACAACTGCCTCTTTTGTGTTTTTCTTTGCCTTTTACACTTCTTAATCCTCATAGGGCTCTTTTTAGAGTTTCCACATTTGTTTCTGTAACCAAAAAAGCTAAAAATCACCACGAATACAAAAATCTTACAGCTTGGAAAATCTAGAATTTGCACAATTGTGTATGGTATATGGCACTAGCTACTTTGCACTATTGTGATAGAGATTTTTTTTAACTCTCCATCCTACATTCTTATAAGATCATGAACATAAAAGATTATGGCTTTGTCCATCTTTTTTTAAATTTTCTGTCTTCAGTCATCATCAAAGATGTTAAATAGCCTCTAAAACAAACATTAAGATCAAATTAGTACCTTAATCAACAATAATCAAACAAAAAAAACACTAACAAAGACATAAATTTAAGTCCTAAATATATTATTACATCTAAGAAAACACTTTAAAACATGCTCTACAACTTAGAAAACACACTACAATTTATGCATATCATGTAACATTAAAATTCAATTGAACATTAAGAATTATAATATATTTAACACTAAAAATCAAAGATATCTATAACTATTTTCCCAATATTCTTAAGATGGCTGATTGCTCTCTCTCCTTATTTTCACATTGTGGTTATAGATATTTGATAAATTTAACGAGAGAGAGCCTATATATGTAATAGAGCTCGCACAATAAAATGTAATAAAAATTATTACAAAATTTATGAAAAAATAAATATTGTAAAAATAAATATACCGTTGTATACAATTTTTTATTTTATTAATAATATTGGACCAATTAAGAATATTCCAATTAACTAAAAGTCTATTATTTGGTTGAGATCATAAAATTTTTAAAATAAAAATTTTATTTCCATTAATTGATATATTTTATATTTTGTTTTCAATTGATGTCATATAGTAGAATTCTAAAATGTAAAGAAGAATGAGTAGAAAAGCGTTTAAAATAAGTCATACAAGAAAACATTGCTAAATATTACTTATAGGTAAAAGGAAAAATAAATAAGTGAATCAAAAGAAATACCTAACTAGAAGGACAATAAATTATGTCAAACAATATGTATGTCTTTACTACTCACGTTTCAACTATACGTAAAGTAAACAAGAGATAACACTAATAAATGTAGGTAACCAATAGTTAGTATACGATATGTCTTGAAATTTATAGTGATTCAATTTGATTTATGTTCTAATTCAAATTTTAAGTTTTCTAATATGAATAGATTCTTTTAAAAAGTTAATAGGGTATATTTATCAAAATTGAGGTTCTTACAAGTAGAAAGCAAATATTTTCACCTCTTTATATGTGATATTTAGACTTATTTTAACCCTTTAAGACTCTTCTACTTTTTTTCCCAATCAATGGATAAATGCCTTAACATAATGTTCCAAGGCTTATATGTTCAATATCTAGCATCTGTAACCATCGTTTGTGTGAAGCCCTTTGTATACGTTTCCATTGATCAATCTTTCATGTTTTGCAGGTTCATCTTTCTCGTGTCTATCTGCTTTAGTGATTCCTCTACTTTCTACTATTAAGTTGTTCTCTGGTCCTCTTTAAGATCCTCGTCTATGAGTGAAACCTTTATCCTTCCCTAATTAGCTTTTGTACATGTATGTTCTTGATTCATGAAAGAGGCTTTTTATCTAGCTTTAAGATTGATAAATTTTCATCCAGCTATGTTCCACACCATGAACTGTTATAAATCGAGAATCATTAGCTAAGTTGAATTGGTCTTTAAACATAAAATTAAAATGACCATCATGATAGAATAGTTTGATTACATAATCTATACAGTCGATGGGCCATAATTTGTTGTTTGGTTGTGTTTAACATCTCTTACAGTAACAAGTCCCCTTCATCGAAGAATTTTGGAACATTTTCTTTTTTTCTCTTACACTATATTGCATGATTATTTCTTGTTGCCATTTTACATATAATTTGGTCTATTTTTTTTCCTTATGTGTTGCTAAGAACACCAATTTTATAATTCTTATAAGTTAGTACCTACATTTCTTATATTACATGGCCATTACATCATCTTCCATGTTTGCATTGAGAATTTGCCAGTGGAAAATATATGATTCTTAGATTCAATCTCCCCTTTGTAAAGAATACAGATAGTAGGAATGTCTAGGAACTTTTTAAATTTATCACTTATGTTTAGCCTATCACTAAAGGATAACCATACAATACATTATGCTCTATGATTTGCATATTTTCCCAAACCAATGAGAACCATTTTACTTTTTCAAATTGGTAAATTAATAGATCCCTACAATATAAGTTAGTAAATAAATCAGATGGTAGACCATGTCAAACTAGTGTGTCATTATATTTGAGATTGAAACTGAATTCAAGTAGATGTTATGTGATGTTACTCCTTGGACTTTGTTCTGACTATGTTCTACTAGTTATTAGAGCTTATCTCACTAGAGCATTATCTACTATAACATCTATTAGTGGACTTAGGTTATTTAGATTCTTGAGAGGTCTCCATTGTGTCCATTATTCGTGGCAAAAGAAAGCAACTCCTCCATCACCTATTTTGAATGAAAATTGATTCCTCATCCTTTTCCTTTAGTTTGATTATATTAATTACGATCATTAAGGTGTTGTAATGGAGTTGTATACACAAAAAATTGATGGTTAAGTGATATTTATGAAGCTATTTGATCCATAAAGTTTTTTTTATCATTGAATATTCTTTAGGTTTGCTTGATGATCAGAGTTCAGTTAGTGTCTCAAATTGAATTGATACCTAGCCCTCCCTCTTATTTTGGGATGCATAACTTAATCCATTTCACCCTAGTTGGAACATCCTTAGAGATTTCCTCAGACCATAAAAACTATCTTATGATTCTTTCCAAAGCCTTGAATTTATATTTAGGAAAAAATAAATGTGCAGATCAGTAAACATAAAGGTTGTTAATGAATGAGTCCAAAAGTAATATTTTACCCATAAAGGGTAGCGAGTGATTATACCAATTGAAGATCCTTCTCCACACCTTTTCAATTAGAGTTTGAAAGTCAACCTATCTTTTATGAGATATGGATGCCTATATATGTGATTAAAGGTTTGCTAAATTTTAGGAAAATTATTGTGGAGAGCCACTTAGCTTAGTCATGTGCCACACACAGAATACATTAGGAGACTTTTTTTCTTATTAATATTTATCCCTGAGATATCTTTGACAAAGCTTAAAAATGTTATTAGAGTCTTTATAGAACTAGGATCTACTTTAGAAAATGAATAAGGTCATCAACAAAAGCTAGTAATATGTTCCTTTATTGTATCATGTAAAGGGGAAATAAAGATGAGACAACAATAGAATATGCGTAAGTTATAGGCTTCTAACTTCAATTCCTCCTTTATATTAAGGAGAGTTCTATTGTCAGAGGTGAGATAAACTCTTCTATTGATATTGTTCTTTGCTAAGACTGATTTAAATAAGAGATTTAAGCATATATCACCTTATTTAAGCTATAATAATTTGGATCTTTGTTTAAGAAGAGAAAATTGGCTTCTATTACTTGATTATGAGAACATAAAGCCTCCCTTTCTAATGATTTAAGCTTATTGTCACTAGGGTTTAGATTAAATAGATCTTAAGTTCTTGAGAGTTTTTTTTTCTTAGTGTCAGTAATAGTTTGAGAGGCATTGCTAAAGTGAAGCTTATTGAGCTTATTGAGTTTTTCTTTTATCAGTTGAATCTTCCCTTGATAGATGTAGATTATATATCCTTGAACATCAACATTTAGAAAAGCCTGGATAACATTCTTAAACCCCTCATTATCCATAAGGTGATTATTGAACCTAAATGTAGAATTTTTTTCCTCACTTTATTTGATATCCTAACCAAAAATAGGTGTGCGATTAGTTATAATTGGATTAGAGGAAGTTACTTTGCTATCTTGAAATTTAAGTAACCATAAAGCTACTGGATCGTAAACAAAAGCATGCAACATTTGGCGAAAACAAAAGAAAACACTCGGTTTGACACCACTCCAAACTTCAGCAGGACTGATACACTTAACGACTTGAGTTGGGAACTTATTTACCAAGTAGACAACACATGAAATAGCTTCAACCTAAAAATAATTTAGCATACCTTTGGTCTTCAATATGCTCCTCACCATATCCATTATAATTTTATTCTTTCATTTTGTGATTCCATTATAATGAGGGGTGTAGCAAAGTTGATTCATGTTGTATTCCTTACACTTTCACAATACTGAATGAACTCGTCCGAAGGATATTCACCCCTTCCATTTCTCAAAGTTTTAATCAAGTAACCACTTTCTCGCTCAACATGAGCCTTAAACTTTCTAAAGTGATCAAACACTTTAAATTTCCTCTCCAAAAAGTAGACCTAAGTTTTCCTTATAAAATCATCAATAAAGGTGAGGAAGTATCAACTGTTATCAAGTGATGTGATGTTTGTGGTTTTTCGATGTGTGTAAGTTTTAATTAATTAACCACGAAAATCCACAAATGCACGAGTCATTCATGTAGTACCTAAGGTGTCGATCACACGAGGAGGGATAATCTAATCTTAAAATCTAAGGCTAAAACAAATCGTACAAATTCAAATGTAACAAAACTAAAACAAGAGTGTAATTCAATCAAGCAATTCAATTTAAAAATCAATCATGAAAAATTAACGATTTATCAATTGTAATGCACACACAAGAATCAACTTAAAGAACTACCAATTGAGAGAAAGATAAATTTACCTATCTTTAATGCTAACCTAATTTATTATGAATTATTGGATTATTGATTCTTGATGGTCCTAAGGTTGATTACTCTCTCTCGAGTTATAACCATTAACTCTAAATTGTAAACCCAAATCAGATTATGAGAATTGCAATTACTCGATTAACAATCTATTTAAAACCCTAATTAGATCTAAAGTTGTCCAAAAAACTATCGAAAACCTATGCAAGATGTTTATTCGCACAAATTATCAATTTGATTTAATTCACGCTCTATTGGATCACCTAACTCTCGTTAGCAAATTTAATTATTTTTCACTCAATTCACCCTTTAGTTTATCACTAAATTATGTAATTACAAAACTTAAATCACAATAAATCCAATAAAAACACAAACAATCAAATTTCATTAAATCAAAGATAAAACCTTGAAAGTGAGTTTAGAACATCTTAACATTCAAAAATCCTATCACCATATTGTTATTCTCAATTATATACAATAATAAAAATTGAAAATAAACAAGAAATATCTGAACGAGGATGGGAGGCAGTGACTTCAAGAAAATCCTAATTTGGGAAGTACATCGAGTCGACTTCTTCTCCACTTCTCTCTTCCTCCTATTTCTCTATCTTTCAACAATTCTCTCTTGGGTTTCATTGAAAGTGATTGATATAAAAGCTTCTTCCTATTCCTTGTCTTATTCTTTAAATACCTTTTTTGTTCTGAGTAGCCCTAATTTTGGGTCCAAAAGGTCCGAAAAATCTCTCAAAACTCCATATTGTTTTAGTGTCTATGAGTTTGCCCAATATAGGCCACGATCGTAACCCTATTTGCCACAATCCTGGGCCACATCTGAGCCTTCTGTTATGATCGTGGCAAGTAGGCCACGATTGTGGGCCATGTCCTAGGCTTCTATCGTAGTCTGACTTTAGTGCTTCTACTACAATCGTAGCAAACCTATTGTTCCACGATCGTGGGTCGTTGTTTCGACCCTAGTGTCCTTAAAACTTCTCCGTTCTTCGATGTTGACCCTAAAACACTAACAAACACATCAAGATACCTCAAAAATATAATAATTAAGCTCAAGGACTTGTACTAACCCATAAAACACTTAAAACATAAATAATTACCAAACTAACATAATTCTGACATAAACACATACTAAACAATTCAATTAATCATTAAATACATATCAAACTAAGATTTAAAACACGTTGTAATTCACACTTAATAACATCCTCACACTTAAACATTTGCTTTTCCTCATGCAAACAAACACAACAAACATAACACAAAATGCAGTGATGAAATAATTGCTTTAAATTTATCAAATAAATTTAATTTAAAACACAATCATTTAAGTGAAATCAATCATTAATAAACAAAATCTGCGACTAAGGTGTTTGAACTAAATATACATATTAATCCAGATCCAAGTGTTAATTTATTTACCTTTTTTAATTGCTGACACACAATAATAATTGTTTAGTCATTCAAACTTTGTAACTACTCCTACGTACGTTTTTATGAAAAGTCAAGCTTTTACAAGTTCGGTAGGTTTTTACTATAATTTTTTTAACTTAAACAAGGACCTAGTCTTTTACATAGAGGCAAACATTGGTCATGAATGTTGATCCGGTTATCGACTAATTCATTTTTTTATTAAGCCACTTAGTTGAAACTTCATTATAGTCTTTCGACGCGGAGGCACACATTTGTGATACGTGTCGATCCAGTTACTCAGTTATATCACATTCTCAACTAGCTACTAGCTCTTTTTAAAACTCGAAGGTCAGCGAAATAGTAATTTATTTAACATTAACAAACACATTTTTTAATTTCATGCCTACCCTATTGCTTTTCTATGAAAAAAAACTACCAAAGTTACTTAAGTCAAAAGACCTCAAATTATGAATAAATGTGATAATTTAGAGGGTTATAACTTAACACTAAATCCTAATAAAGTTGCATATTTAACCAAAAAACCCCAATTCACTAATTTTTGTGAACTAATGATTCTCCACAACCTAATAGAGTGTGTTCAAAATTAAACAAATTTCAATCCATCTAAGTCATTGACACATTCACACGATTCACAAAATGCAATCTAACAACTATCATAAAATATGCAAAACTTGCATTCAAATCAAAAAACATAGCCTTCCTTACAATTGAACAACACATTGTCCTTAATGTGAGAAGGGGACAAAAGAACACATATGGAAAGAAGATACATAAAATTAAAGTAAAACAAAACGTAAGGAAAGACTAAACGTAAAATGAAAAGGGTTAGAACAAGGCCTCATGGTGATGGAGGTAGGGAAGGTATTGGAGGTGGCAGTTGGATGCCTTGAACCTCGAAATAATCATGGATATGACATATGTCTTAACTCTATCATCGTTGAGTTCAAATCATCTCCTTCACTCTTTTAGAGTTCTTCGCATGTGTATCTGTGATTACCTTGGTATTTGCAGAGATTGTATCAAGCACTTTCTTCCAACTTGGTTCTTCTATTTCTTCTTCCTCCTCGAATTCTTTACTAGTTAAGTCCTCTTCTACTACTGAAGCAGCGCTATACTCTAACTCATCTGACTAGCACATGTGTCTTTTGGTTAATATCCAAGAGTTCCATATTATAGGAGTTATATTTTTTTCAACACGCCATAGATAATGATGATTAAGCAAGTTTGGAAGATGGATAGTTAAACCACTACAGTCCACGCCATAATACTCAGCAATGGCAAAAACTAAGTACCCCATACCTAAATTGTCACTCCTCTTACGCAGAGTAACTACAATAGCATTCAGCACATTTGTGGAGGTGCATACTGGAATGTTTTGATCTATGCATCACAATATGAAGAGTTCCTTTGTTGAACACTTATTGGTTTTTGATTTACCGAAACGGGTTGACACATGAATTTGTGCAATAACAAGTGCTTATGGGTCCTTATGATGTTGTTGTGGGCATTTTTGTCATCAAATTGCTTTAACCTGTTAGAGTAGTGCCCTAAAGGCAATCCTCTTTAGCGCATTTTGTTCATAGTCATGTACAGACTTTATGAATAAATAAAGAAAGGCATGTTTCATTTATTTGATGT
>JANZLD010000005.1:41018169-41032557 GCA_026413575.1 Erythroxylum carthagenense | reverse complement strand
CATTCTTAAGTATGATAGCCTCATATTGCTCTCTTTGATATATTTCCATAATACTTAGAGAGTCTTCCACACTTCTCTTACAAAATTCACAAAAAAGTTGTCTCCCTCGAATCTTTAGGTTGTGAATAGGTGAGTCATGATTTTCTATTAGTTGCTCAATTTGCTTTTCTAATCTCTTCTGGCCCTCGTCCATATCTGTGAGCTTATCCAGGATCTTGTCCAATTTAGAATTCCATGAACTGGACTTGTTGAAGTCCTAATAGGTCTTGAAATCCTAAATGAGTCCCTACATTGTTAGACAAATATAAATCAAGGTGGTTCTGCCACCTCGGATTGTACATGTCCTAATAAGGATCATTACTTCCTCAACCACACTGTGCCTCATTGTAATTCGCAAAAGTTTCTTGCTCCCTACAATATCTATCTTCCATCATTGTTCTTTTCATTTCTTCTTAGATTTCTCTTTCTAAGTTGTTTTATTGTGTCTCTAGTTTATGCCTTAAACTTCTTTCTCTATTTTTTAAACAAAAGATAGTGAAAAAAGCCTTAGATTAAAGAACTAAACTAATCGCCTTCAGGACAACGATGCCAAAAACTTGATCATGGTTTTTTTATGTGCGTAAGATTTAATTGATTAACCTCGATAATCTGCAAGCGTATGGGTCATTCAGGTAGTAGCTAAGGTGTCAATCTCATGAGGAGGGATAATCTAATCCTAAAATCTAAGGCCATAAACAATCACAGAAATTCAAATCTAACAAAACTAAAATCAAGAATACAATTCAATTCAAAAATCAATTACGAAATATTATCAACACATACTTAAGAATCAACCTAAAGAACTACCAATTGAAAGAAAGGTAAATTTTATCTATCATTAATGCTAACCTAATCCATTAGGAATTACTAGATTATTAGTTTTAGACGGTCCTAGGGTTGATTACACTCTCTGGAGTTATAACCATTAATCCTAATTTATAAACCCTAATCTGATTATAGGAACTGCAATCTCTTGATTAAGAATTTATCAAAAACCCTAATTAGATCTAAAGTTGTCCAAAAAACTATCAGAACCTATCCAAGATCTCTCTTCGTACAAATTGCTCATTTGATTTAATTCTCATTCTATTAAATCATCTAATCCTCATTAGCCCAATTTAATTATTTTTCACTCGATTCACCTTCTTAGTTTATTACCGAATTATGCAATTGCAAAAATTAAGTCACAAAAAATAAAATTTCATTAAATCAAAGATAAAAACCCTAAAGGTTAGTTTAAAAAATCTCAACATTCAAAATCTTGTCAACATATTGTTATTCCTAATTCTATTCATAAATAAAAATGAAAAATAAATAGGAAATATGATTTGAATAGAGACGGGAGTTAGCGATATCGGGAAACTATTGATCTTAGAAGTACATCGAGTTGGCTTCTTCTCCACTTCTCTCTTTCTCCACTTTTTCTATCTCTCGACAATTCTCTCTAGGTTTCTCTAAAAGTGGCTGATGCAAAAACTTCTTCCTCTTCTTTCTCTTATTCTTTAAATACCTTTTGTGTTCTAGGCAGCCCTAGGATTTTTTTGAGGTGTAAAAGGTTTGAAAAATCTCTCAAAACTTGACATGTTTTATTGTCTACACATCTGCCCAACGTAGGCCACAATCATGGGCCACATCCAAACCTTCTGTCACGATCGTGGCAAAGGGCCATTTCCTGGGCTTCTGTCATGGGCCACGATTATGGCTGACTCTAATGCTTCTATCACGATCGTGGATGTTGTTTCGGCCTTAGTTTCTTCGAAACTTTTCTATTCTTCAATGTTGACCATGAAACACTAACAAACACATCAAAGTATCTTAAAAACATAAGCTCAAAGACTTGTACTAACCCATAAAACACCTAAAACATAAATAATTAACAAACTAACACAATTCTAACCTAAATACATACTAAATGATTGAATTAACAATTAAATACATATCAAACTCAGCCTTAAAATACGATGTAATTCACACTTATCACGTGAAGTTCAATGCGCCAAAAATGTTTGAGTGAACAAGTTCAAGTGGTACTTTTTCATGTTGATTTCTTTCTACAACAAAAGGATGTCTGTGTTATTTTCCAAGTATGTAGGCTTCACATAGCTGGTTGGGGTGTTCAATGTTAGGCAAGTTCTTCACCATATTCCTATGAGCCAATAGCTTTAAACTGCAAAAATTTAGATGTCCAAAACGCAAGTGCCACAACCAAGGCTCATCTTGGATTATAGCATTAAGACAATGATAAACACTGTTAGCAATATTGATGTGAAACATTTAATTATTGGTCAAAGGAGCTTTAAGAACAATTGTACCTTTCTTATCTAGTAGGACCATTTGATTGTTGCATAAGTTCATGGCATACCCTTTTTCAAAAAGTTGACAAATGCTAGGGAGATTACTCTTCATCCCTGGTAAATAGAATACATCTGAAATGAACCAATGCTCTCCATTCTTTGTCTAAATCAATACTGTTCCCTTACCATCACTGGTATGGTGCTATCATCAACAAATTTGATTCTAAAATGAACAAATTCATCAAGTTATGCAACTAGCTCCTTCCTATTACACATATGATTTGTGCATCTAGTGTCCAAGGACTAGTTGTTCGTAGTCACCATCAGAAAGGCATGATCATCATCGTTTCCCTCTTTTACATAATGAGCCTCTTCACTATTCTTATTAAATCTACCCTCATTTGAATAATGACTAAGTTGATGACATAAGTAACATTCAACGCTAGATTTGTCATACCTCCTTCTACCTCAACCATGAAATCATCCTCTATATGTGCAACAGTTGAAATCTAATTTTTTTGGGTCATTCTCCTCATTACAATCACCCCTATTATTGTTTTGAGCTTAAGCCTCTTGTAATGACAGCCACCACGTCTTTGTCCGCTATCACGAGAGCTACTATGTTTTTGGCCCTTTTGATTGTTTCATTCACCTTTGATAAAAACTTGACTCTGAAAGGCTTGCTCAATCAATTTCTATATCTGGTTCTTAATCATGTGTTGTTCATGGGCTTTTAGCATGCTAATCAGTTCATCAATCATCATATTCGACAAATCATGAGCTTCTTCTATGGCAACAACCACTTTCTCAAATCAGGTTGTAAGAGTCCTTAAAATCTTCTTAATTTTGGACTCATCGTTGCGCTCCTCTCTATACGTCTTCGTTTGATTTGTCAAATTTAATAAACAATTAATGTAATCATTGATAGGTTCTGTCCCGTTCATACAGGTTCTCTACTCCTCTGTATGTTTCTATAAGGATATCCCAAGCTTGCTTAAAATTGAATGACACCAAAATCATTCAATTATGGTTCAGAAATTTGAATGTTAGGCTTAAACATTTTTAGACTGTTATTAAACTGAAATAGTACACTATACCCAACTTCCATCAAGAAATTGAAAGTCTTAAGGACTGAATTCAAATTCTATTCCTTCATATCATTTGTAGTTCTATGTCTCTAGTTTAGTTAGAAACAAAAATCATCTTATTTAGATGTTAGATGATGAAGTTATGGCCAAAAGAATCAAATATGGATTTATCTTCAAACATATTGAACCTATTTTGGGACAATTGTCATAACTTTCACTAAAGATATCAGATTAAGGTTGTATTAGGACAGTTTTGAAGAGGACTTCTACATATAAAACTTTCATGAAGACACCAAAGAGAGATTTTTTCATCTAAGTGTTGAGTCAGAAAAAGGTTAGACGAAAGGCTTCAGTCTAAGACTGAACCAGACGATGGGCTTCAGTCTAAGACCTATTTTGGGAAAATTGGCATAACTTTCTCTAGAGATGTCAAATTAAGGTCATCTTTAGATGGTTTTGAATAGGACTTCTAGATATACAACTTCTATGAAGACACAAAAGATATATTTTGTCATCTAGAGGGTCAAATTGAGTTAGACGAAGGTCAGATGAAAGGTTTCAGTCTAAGACTGAACCAAACGATAGGTAGACCTATTTTAGGAAAATTGGCATTAATTTCTCTAGAAATGTTGGATTAAGGCTATCTTTAGACGATTTCGAAGAGGACTTCTAGATATACAACTTTAATGAAGAGATAGATGAGAGATTTTGTCATCTAAATGGTCAAAATTGAGTCAGACGAAGGTTAGATGAAAGGCTTCAGTCTAGGACTGTACTAGATGATAGGCTTCAGTCTAAGACCTATTTTTGGAAAATTAGGATAACTTTCTCTAGAGATGTCAGATTAAGGCCATCTTTAGATAGTTTTGAAGAGAACTTCTATATATACAACTTTCATGCAAACACTAAAGAGAGATTTTGTCATCTAGAGGGTCTAAATTGAGTCAGACTAAGGTCAGATGAAAGGCTTCAGTCTAAGACTGAACCAGACGATGGGGTTTCTATAGGGTCTTCTTCGCATTACCTAAAGTTCTAGAACACTAACCACACTCTACAAAATGTCTCCAATTTGTAATGGCCATAACTCTTAACTCTAAAATCCTAAATTTACATACTTTATACCATTGGCAAGCTAAAAGGATGGGTTACAACTTGCCAAAAGTCAACTATGTCTAATTCATCCTGAATCAATATAATTTTTCCCCTGAAGTCAAAAAACAATTTCTACACCTATGAAGACTTGAAATATGAAATGTACAACTACAAGAGAAACAATGCACATACATATTGGAAGCTTCTTCAATTCTCAATTCATTTCTAAATCAAAATGAAGTTCATACATAACTTTAATTACATATCAACATTATAATCAAAGGCTTAACACAAAATACAAAATATATTGGATGCTCAATGTTTAATATACTTATAAAACTATCCAAAAGTCTATTCACTAACTTAGTTATAAAAATCTCTAACTATCTTGGATTTTGTCCCGATGCCTTGCAAGGATTGCTAACCTTCTCGTTCTGCCCCTGAGGAGTGAAAAAATATTAGGTTGAGCTGCACAACTTAATGGCTAACATATTTAAAGCCATTGGCAATTGACCACAATTCCAACATATATATATATATATATATATATATATATTCAGTAATTCAAGCATCTTACTTGACAATTTAAAGATGCAATGCACAAACAAATGGCTCGAGGGTTCCATGGAAATAGAATAGAGAAACCAAAGTTTACCCCATGAACAGAATGAGTCCAATTTCGGAGCTCATATGCCACAAGCGGGTAGCTGAGAGAAGGCTCTTGTCAATTTATAAGTGATGAACATATCCACTCTTTACCAAATAAAAGATCATATTAATTTTCTCATATACTCATACTTTCATGCTTTTTCTTCTTTTCATTTAATACAAAATGTCATGACTTTTGAGTTATAACATAGTAATATTTCATCATGCATTTTCAACATTTACAAACAAGTCAATTTCAAAAAAATCAAATCCAATCAATCCAACATATAGATATAGGGAAGAATTTGCCTAATTATACTATAACTATAATATATTACCCACCTAATTAGCTTGCGAAAATCCAAGTCAAGCTTGCCTTTCTCCTTGCTCTTGGATAGGATTCTCTTGGTTTTTAATAAACAACTAAGGTTTCATTCAAAACAACATTCCAATAAAATTCATAAACTTCAAAAATCACAAAAATTGCAATAAATACAAATTAAGCTCAAACCTAACTTACTCATAGTCCATCTACGTTAGAAAACCCAAGACCTAGTTTAGAAACCCTAAATTCAATTGGGTTCTCTTAGTTCATCTTCTTCTAACACAAACTTTTCATTCTTTACACAAACCCCTTTTTCTCTCTAACTCCTTCATCCTCAAGAGAAGCCATTTCTTTAATAAAGCAAGAAGAAAAGATGGTTAACTTACCTTAATAAGCTTGATTTCTCTTCTTTTCTTCTTTCACCGAAAACTCTCTTCTTCTCTCTTATTTTTGTTTTCCCCTCTTCTCTCCCTTCAATTCACGTTTTTCTCTTCTTAACAAGCAAGACAACATATTCTTCTTCCTCTTTTACCCTTAATGAGCCCAAAAAATCTATTTTATCCTTCCTTATAAGCTTATGTTCTTTTAACCTTAAGTGACCTTGCAAAAATACCCTTGAACACCCATATTACCTTAGTACTTTAATTCCATTAACCCATGCAATAAATCCTACTAACTTTGACATAATAATAACTCCAAAAAATTTAAATCTATCAAAACCTCAAAAATTATTTTAAATCATGCTTAATTTAAAGAAAATTTTCATGGTCCAACATGTGGACACCAAAAGTCAATGTCAGAGTTGTAGCTTGGGATACTGGCTCTGATACCACTGATATGCAACAAAAAAAAGAAGAGAAAAGATGCTTAGAGGACAAAGTTTAAAAAAATTGTCTTAAATACATCATTCAACAGAAAACTTGTTTAAATACAGCATGACTCATCAACTGCAACTCCAAGTTTTAAGCTACGTTAAGAACGACTAGTAATATACTTGCTAGGAACTTAGATAACTAAACTTATTAATGACTCCACTAAACCATGACAAATGAACAATAACAAACAAAGTTACTACGTAACAGTAACAAAAATAATAACAAATCTTGATACAGAGGAAGAAAGAGTACCTTTGAAGAATAAGAATACATTGCAGCCACTGAAAACGCTCTGAGAATCGTCGGAATGGAAACAAGCTTTACTAAACGTTTGGAAACTCCGATCGATGATCACCAGTATACTAAACACGCCGGCCACAATGCAAAAAAAGTTCACACCCAAGAATGCAAAGAAGACTCGCCTCCCCACTTGCCTTCCCCACCTCTTGTGAGAAACAGCTATCGCATAGTAGTCACCGGCCACCTGAACTTTGACATAAGCACATTAGAATGGCCTACCGAAGACCCAATTGAAATTGAAGAGGGGGAGATTAATTTGGTACCTAGTGAATTCGGATTGGGAATTGAGCTTTCCAAATCCTTTAAGAGCATACTAGATGAACAATGGAAACATGCAATAGTAGTTAAGTTACTAGGCAAAAAATTGGTTTTAACGTTCTAAAGAACCGACTGACATCCATATTGAAATTATCTGGTCCGATGAAAATCGTCGACATAGAGAATGAGCTTTTCTTGATCAACTTCCTTCAATTAGAAAATTACATACACGCACTCACTTAGGGCCCATGGATCATCTTGGGACACGCCTTATCAGTCCAACCATGGAACCTAACGTTCCGCCCCTCCTCCGGAAAAATTTCCCACATTGTTGCATGGGTGAGATTCCTTGAACTATCGACCGCCCGCTATCATCCCTCAATCTTAAACGTTTTAGGTAATCTAGTAGGTCGGACTGTAAAAATTGACGCTACCACCCAACAAACACAGAGGGGGAAATACACCCGAATGGTGGTGGACATTGACATAAGTAAACCCTTGCACTCCATTGTTGAACTTGATGGTGAACAAATTAAGGTAGCATATGAGGGCTTGCCGCACATTTGCCTCTCCTGTGGACGAGTCGACTATGGCACCATGCATTGTCCCTCTAGACTCACGCTATCTCCGTCAACAACTAACATCATGGGTGACAAACCATCGGACCTCCCCCAGAACCAACAATCCGACATACCTGCACCAGAACCTCTAGCAGTTGTGTATGGCCCCTAGATTTAAGTTCAACGCCGCAGTCGATGAAAAAACCACACAGCAACAGTAACACGAAGTGACAAAGGAAAACTTACCAACCCACACGACGGTAGCGGCTCGAGGTTTCAACTTCTGTCATATAACAACTATAAAGACTCCCTTACATCAACTCCACCTACTCGCCCCTCCAACCTTAACGAAGCTTCTAGTTCTTGCAATCTATCGGACTCCCTTCCAATGCCAATTAATCCATATGCAAAAGGGCTAAGACATGGACAGATTGGAGTGCTAGTAAGTGGGCATATGCGCTAGGCTTCCAAGCCTACTCTCAACAAAAACCAAGGCCTCAATGTAAAGTCTCCCATAGCCCATGACCCACAACCAACCCTCTACACTGATCCAAGGAAGGAGGTTACTACTCCACAGCCCAAAAACAATCGACACATAGCCATTTCCATTCCTTCGCACCATGAACTAGTAATACAAGATCCCTCACTAGCTCCAACCATGAACAAAAATTTTGATTGTGGAGCTATAGAGGAACATATGCATACAGACGACATACCTCCTCCACAATTGAACAACCAACATTTTCTACCTCCAACTAAACCACCAGACTTTAAGAATGATGTAACTTTGGTAAATGAAGATACAGTGCTACTAGATTCCCAAATGGGTGAGTTGTCGCAACATCCCCTGATTAACACTGAAGCCGGGCAGACAGAAGACTTCGTAATCTCTCCACACCATTAGAATTCACCTTCCCTCTCGAAACCTTTATTATGTCCATATTCATCTAGAATTATCAAGGGGCTAGGGGTAAGAAGTTCAAATCTATTTTTAAGAATTACGTCAGGATTCACAAACCCATGCTAGTTGTGATGGTTAAGACTAGAATTAGCGAAGTTCGGACTCGGAACATAATCAAAACCTTGCCTTTCCCTAATTCTTATCGGGTAGAAGCAAACGGACACTCGGGAGGCATTTGGATGCTATGGACCTTAGAAATTGCGACTAAAATCTTGCTAGCTCATCGCCAGTTTATTCACATGAATATTGAGTGGGTGATAATTTATTTGAGTTCACGGCCATATAAAGGAGCCCTACTTGTTCTCTTTAACATTTTTTATAAAAGTATTTGTGAAAAATAGCTAGCATTACCTCTCAACTGTGGCTCATAGGCAGAGATTTCAACGTAAAATTATAACATAACAATAAATGAGGAGGGGTTAGAATCAACCCCCATTTTCGAGATTGTGTCCAATGTTGTCAACTTTATGATCTTAGATTTGTTGGACCTAGGTATACATGGTGACGAGGCCCGAATCTCGCTCGATTAGATCAATTTTTTTGTTCTACTTCTTGGCTCACTTAGTTCCCAAACATGATAGTCACACATCTACCCTTCCTCAAGTTTGATCATCGACCCCTTCTCGTGACGGTCCAACAAACACATCAAATGACTACGATTCCTCGATCTTTTTTATTTCAATCTGCCTGGTTGACACACGATTGCTTTACCCAAACCGTTCAAGACCTTTGGAACCCCATTATACCGACTCTTTGCGGTGCAATTAGGAATTTGGCCACAAACCTGCAACATTGGAGTCACTCAACTTTTGGAAATATTGTTCATCGCAAGAAGAGACTCATGGCACGTCTAGGAGGAATTCAAAAGGCACTGGAAGAAGAGGATTCTGAATCACTTCGAGAGTTGGAAACATACCTTCGTACTGAGCTAGAACAAGTCCTCTGTCAGGAGGAGTTGTACTAGCATCAAAAATCTAGATGTTAGTAGATTGGGCAGGGAGACAAGAATATGAAATACTATCATGCAATTACCACAGTCAAACGATGGAAGCTACACATTGCCTCTTTAGCAGATGAAAATGGAAGAATTAGCTCGGACACAGCTAGTATCAGACATACAGCCAAGTCCTTCCTTGAAAAGCTTTATTCGACAGATTCTTCAACACCTACACATCTACGGCTCAACGGTCACTTCCCTCCACTTTCTAGCAGAGCTCTATAGGACCTAGCAGGTCCTCTCCTCCCCACTGAGGTACAAACGGCCTTCTTTGATATGGCCCCTAATAAAGCTCCAGGGTATGATGGCTTTAACGCATTATTCTTCCAATGCCAATGGGACACTTTAAGACCTTCTCTGATCCGCTTTCTTTAGCAAATATTTTGCCACGAGGTATAGGAATCGAAGCTAAATCGTACTATCATGGTTCTTATACCCAAGCTTCCCTCCCCAAAGTTGATTACGCAATTCAAGGCTATTGCTTTATGCTCAGTAGTTTATAAACATATTACGAAGATCATCGTTAACCAACTGAAACCTCATTTACATATGATGGTAGCCCCTAATCAATCCAGTTTTATTCCAGTGTGATTGATTATTGATAACATTATTATTGCCCAAGAGATTATTCGTACCATGAAAAAAATCAGGAAAGAAGGGTGTACTGGCTATCAAGGTAGATCTGGACAAAGCGTACATTCACCTTTCTTGGGATTTTATCCACGATACCCTTATCGAGGTAGGACTTCCTGGATCATTGATTTCACTTATTATGAAGTGTATCTCCTCGGCCTCTATGCAAGTGAATTGGGAAGGGGAACTCAGTGATACTTTTACTTTTACCCAAGGTATTCGACATGGTGACCCGATATCGTCTTACCTTTTCGACCTGTGTATGGAAAGATTAGGTTACGTCATCAACCACTCTATGGCTCAAGACAAATGGAAGCTCATTAGATTAAGCAGACGACGTCCCCCGCTATCTCACCTATTTTTTGCAGATGACCTCATCCTGTTCTCAAAAGCATTTGTCGAACAAGCACACGTCATTCAGGAAGTTTTGTCCTTGTTTTGCATAGCCTCAGGACAACGGGTTAGTAAAGAAAAATCATGCTACTACTATTCCAAGAATGTCTGCCAATCGCTTGTGCAAAGACTGAGCAGAGAACTGGGCTTTAAACAAACAGCAGGCTTAGGACACTATCTAGGAGTCCCTTTTACATGAGACAGTCCACAAAAGAACGTATCAACATATAATTGACAAGGTTCAATAATGACTCTAGGGCTGGACAAAAAACCTTTTATCGTTGGCAGGCCTAGCCACTCTAACTCAAACCATTATCTCTGCTCTTCCAATCTATACAATACAGACGGTTCGACTTCCCCGACATCTTTGTGATGACTTAAAAAGATTAATGCACAACTTCTTATGGGGCTCCTCTCAAGGCAAAAGAAAGATAACAAAACTTGGATGGATGCTGCTTTGGAAGCTAAATGCATTATGGGTGCGAGTCCTTTCTACTAAATACAACTTTGATGCAAATAATCTCCCAACTTCCTTCAAAGCAGACGGTGGCTCGATGACCTGGAGAAGCATTAAAGTTATCTGGTCTAACGTGTTTAAAGGCATGAAATGGGTAATCTGTGATTGCTCCAAGGCCCGCTTTTGGCTAAATCCTTGGGTGGAGGACGTAGCCCCACTCATATCACATGCTCTAACTCCTATACCTTAGGCAGCCCTTGAACTGCGAGTTCAACACTTTGTGGATATCATAGGTAATTGGCTTTGGGATGAATTCCAATTTTTACTCCCTCACTCTATTTGCTTGTTCATTACAAGTATATTACCGCCCAAGCCTTACTTAGGGCCTGACAAAAGGATTTGGGGGAACTCAGATTCAGGACAGTTCACTATTGCTTCAGCATATTCTATGCTTATGGAACATCACACCCATGATTCTAATGGATTTTGCAAGATAATTTGGCACTATAACAGCCCCCAATGCATCAAATCCTTTCTTTGGCTACTAGCGCAGGATCGGTTACTTTCTAATCAGCAACGTCTTCGTCGATGCCTGACTATGACTGTTGTGGGCTATCACTGCTGGGCAGAAGAGTCCTCTCTTCATGTGGTGTGGGATTGCACCAAAGCGAGAAGTTTGTGGCTCCAATTCCCTCAGCCAGCCACCTCATTAGATTTTTTTAATCTAAATGCCCAAGAATGGCTTCATCGCAATCTTCATCAGCACCAACTGGTAGCTAGACTGGATTGGTCCCTGATCTTTGGTACCGCTTGTTGGTTCCTCCAGCTCATCTTGTCTTGGAATATGCTCACTGGATTCACCAAGCTGCGATCTGGCATAACAGAGCATTTCTTGGTTGTCGACCCCGATAGGAAAAATTAATTGGATGGAGCAAATCTATTCCTAGGTGGGTGAAATTAAACATTGAAAGGGTGTGTAAAAGCTCAACACATTCAGCCACAGCAGGGGGACTTATTCGAGGTAGCTCTAGTGCTTGGCTGTGAGGCTTTGTTCAGAATATTAGATGGTGTTCCTCAGTTTCTGCTGAACTCTAGAGCATCTTCTCTGGCCTGAATCTGGCGTGAAACCTTGGATATCACAAGATAGAATTAGAGCTAGATTCTGAAGTAGCAATGAGTACTCTATCTGACTCCACCAAAAGAACAACATCGCTCAATCCTTTAATTATGCGCATCAACGAATTATTAAATCACAACTGGGTCGTAGTTTCCCTCCATATCTACCGCAAAGGTAATAGGTATGCCGACTAGCTCACTAATTTTACAGTAAATTTTGAATTAAAAGTTACCATTTTTCTAAATGTACCCTTAGGGTCTCGATCCTCCTAGTGGATATAGCAAGGATAATATCCCTCTCTTAGTCATGTAATTTGTAATGACTTTCTCCTCTATAAATTAAAAAGAAATTGCCCATCGTCCTCGTGATCTCATTAACGAGACGTTAAAGTGCTAACTCCTTGCCTAAATTGGAGAACAACGATCTTGCAATGACGTTAAAGGTTAAAGTATGCAGCATGCTATTTAAGTTCACTGGAGAGTCGTCACTAGAAGCAATACTTTTAATGAGCTTCGAGAGTTTCTTCTCTCAATGAGTTGAACGATTTCTCACGTTTTGAGCTTAACATCTCCGTTATGAAATTTTTCCGCACTTGCCTCCAATATTTCTCCTTACGGTGAAAACGCTACGATGGAGCCACGGTAAAATATCTGCTGCACAAGCAACTGGCCTGTTAGCAAATACAGCATCTTATTTTCTTATGATTTGCTCGGGGTGAAGATATTACTATATACTACGCACTTCTCCGAGTTGAAGGTACATAAGAGGTCCATGTTTCTTGGCCAATCTCAGCCAACGACGTGGTAGATTATCAGCAGCAAGTTGTTGCAGGTTTCCAATAATTGCAGCTTTGGTGGTCCCGGAGGTAGTCTGGAGGTGGATTTTGGCATCTTTAATGCTATGACTAGGATCAGGAATGTAGTAAAAGGAAGGCAGCTTACAAAGAGAGTGAATTGGTGTTCCTTTAGGAGAATTGGGTACATCTGTAAGCTAGATTTATTAGATTCTTATTGATCTTAGCTCGCTTCCATGCATATAGATGATTTATAGACATTGGGAAGTTGATGTCAACCCTAAAGGAAAGAAAAGGCCAGCCGTAGAAAGATATGGTTCTATATACTATGACCACTTTTTCCCATCAGTTAAATTCAAACGTTTTCCTTTGTACATCTACTTAATGATTATCAATCTTAAAGAGTTTAAATGTTATTTCCTAAAGTAAGGTAACTTTTTAAGATCTAAATTTGATGTAAACACTTATCTGTAAGTATTTCAAAGAAATTGAGTAATTGAAATGCACTTGAGTCACCTTTGACTTTGAGATTAAAAATATATTCAGTTGTTGTAATTAATAAGAAAATTATTATGATTCATTTGATAGTCAATTTTATTTAATTTTTATATTATATTCGTTTTAAAAATCCATCGCATTTTTACAAAATATTTTAACATATTCTATTTCATCAAAACTTCAAACAGAAGAACAAACATTCATATTTAAGATGTTTTAAATGTTTGAATAACAAATCAATTGACATTTATTATTCAACAATATTAATTGAATAATAAATTTTAATAGACAAAGTTTTAAAGTGAGGAGGTTAGAATAATAAATCAACAATATTAATTGACGGCACTACAAGAAAAAGACGCATTTCGCGTCATCTTCCCAGTAGACGTCGCGAAATGTAGGAGGCTTTCGTGACGTGTTTTCGAACGTCACGAAAGGGTCTAAGATTCCACGACGTTGTATAGAGCCGTTGTGGAAAAACCAAGTATTAGCCGTCGTTTAGATAGTTAGACGTCAAAAAAACGATAGACCGACATCGTGGAGACTTAGACGTCAGGAAAGGTCATGTAAATAACGTTCTCCCGCTAGCCCACCAATGTATTTTCAACTCCCGCTCGATCGATACGTTTAGCTCTCTGCCACCTTCCCTCTCCGTCTATCTCCCATGTTTAGCTCTCTGTCCCTCGAGCCACCTGTCGTCTCCCACCTCGAGCCACCTTCTCTCTCCGTCGAGCCACCGTCCGTCTCTCATCTTCCGTCGAGCGACCGCCGTTGCAATCGTTGTCTTGCTTCACGAGTTGGCGTCCTGCTGTCGTCCACTGTCGTTGGTTCTGTCGCCGTAGGAATCGTTGGATTCGTTGATCTTAGAATCGTTGGTCCTATTGGCACCCTTGGAATTGCCCTTGGAATCGTTGGTTCTGTCGTCTACTGCTTCGAGTTGGTTGAGGTAAGTAGTTCAACGAATTTGGATGCGGCAAATTTTAGGTAAATTGTTCTATATTGAATCGATTGAAGTTACTAGGGTGTATTGTGGGTGTAAGATTGCTTAATCTGTTTTTCT
>JANZLD010000005.1:40999367-41009393 GCA_026413575.1 Erythroxylum carthagenense | reverse complement strand
CCCCCTAAAATTTAAAATATTAAACATTGGGCCCTACTACTTTACATGTCTGGCTCCCTCCCTGATGGTATTAGAGCTTTTTGTGGTCTAACGGGAACTTTTGTGTCTTCTTCTTCTTCTTCTTCATTGACTACTTCTAACATTTTAGCTCTTCCAATCATCACCCATCAATTGTCTATCAAAGTAAATTCTACGAATTATCTCGTTTGAAAGGCAAAACTTATATCTCTTTTACATAGTTATGATTTAACAAAATATGTTGATGGTACCTGAACCACACTAGCTCTTATACAACTCATTTGAATTGCTTTTAATTGTTAACTTAACTCGTGACAATTCTGATGGTACTGAACTACCTAATCAATATCATATGATTAGTATATCCAAAATTTGTCCTCTTAAGCCTCGTCAATTTGTTTACCTTCTCTAAAATTGAACCATCAACTTATAAACAAGCCAATAAATATGAAAAGTGGAGTCAAGCAATGACAGAGGAGTACAATGTAATGATCTACAACAACACTTAGGTTTTAGTGCCTCTTTCTCAAGTTGATAATATAGTTGGATGCAAATGGGTATATCATATTAAACGAAAGCTAGATGGTACGATTGATAGATACAAGGCACATTTAGTAGCAAAGAGATTTAATCAACGACTAGATGTAGATTACACAAACACTTTAAACTTTCCAATATCCATCTTTTATTATCATATGCCTTGTCTAGTAATTGGGAAAGCAGATTCAACAATTGAATGTTTCTAATGCCTTTTTGTATGTTTCACTTAATGATAATGTCTTCATAAAATAATCGCAAAGGCATGTTCATCCTACCTATCTAAACAATGTTTGTAAATTACAAAAATTCATTTATGGATTGAAAGAGACACCTCGATAGTTGTTTAACTGTTTAACAAGTGCATTTTTCAAATTAGTTTCAAGGGTTCAAAGACCGATACATCTCTCTTCATCCTTCATCATGGTCTGATTCAAGTTTTTAGTTTGTTATATGTTGATGATATTATTATCATGGGAAACAAAAATCATGTACTCTCTAACATAATTCAATCTCTCTAACAATCCTTTGCGTTAAAGGATTTAGGATATTTTTGTTATTTTTTGGGTATGGAGGCACATTGGACTTCAAATGGTTTATTACTAACTCAATCTAGATATATAAAAGATTTGATGATCGAAGCTCATATTGAGGATGTAAATAGTTTTGCTACACTAACTTGTGACAAAGTAAAATGGAGTATTCATCATGGGACTCATTTTTTGGACACTACTCTTTGTCAAATTAATGTTGGAGGCTTGCAATACCTTTGCTTAACTCATCCAGATATTTGTTATGTAGTCAACCAAGTTTCTTAATTTATGTATTTACTTATTGATCAACATTGGTTTGTAGTTAAATGAATACTTAGATATTTGCTCAACAATAATATTGATCATGTCATTTTGTTGAGATGCTCAAGTTCTTTTCATATCTTGGCTTACAGTGACTCTAATTGGGGGGGCAATCGTGACTACTGTAAGAGTACCACATGTTTCATTATTTATGTTGGTTAAAACTTAGGATTGTGGGGATCAAGGAAACAAAAGATGGTGGCAAAATCATCTAGCAAAGTTGAGCATCATGCAGTTTCTACTGTTGTAATAGGGTTACAATGCTTACAATTGATGATGCAAGAATTTGGTATTCCTTCAATATTCTTTCCAATTTTGTGGTGCATAGTTTAATTGCTACTTATCTTACCGCGACATCTATTTTTTATACATGGACTTGACATTTGGAAATTGAATTTCATTCTTTACGGGAGAAAGTTACTAACAAAGAACTTCAAGTACGTTATATTGCAACTATTGATCAATTGGTTGATGTTTTAACCAAATTGTTATCAAAGTGCCAATACCAGTTCAACATATGGGAGAGTGAAAAGTATAACTAGAGTCCAAATCTATTGTAGCCATCATTATTTAGTTTGTTATGAATTGTATGTTTAGACTGATGCATATCCTGTAGTTTAAATAGCCATTATACATACTCATCTTACAATTTTGTAAACTCTATACAAGTATCTTATACTCAATGTAAATATATAGAATTTGCCTTTCAACATATGCTTTATAGAGATATATATGAAAAGAGATGGCGAGTTTAGAGGAAGAAAATAAAGGGAGATCAAATTTGATACTCTAAAACCAAATCTTCTCCATTACCTTTTCTAAGTACGAGATAGTTTCTACGTTAGGTTAACTTAATAGGCACATCGACTCATTCATCTTTTCAATTCAATTAAAATAAATGGATTCTCGTTAAACTTAGGAAGCTAAAATGAATTTCATTAAGAATCTGGTTTGTCATTTGCGATACAAGTTCATTCGACCCTAGCAATAATAAGCTCCAAATTATAAGATATCAACAAGTACTCACATCACCTTTTCTTTGCTTAAAGAATTTATTAAGTAGCATTTAAATGTTGTCTCAATGACGGTTTAAAATGAGATAAACTAACTCTTAAATATAAAGGTAAAGTTATTCATTAGTTCGATAAGTAAATATTATTTTTTATTAAATTTAAGATTATAAAATTTTATAATGAAACTATATTACTGCATATAATTCTTATCTAGTGTTTAATCATACTAATATTTTATTTTTTATATATTTATTTTTAGGATAATTTAGAGTGTAAATTATTTAAGAGGTAATTTTTCATCTATTCTTAATATCATTTCAAAAAGGTGTTATCTTTATTATTTTAAAAATATTGTTATATTAAATTACTTTTAAAAACATTTTATAATATTATAAAATTTTCAAAACATAACTTTCATTTAAATCCTTTTTTGAATTATTTTAGTAAAGAATTTTGATACGATCAAGCAAGGACAGTTATATAGAGCAGTTTTTGTTAAAATAATTTGGAAAGTACTTATAACAATGTTTTTTAAAAAAAGTAATAAAATAATTTGAAATGATAAAATATTTTAATCATTTAAAATAAGGGTTTAAACTCAATTTGTTGGGTAAGTCCCTCAACCTCTATTGACTTCAATTATTTACAAAGAATCATGTATGGGATTTCATCCATAGTCCGAAACTACCCTCAAACTTTGTCTTATTAATAGTTTGATTAAAATGATCAATAAAGACCTATGCAATAACTAAAAAATCCTAAAGAAGCATACTGTGTTAGTTTAGAATTAATCCGGTTATCACTAAATATCAAAATGTTTCTGTTTAATAGCAAGTCTTTATATCGTAGCTTTAATTAATTGCTTTCTGAATTAAACGCGCAGCCTACGCAATAATGGAATCTTAACTTGAGGGTTGACTTCTTTATGGATACATATATATATATATGTGTGTGTGTGTGAGTGTGTATAGATTTTTATTTTCGGTTGTAGAAATGGATGCTTTACATCACACCCCGAGGAAGTTGACAATCAACTCAGCATATCATTAAAACATTAGTGGAAACGTCAATGTTTGTCCTCTTGATCACCCTAAGCTTTGTCTTTTAATAGAACCAAACACCGACTTGTTGATTATTTTAGCCATAGAAGTGATCTTGTTGGTGTAATGGCTTCATTTTTTTTAAAAAAAAGTTAGGTGGATATAAACATGCTATCACATTAAATGTGGTGTAATAAGAGCCGTAGTATCTCAATTATGTTGGAATTTGATGATTACGTGTTCAGTGGCTTTGATTATTAACTTGATTCAAGGATAATATCCTTTTCACCTTTGCTGTGATTGAAGATATTTTTGAAGCCAAAGGGTAAGGTGTGCTTCCATATGTGGAGTTAATTTTCTTTCTGACTAGTCAATCCAGAAAACAAATGGAGGAAAATGATATAATTTGGCAAGTGTTTTATTTTGAGCCAATCATGTTCCGCTTTTCTTATAAATTAAGCCTTTAACTTGAGAAATCATATATATGGCAGAAAGTGCATGTCATACGAACTAAAGTTTTGGTTAACTGAACATTATTTACTCGAGATATACAACTTTTTAAATTCAAAAATAAGATATTTTTTCTTGCTTACGAAATTGCATATTTACTCCATATAAAAAGAAGTGGGCAGAATGAAATTGGCATTTTAGAAAATATTTTAAAAAAACGTTGACGGATGAGATTGAGAAGGGAAGCGAGAGGCGGCGGAGGAGTTGAAGTGGAGTGGACGACGGCAATTACGTTAAGAGTAAGACTAAAGAGACCAACTATGACCTGCTGACAGATAAGTCAACGCGTGTGGGGTCCACTGGGCGTGCACGCGTGCGTCGACGCTTAGGCCCCACAGCACTCTCTTCTCCTCAAAGTCAGAGCCAAGAAAATGACTTTCGGACAAATTAATATAATTCTAGTTTAATTTTGTCACATGAGTTGAAAACTACCCCTTTCCCACCTATATAGTAACCGACCCCGACTCAACACGTACAGTCCCTCGATAGATTTTGTCACTCTCAATCTTTTACTCTTTAACCAACTTTGACGCGGAGTGCTCCCCAATTACACTCTTTTTCTTCACTGTACTCTTGTTGATTTACTTTTTAGAATACAAAAGTTCAACTATATACAAATGTTTCTCGTTTATACTTTATTCACTTACCATGTTTCAACTCTATAATGAAGCAACGCTTATTTCTCATTGTTATCATGCTAAACTCCATGAGAATTATAAGTATTTATGATAGTTCATTTCATGTAAGCAAAAATAGGAACATGGAAAATATGAATTTAAATTACAGCTAATTTAATCTCAAACATACAATAAATTAAAAAAAAACATTAATAAAGTTAATAGAATAGTTCGTAAAATTATACCACTCTATGCTTTAAAGAATTAATCTATAAATACCTTTGAATAGATTTATGATTTTTTTATAACAAAGTCTAATATTTTAATAAAACCAACATAATTACTTCATGTATATCAATTATTTAAAATTAAAAACAATTACTTTTTTTTTACCATATTTAAAGCATACCAGTTTTATATTTCATTTCATTAGGATGAGTCTGTACATAGATAAATTAAAATAAGCTTTGAATAATAAATAAATAATTATAAGCAACGATGTTATTCATTCTATTAGTTACAAACTTAACTTTTGTTATTTTATTATTTAAAATACATTAAAAAAATTTATGAACATGTTTATGGAAAAGAGACATTGCTTATTTTAAGTTGAAATGAATTAACAATAATAATTCTAAGGTAATAAATGACCTAATCCAAAAAAAGAATTATAATATTTACAAAGAAGTATCCTGTCCAACAACTCTAACTACTAAATGTTTTAGTACAACAATTCCAGTAGTTCCTCACCAATATTTTAAGAAGTTATGGTTGAAATCATTTAGTCCTTTAAGAAGAAATTTCAAATAATTGGCGATTGACTCAATATATTTTATAATCTAGTGATTAACCAATAATGGAGTTACCTTCAAGATGTTTGTTTTCAACATCATCTTATAATTGAGATCCTTTAGCACTTGTCTAGCTTATCTAATAGTTTGAAGAATATATTATCTATTTATTATTCCCATTGTGAGGTAACTATTAAAAGTTCTTGAAAAGATTATTCTCCTAATCTAACTTAGAGAACTTTGCTTGGTATATTAGAATGTTATTGCATTTTTTCTTTCCATATTGGAAACACCAAGCATCTAAATGTTATCTTGAACACTTTATAATCCCCAAAGTGTAACACCCCACTCCCGAATGACCCGGACCCGATATCGTTGGTGATATCCGAGTCCGTGCCCCACGAGGGTGGCGTACTACATCAGTAGCCAGTACCAATTGATAACAATTTCGGTACCGAAAATCGACCGGTTCGCCACTTGACGATTTGTTTCCGGTCCGGGAATTTTCTCCGGAAAATTTCAGAAAAATTCCTGAAAATCCCTTAAAATATGAAACACTCAATGGCGCACTCAGAATAATTTTTCAAACTCAATAACCACGTTAATCACAATAAAATTACATTAGGCACGAAAACCGGGAATGGCATGTATGCATGTACAGTAATTTCATGTGCACAGATTTCACTGTTCACTAGTACCAGTATGCATGGACAATACTAATAAATCCCTAGCAATCTCATCCTATGCCAATTTACTATTTTACCCTTCCTGTTGGGGGTGGGATGTTACACAAAGCTTTGTTGATGAGTTCTTCTTGCCTACTTTATAACATTAACCCATCCATTATGTTGGCTATATATGATGAATAAGTCTTATACTTGAGACTAGAGAGTAGTTTTAAACTGGTGTTTTAAAAAATAAATGACTAGTATTCTCCATCTCTTGATTGTAAAGCCTGCAATTGAGATAAAAAAATTGCAATATCACCTCAAAACTGTTGCATAATTCTAACTTTGTTCTTAATGGACAACCATAGAATAAAGAAAGCCATAAGAAGATTGTATTCAATCTATACTGGTTTGAACCATCGCCCTCTCAACATAAGAGTTTTGAACTTGTCATAATGTTGGAGAAGTCCTTGAGGTTACATAATCAATCATTTCCTTGTATAATTTTCTTGACTTTAACCTGGTCCATCAGTATGTTTCTCAAGTTAGTTAGATCATAATATTTATAACAAGGGCCTAACTCACTACATTTGGCATACTAGAGAAAGCTTGAGTTTACATTTGTTATCCTTCTTTTTGTCATATTTTTCATATTGTCCCTCATCTTCAAGTGAACCTTTCCCCTTTTAAAAGTTAAGAGCAAATTAAACCTATAGAGCCTCTTTATTGTAAAAATTCTATAAATTTTTCTTGCCATCAATACCTTGTTCATTGTTTTGATTAGAATCATACCTAACTTTCCTTTAACTTTAGATAAATAGATATCATGTCATTTAGCTTTAGCTTCTGAATCATTAAAAGCTTTACTAGACCATAAGAACTTCTTTAAGATACTTTCTACATCTTTGATAACATTTTTGGGGAAGAAACAAATGTGAACTCTAATAAACATATAAGTTGTTAAGAATAGAATTCACAAGTTATATTCTACTAGAAAAAGGACATAACTTGTTATTTTAGTGGTTAATTCTTTTGTGCTTAGAGTTAAAGAGAGGTTGGTAGTCCCTAAAAGTAAATCTTTTGGTGGTTATCAGGATGCCTAGATATTTAAAGGAGGATTCCTTATTGCTAGGTAAGTTTCAGTAGTTCATACAAATAGATGGTTTTTGTCACTATTTATGGATAACCCTGATATTTTATTAAGAAATTGCATAAAATTTATAAGGTTCTTAGTAGAATTAGAGTTAGATCCACATAGAAACAAGAGGTCATCTAAAAATAATAGATTGAATATGTTTAAATCCTTGCATTTCTTGTGATATGAGAACATTCTTTTATACTTAATGTGCTCTTTTCAATTTGGTTAGCACCTCAATACAAAGGACATAAAGATAAGGGGTTAAGAGATCTTATTATCTCAATCTTTTGACTTCCTTGATCAACTTGTTTGGTTCATAAGAAGTGATGTAAGTGGTTGTAGATATGTATTGATGAATCCACTTTGCCAAATTGAGTAGGGAATCCAAAAGTTTCAAGTGCACTGAGAATAGAGTTCCAATTGATAATATCAAATGGTTGGTGAAAGTCAATCTACATAGTACAACTCTTTAATTATTTCCTATAATAGCTTTTAATTACTTTTGAGCCAAGTGTATGTTGTCACCAAATTTAATGCTTTAAATGAAACTCTCTTGATAAGACTTGATGATGGATTTCAACACTAATGGTTTGAAGATAAGCTTATACAATGTTATAACAATATATGGGCTTGAAGACATTAAGCGAAAATGGATTAGGAGTCTTTGGAACAAGATCGATATCAGTTTTGTTCAATTCCTTTAGTACCTTGATATTAGAAAAGAATTCCAAGATGTAATTAGATAATTGATGTTTGAATAGATTTTATGATTTTTGAAAGAAGAAAGCATTGAGTACATGTGGATTAAGAACTTTATTCCAGATTATAAGAATAAAAAAACATTTTCAATAACATACATATTGAATGGCTAAAGAATAAAAAATATTTTATCATTTAACACAAAATACTTCTTTAATTGTGTAATATAGTTTTTTTTTCAATTTGAAATTATACTTCATTCGTACTTTAAATCATTAAAACCTATTTATTAATATTAACGTAATTAATGTCTTAATCAAATATGAAATATCTATTTGAAAAATAATTGTAGAATATGTTTTATTAAAATTACAAATAATAACTAAGTCTATAAATTGTCAAATTGGACAAATTTTCACTTAGTAAGAAACTTAGAATGTAATATATATTCGTTTTAAAAACTTAAATAAATTTATCAATTAAATACAAGAAATTTTATATTATATTTATGGAATCAAAAACATCTTACTAATTAAGTACAATAAAAATGTAAATTTAAAAATGTTTTGGGGAGAATTAAGTAGATAAGTTTGATGAAATTTCTACTAATTATTTTTAGATTATACATGTTACAATATATTTAAATCAATAAAATTAAACAACATGCATTTATCCATTTTATTTTTTTAAAAAAATTAATATCCAACGATAAGGAACATATCCAAATAGCCTAAATACAAAACTATCTAGAATTTTATATGAATTATTAGGATATCTTATAAATAGTGAACAACTTTTTTATGTGAAAACTAATGAAAGTGTGACAAATTACAAAAATTACTTATTATTTTTAGTAAGGATTAAATTTTAATTTGTGTTAAATAATTAATGTAAATCACTAATAATTTTTGACAAAAGTTTGGAAATAAACAATTTAATCTTATATTTGACTTAAAAAGTGGTAGAAGGTTCCGTGATTTTACGAAAATTTTAAATGAGAATTTATAGATGTCACTAATAAAAATAAAATTATTATAATCTATTTATTTAAAAGAAAATTTTAAAAAATGATATAAGAATTATAATAAAATGATCACCTTAATTATAAATAGTGAGTAATCTATTTTTTTAAATAGTATTCTATTTTATCATATTACATTTATTATGTGTCTATTATTTTCTACATTACCTTTTGGATGTTATCCACAATTAATTGTATTTTGCTTATGTTTTCCTCATTTCGTACAGGCATGAAATTGGGCTTAAAAGAGTTGATTTATTAATTCATACTTTTATCATTCTCTAGTGTTTTGTTTTTGTGTTTTAATTGAGTTTGGTTATTAGTTTATGCATATATATATTCTTTTCTTGGAATTGAGATGTGGTGGTCTGACAAGAGTAGTATAAGATACATTCCTAGTGCCAACGTCAAGTTTTTTTTTGAAAAAAGAAAGAATATTATGTATTGATAAAAGATACAAGTAAAAACATGTAAGTGATCTAGGGGGATTACCCCTTAAATTAGAAAATAACAATAGCAACTCAGTGAAGCTAGTCAAAATGTATGCAAGAATAACAGACTAGAAAATGTTGGTGTTGTTTGGAAAGTTGCTTAAAGTTATAAGTTCTTTGACTCCATCTAGGATTTCAGTCATAATAATGTCAATAGGCTTGGCATTGGATTGAAAGTGCCTTGTATTTCTCTCTTTCCATATAGCTTAGACACACATGCTCAACACAACTATATGCTCACAGCAGCTATATGGCAATTTTTTGGGTTGCCAAGGATTGAATAACACTTGAGAAGGTATTCTCTTGTGTATGCCATCTATATCGCATCAGAATAACTTTCCATAGCTCAATTAGTCACCTTACACATAAAAAGTTAATGATTTCTAGTTTCTTCCTATAATTGACAGAAAGGACAATGTTGGACCCCGATTTTTGAGTGAAAATAAGAAATATGTAAAAGTGGATGAGTTGATTGAAATAAAGTTAAATGGCAATAACTAAAAAGAAAAAGTGTGACAATTTGAAGAATTTAGAAAGTTTGACTTTTTGGCCATTGAGGGTTGACTTTTGATTTAGTCAAAATTTGAGAAAATGTTCTATATGAAACTTGTAGGTTATGTTGAGAGCTT
>JANZLD010000005.1:40951056-40964132 GCA_026413575.1 Erythroxylum carthagenense | reverse complement strand
GGGGCAAGATAAGTTGGCATATGAAAGTCGGAATGACTAATCCTATGAGTTAGTGACATTTGGCATAATTGATGCATTGACAAATGGCATAGTTAGTAAATTGACAAGTGGCAGTAATAAGTGAGTGACAAATGGTTTATTATATTGTTGACATGTGATAGCTCCAATGTGGGACAAATGAAGATCATGCATAGTGACACATGTTGTCATAATTTCATGAGACCTAGCAATGGAAGAGGTAAGTTTCTGCTATAGTCATTTTTGTCTTTTTCATTTTTCATTGTCTTGAACTTAAAGGTAAATAGGTAAGGGATTACTAAACTTGATAGCTTGTATTATTACAAGTTTTATGATAATGGAATTGGCTTTAAATATGAGCTAAGATATTGATAAAAGAATGCTAGAAAAATGATATTTGTATGACAATTTCTGGTTTGGTTTTGATGTGTGGAAGGTATTAATTTGTAAGTTACTTATGAATGATCTTTGAATTAGTTAGGACATGATTTTGATGATGTATTGAAATATGAATAAGGCATAATTGAAGTGAAATTGATGGACTTTAGTGTAGATGTGTCAAATGGAAGTAAAGAAAACAAGTTTTGGAAGCATTTTGGAAGTTGTGGGTGAGTGAACATTTGGTTCACTCATCCCATGATTGTGGGATTTATAAGGTTCATTCCCACAGTCCTGGGAAGTACTTAGCAAGTGAAAAATGTTGGTTTTAGACAATTATTGGACTATATAAGGTTAAGGTACTTAATAATGGTTTAAATGGACTTATTTGAGCTTGAAAAGGAACCTAATTTGTTGTGGAATAGTTAAAGTATTGAATAACATTTGGATTTTTAATTGAAGGAATACCATAAGGGAGGTGTTATTAGATAATAAAGTATCTAATTTTGGAACTTATAAGTTGTTAAAGGAATTAAGTTTATTTATGAATGCTAATGTGATTTAAAGAACAAGAGTAAGGTATTAGTTATGAATGTTTGTGAATTTGGCAACTTGAGTGGTTATATGTAATATGTAATCACTTGATGTTATAATGATATATTGATGCAGATACTTTTTATTAAGGTATATTGAGTTTGCTCAAGTGAGAATGAATGTGTTCAAGTTGGACATAAGGAAATGACTTCATAATTATGCATTATTTCACTATTATATGATTTTGGTATTGTGCTAATTCCAAACCATCAATTGTTTGAGGAGTTTGATAATTGGGATTGTATTGGAAGTGCTTTTTGTTTGTGTTAATATGCATAATGTGTGATGACTCGGTACATTTATTGATGCTTTAATGCATATGATTGCATTTATAAGGCATATTGAGTTTGACCAAATGAATAAACTCATATGTTTTAAGGCATAATATCTTCTGTATAAGATTCTAAAACCTGAAATGGTTTGTTTTAAAACTGTTAAGTCCTAGTCGTGGGTAAATAGGCTCTTATGAAACTAAGGTATCTCCTAATATTGACACTTCAGTGCCTCCTGATATTGACACTTCGATGTCTTCTGATTTTTGACATATTAATGTGTCCTGTTACTTAGACTTAAATCTTTCCTGTTCTATGATACCAATCATAGTATCTTCTGTTCTGGTCCCATTACCCACTTTTGTGAAAAGGATTAGTAGTCTAACTTGTTTTGTATTCTGATACATGTTTAGTTTTGATATAAACAAATTCTCTTCTGATAAGAGATAAGTTCTAAATTGATTCAAAATACATGATGTTTTGACATAAGTTATATTTTGATATGAGAGTTTTATATCCTACTCTGATATTTAATTTTGATAATTGTATATGCTACTTTAATATTTATGAGTTTTGTTTTGATTCAGGAATGTTTTGTATTGATTGATGAATCATATTATGTTTTGAGACATAACGTTTAGATTACTTTGTATTATGAACAATTAAAGATTGTTGTGATATGATTTAAATCTGTATATATGAAAGTTAGACGACAGTTAGAAATAATAACCAGTAGGCATTATGATTAGTAATTCCCCACTAAGCTATATGCTTAGCACGATTGTTTTGCCTCCATGTATGTTCTGATAAGAAGGTTTGAGATTGGGATAAAAACAAACATAATGGCCAAGAAGAATGTTTTGTTCTAAAAATGTTTGGTTTATTTTTAAGTTGTAATTTAATGTAATGAGATATATTGCAATTTGATGTAAATGGTATGTAACAACCTTAAAACAAGTTGGATTTTGAATTTATGACATGTATTTTGTTAAGCACAACATGTATGAATTGTTATGCTTGCAATATGACACCTAATGATGTGTAATGTATGTTTGCTTGAAATTTAGGAAATGCATGTAAGGAATGTTTGGTATGTTTTGGATTGTTTCGGTTCTGTTTTGTGTAGCATCTGCATATCCTCTTAGGGTGTATGTAGGTATTGTTGGAATTATGTAAATATAGTGCCCTGGAAAGCAAGTGTATTTACATGTAACTTAATCTTCTTCCAGTTACAGTTTTGTAATAAAATATATATTATTAATAAAACGAAATAGTTTGGTTTTATTTGTATAAGCATAATATAACTAGTCATAAGGAACCAAGATTGTTTTTTTTAATAATATACACATACATGAAGATGTATGGGAAACATGTATATTATAATTAGAATCTAAATTAATTGATTCACAGTTGAGCAATCAAGTTGGTCGCTTGATTATGGTTTAAACTGTAGTGTTGTGATTTATCTCCATGTAAGTAAAGGAGTTTACTTCAAGAAAAAGATGAGTTTCATATTATGATAGTAGTTGTCTATCGATAATGGCATTATTAAATGAATCTAGAATCATTTATGTTTTCAAGAATAAAGTAAGACATTAATGTAGTCTTAAAACATACATTTTTGCATTTTCTTATTATGGATGGACCACAATCTTGATGAATGATGAACTCATATATGTTTCATTATAATTCTTGATATGATCGAAGTGGATTTTTACAAAGTATTAATCCAGTGTCTGGATGTTGGAATTATTAATTGAAATATGTACCAAGAAATATTCACTCAAATAAATAGTTTATAGTGATATCATCACTTCTAGATGTTTTATGGAGATTAGTGATTAAACTGGCACCAGGAGTTTGATGGACTAGCTACCCATCAAATCTTAACACCAAGATGAGATCTTGTGTGATAATTACCATATAAAGTAAAATGAGAGATTTAGAAGGAAAAACTAATATGAGGCAAAACTATAATTTTACCCTTTGTTGTGCAGATAGCTATAATAAGGTTCATAATAGGGTTTGCAATTAGAAATCTTATTTGAAATATGTATTCTCATAATATTTAGTAATTCAAGAGTTGAACTAATTGTCTTTAGTGGAATTACATTTAGTTAATAAGCTAGAATTAATTCCAATGAGATTATATTAATTATGGGCTTATTAGAGCTTGAACTATCTAAGTCCAATAAGAATCTCCACTTGGCTTCAAGGAAGGTTATCAAGCAAAGTAAGAAATATAAATAGAAGTTTTAAAGCCTATGATTGAATGTTGGGCTTGCACTAATTAATGGTTAATTAGAAGCCCAAATGAACATTTATAAATGGGCTAGGATAGGAAGGTATTTGTGTCGACAAATGTATCCTTCCTAGGGGAAGAATTTGTGAGAAATCACAAAGAAAAAAGTGAAGTAATACTAAAGGAGTTAGCTATTTCATCCAATTCAAGAGTTGATATGGATATAGAACAAGATGTCAAAATGGATTTAAGAGTTGAATCAGAAAAACAACTTGAACATCAAGTAGTGCCTAGATGTAGTAGGAGGGTTATGAGACAGCCAGATAGGTATCTAGGTCTAGGAGAAGGCTTAATTTCTATCTCAGATCAAGAAGAAATAGATCCCATTACGTATACACAGGCTATTAATGATGCTGATGTAGAAAAATGGCTTAAGGCGATGGAATCAAAAATAGATTCCATGTACACTAATGTAGTCTGGATCCTTATAGATCTACCACTAGGTATAAAAGCCACAGTCTGTAAATGGATCTGCAAAAGAAAAAGAGGATCAAATGGAAAGGTAGAGACCTTTAAAGCTAGATTGGTAACTAAGTGCTATATTCAAAAAGAGGGTATAGACTATAAGGAGACTTTTCTCTAGTTGCCATGCTTAAGTTCATCAGGATCCTTTTGGATACAACAACCTATTTTGATTATGAAATATGAAAAATGGAATTCAAGACCAAATTTCTTAATGGAGATCTTGAGAAGACCATTTATATGGCCCAATTGGAAGGTTTTGTTAAGCCAGGTAATGGTCATAAGGTATGCAATTTGCAAAGGTTCATCTATAGACTTAAGCAAGCATCTAGGTCTTAGAATATTAGGTTTGATAAGTCTATCAAAATCTAAGGATTCATACAAAACCTAGATGAGCCTTATGATTTTAAAAGAATACAAGAAGTCGTTTTTATTGAAAATTAGTACTTCCTTATAATTGCAAGTTAACTGCCCCTAGACAACATCATAATTCTTAACTTACATGCACTATCTTTAATCTTTACTCAGTTAATCAGTGTAAAGAATATTTAAATTTTAGAATGCTTTAATATATAAACTTTAATTATATTCGAAATATACATCAATTTGAGTTGAAGTGTGTAAAATCAGCCTTACGTATATTCGAAATATACATCAATTTCAGTTGAATTAGTAAAATCAGTTTCATGTAAAAAGTTTTGCCTATAAAAACCCCAAGATTTTAAAAACTTCAAGTATTAGTTAAACCTTTAAAACTAAGTTTGTAATTTATAATTCTTTTGGTTAAATATTAATTTTATCAACTAGATCAGGTGAACAAAATTTGGTTTTGATAATAGAATTCATGATGCTAGCAATTATATTATTTTTAATTATAATATCTTTAATTTTATTTTTCATTCACTTGTACATTGACATTTTAAAATTTTATTCCATATTAGAAAAGACCTTTAAGAAGCAGATAATTTACAATGATAAAAATGTTCAAAATCCATTAACAATATTTTGAATAAAATTGATATCTTATTATAGTATAAATGGTTAATTACAAAAAATTCTCAAACTTTTTTCAATTTTGCAATTATAACTTAAACTTTAAAAAGTGGTAATAAATGCCCAACTTTTTATTTTTTCAATTTTACTGACATGGTAGTGCCATGTGACCAATAGCCCTAATTAATAAGACACGTCAGCCTTAATTAACATAAGTGACTTAGATTCACAAAACGACGTCATTTTGTGATAAAACTTTGAACACTAGACACTAATTAAACTATGCCTTAATTATAGATGACATCATTTCATGATAAAAGTAAAATGACGTCGCTACATGAAACAATGTCGTTTCATGATAAAACTTTGAACATAAGACACTAATTAGACTATGTATTAATTATAGATACTTGATTATGTAAATATTGGGTTTGATTTTCTAGTTTTAGTTGAACTGGAGGCCATTAAATGTAATAGACGGTTTCTAAAGCTACCGAGGGATTCGAGTATTAGATTACTTAGTCACATGAATTGCATCGTATCAGAATGAATTTGGTGCAATCAAGATATGATTTTTATGATTTCATTCACATGCATAGTATGAGCATACACATATGAAATTTGATTTAGAAAAATTACACTCAATTGACATATTCTGGGGTATGAAAGTTCTAAATAATTGTGACATTATTGTGCATTTCTACTGTTTTGTATTTTGATTTACCAATAAAAAGAATTGATTGATTACAATTAGTAATTTGGAGTTTATTATTACAATTGGAAGATTGATGGATTAAAGTGTACATTTAGACTAGGAAAAATTTCGAGTAGCAGGATAAGTTGATGTGTTGAAATTTAGGATGAATAAGCATATAATTGAGTGACATATGGTAGTAGATTTAGGTGGCAAATGACCTAGGAACTAAGTGACATATGGCAGCTTAAAGAGAGGACATGTAGCTAGCCTAGACACATGACAAGTGTCTTTAAACTATCCTCCACTCACATCACACAAAACACACATATTAGAGTCTCTTTGTAACATCCTACTATCGTAAAGTATATACCTGAAAATCTAAGAACATTCAAGTACATATCCTATGATAATGGTATGTTAGAGTTAAAAAAAATCCAATTTACAAATGGCATCAACTAATTTAATTAAAAGTCATGGAAATTTTAAACCTTTCATTGCATTCATTCACAAAAGCTTACACTGTATTTTTTATAGACTTTATACAAGTTTTAGACAAAAACTACAAAATACAATTTACAACTCTTCTAATGTTAGCTAACACACCTTTGAGCCATAACTAGTCCAAAATGTTCCTCTAATCCATATTAAGATACTAGGTCTCCCATCTTGTACCTGAAAAGCTACGTTGCAAGTTTATGAGTTTTGTGAACTCAATGAGCGAACCATCATTGATGATTTCACCCAAGTCACATACACAAATCACATACTTCACAAATATTCATTCGAACTTCTAAATTCCAAATACTCATATTAACATGGCATAACATATAATCACATAGTTCATATCGATTTATCATTCAATTAATTTCCATCATATATGTATGCTATATTTATGAGACTCACATTTGTTCTTATTGTTGTGACCGAGTGCCTATTACATACTTATACAAATACTGGCCCATAGGGCTCAGTCAGAACAGAATCACGGATCATAGCTCTACATGTAGAATTAGAAATCAAGGAGCAAAGCTCTATATGCAAGCGCTTTCATACTGGCTATTTCCCTTTATTTGAGCATGTATTTTAAGAAATGCATCAAATATAGAATATGTCATGTACAACAGTCACATACGATGTTTAATCAGAAATCTCATAATCATCGAACCTAAGTTCGACATTCAAATTACATTAAGAATTCAAATATCTTTCAAAATTCAAATACATATAGAACATTTCCAATACATTCCCAAATATTAAACTCATCGGACTTTAAGTTTAGAATCCATAACTAAATCACAAACATTTGATATTTGGAAATTAAACAAATACAATCAATCCTAGGAAAATCATCTAGGTTGACATACAGTACACTCCAATATGCTATTGCCTGGATGGTTCAACAATGTTTGACTATCATCTAACATGCTCCTCTATATCATACAAAACACATTTACAAATATTACAATTTTGCACAAATGTATAAATATTTCTTTATGCACATCTATGTATATAAAAAATTCATAATGCATGTTCAATGACAAATCTGGATATCTTATTACCAAATCACTCAAATATCAAATCCCTTTTAAACAATTTACATTATAAGAAAAGTCACGGCCTGTACACAAACTCACAACTGTGTAGTCCAAATTAATTTAGTCACAGGTGTGAGAACTTAACTCATGCCTGTGTATGTCCAAAATATTATGGGTGTGAGATCTTAGCTCATGCCTTTTTATATCAAATGACCCCTTTCAGATTTTTCTAACAACATGCTTTTAGGTCAACTTGCATCATCATTTTGAAAACATAAATGACACAATTAGGCAATACTTTCTTCTAGACAATTGTTTTCCAATTTTTTGACTTTATAATGATATAAAGATCATTCAATTTGATTCAGTATTTCCAAAGTCATACTCAATTTACTTTGAACTATTCCTAAAACATAACTATACTGTATATTCAAATTCAAGTCAAATTTTGTGGTTCTTAATGACAGAATTAAAATTCAATCTCTTCAAAAAATTTGTAGCCAACGGCTCTAAATTAAGAATCATTCCATTTGGAAACCTATAAATAAAAATATTATCAAAATACCGAAGTATGTTCAGTAAAATCATTCCAGTTATCATACTTCAATAATGTCAACATTTTCATCTTAATTTCATCATCCAATCTATTTCAAGTGGCTATCATTTTCTATGGAGATGAAGATCAATATCTTATGAATCTATTGGTTCAAGAATTAGGCCATTTAGACATCTGGTGAAGATGTTATAGCAAAAATACCAAAGAATATTTAAAAAAATTCAAGAAAAACAATTGGAAGTTGCAATCGTGCAATTGCATGATCGTGAGTTTCACGTTAAGGTCGTAAGTACAAAGTTAATCATGATCGTTAGATCATACCTTGAGTTGTGATCGTGACTTCAAACATCCAAAAATAGTTCATTTCTTTCCCTCATCTCACAATCGCAATTATTAATAGCGTTCTCCTCCTCTTCTTCACCGATTATTTCTCTTCTTCTTCTCCTTCCATTTTTCTTTCATTTCAGATTTACACACTTATAAATCATCGAGTATGCATTTTTGTAGCCAATATAAACTCCAAACAAAATCCAATTCAAGTTTACCATCTAAATATCAAAAATCTGAATCTTCCTCTCTCTACTGTAATTTTCCAAATCTTTAATCTTCTTCATCAATTACACTTAAAACACTTAAACCAATTCTATTAACTAAAATTTTAGCTCATCAGCACAAAAAAATTCAAAAACTCCATATTAATCACAAACATAAAATCCCACTCTCATATATGCAAATTCCAACTTCCGTGTTTAGTTTCTCTTTCTACCTCTATCTGATGCATTATTCCACATTTCTACTATTTCATTTCATCCAAACAACTTATCAATTCATCAACCCTATATTACGACTTCACCATATCTTCATTTAAATTCATTAGACTCATTTAAAAATCATTTCCACAAATTCATGGATGAATAGTAAAATCACCATATTAGGATTTCTCTAAACTAAAATAGAGTACTTATTTCTACATCAACTTTCCAGCACTTTTGCATATTCAAAACAGAAGCTATTTCATATTCCTATTTCAAAAATCATTAATCTAATTCATTCATCACCGAACTACACTTCTCAAACACTCATGAATAAATTCATTTGCAGAATCAATAACAGTAAACATCGTCAAATTCACTTACTTGATCCAATGATTAATTCCAGGGATAAGAGGAAATCAAGTGTATAGAAAACATCATAATTTGTTATTCAGTGCTGATTGATTCCTCACAGTTAAGAATAATTGCTACAGTAAACTCTCCTTACTCAAAACAATAGAGTATGTGTATGCCTTGCATGTCTTTCATATGTCACTAGTCACGTGAGCCAATTGTCACTAACTTATTCAGTTTACGTGTCACAATATAAGTGGTCCATTATTTCTAGTCCAAAAATACTCCAAATTCTAAAAATTTCCTAAAATTCACCAAAAATTATGAAATAATCATAATATGCTCCAAATAAATTTTCACCATAAATGATTCACAATTCCCATCTTAATCGCATTTGTAACTTATTTAAACCCGAAAAATCTCAACGAATGCATATACAATAATATTCTTGTGCAATAATCAAAATTCTCATGTATATACAAAAATGTGCAAAGCATGATATGTATTTACTAGTTTCTCATTAATTTCTCATAATTCACTATTCTCACCTTAGCATGAGTAACAGGATGTTACAATCTTCACTTGTCATTTTTTTGTTGAAACTCTCTCCTTCTTCTTCCTCTCACTATTGAAACTTACTTCTCCCTTACATCTCTATGTTTTTTGCCTAACTTTTGTTCAATCGACACACTAAAATCCGTGCAAAAATCCTTTATAAAGATAGTTATAGAAGCAGAACATTGTTGTTATCTTCTCATCTTTGCTAAAACCATCCTACTCCCACCTTGTTCTTAAGATGATCATGCATGCATGTGAGGCAAAATAGGCTTGATACATTAAGGTAGCATTAGAGCTTAACAAGTAAGTGAAATACTAAACTATTGTGGCATGTGTTAGCAGAATGTTTTGATTACTAATTAGGGATGGATTGAATGTCATGCTGATGTTAAAGTTTTGTTGGAAAATGATGGATGAATTAGTTACTTTTCTGTTTTGTTTTTGGATGGATGAAAGTTGTAGTTTATAGGTTGTTAAATGAGTGATCTAATTTGGGTTTTGAAGTATAATTGATGAAGAATTCATGTTAAAGATAGGTGTTATTGAAGTGTTTTCAAATTTGGAAAAGTTAGGACTACATGATGTCAGTGTCTACAACAGATATGGGATAGTAAATTGGGTTGATAGGCATTTAATCACCAAAAAAAATTAAAATGGATACAAATAGGCATTTTCAAATACATCCCTATATGTATCAAATGATTGAATTGAAATGTATTATTGAATTGTTTTGAAATATTAAATTACATTTGAAGTTAATGGATGATGTGTTGTGATATGCAATGCTAGTTTATATGAAATGCTTATGAAAGTATGATCGTGGCAAGGTCCCCCATGATTGTGGGCCTAGTTCTAGATTGGTAATTTCTATTTTGTGTACATGTTGAACCAGCTAAGAAAAAGTCACTCTAAATTGGTGTATTTGGTCTTGATTAAGGATTGGAATGAATCTAGATTGATGTTTGAATAATTGGTTAAGAGCATGATAAGTTTAGGTTAATTAATGTCATAACTTAAAGAATGTACTATTTTGGTCTCAATGTAACCAAATCTAGAAATTATGATGCAATGAAGGAATAAAGTAATCTTATGAATGCAAATATGATCTTAAGGATATGAGTAATGTGTATTCATGAATGAATGAGCATTGAAGAACATGAGGTAATTGTTAATGAGAATTGGGTAATTGTATGAATATATATATATACATATTACTAGAAAAGTTTGGTGAATGTATAACTGGTGAATTTGGAGTAAATCAAGCTTACTTAAGGTATAAACCTGATTGCAAAGTAGATGTATATAAGTTATATTGTTTGAATGGTCAAGATATTTGTATAAGAATACATACTCGGAAAGTCAATTGAGCATGCATTGAAACACGAAACATATACATGGGCATAGTTGTATATTCATATGATTAAACAAATTAGTGATTTGTAAACTATATGTGTAATGCATGACGATAGGCACACAAGGTGATCGTCAACATCTAGATATTGTTGGAATATCGAGGCAATAGCTTTTCTGGAGCCTATTGTGAGTTAACTTAGATATGTAAACTCATTTATATGTGCTTATATATGAATTGTATATTAATATGGAATGTGTGTACAACTGATTGATAAATGCCAGAATTAGATCTACGGAGTTCAGTGTGATCGACGTGGGAAAAGAGTTTTAGGCTCAGGATTATAAAAGAGAGCCTTAGGCTCAGATGACCTGGACTCAATATCCACAATGGATACGGGCCAGAAATGATCTTGGTGTCCACAACAGATATGGGACACTAAATTGGGTTGATAGGCACTTGGTCATAACAAAACAAAAATGAAAATGGAAACATAAGTGCATTTGCATATACATCCCTATATGTATCAAATGATTGAATTGAAATGTATTATTGAATTGTTTTGAAATAGTGAATTACAGTTGAAGTTAATGGATGATGTGTTTGATACGCAATGCTAGTTTACATGGTATGCTTGTGGAAATATGATAAACTTTGTTATACTTGTTTTTGTGAATGGACTTGAGTGAATACATCGATGATGGTTCACTCACTGAGTTCACAAACTCATTAAAATTACAACATTATTTTTCAAGTTCAACTAGGTTCTAGCTACTAAGGTGATATAGTAGAAGTCAAGTACTTGCATTTTGGGGACCAGAATACCTCAAAGGTCTGGTTAGCTGAATCTGAGAAGTCTAGTTAGAGTCTTGTGTATTAGCATCCTATTTCATGTTATATTTTTGGTACTGAGATTAAACTCAAACAAATGTTGTGTAATGTATATGGGGATTGTGAATTGTAATCATATGTGAATTTTATGTTTATGAATGAAATGGGAAGAATCAAACATTTAGAATGCTTATGATATATTTGATGCCTTTAATTAGCTAGTTTGATTGTCCTAATATTCCATTTTCATAGGGTATGTTTTTGAATATCCTCTAGTATGTTCAGGCATATGCTCTATAGGAGTGGTATATTATATTAAATGTCTAACTAAAGGACCAATCAGGGGGGACAATGTCGTAAGAGACCACAATATGATCATCACTTGTGGTGACCTTAAATCAGAGATTTTGTCCATCGAGTTTGGAGTTACTTTTCTAGTTTTGAACCCAATTTCTAGACATGGGTTGCCAATCTATTTTTCACCCTTGCATAAACATCACCAGTGCCTCCAATATTGGTGATCAGTACCAGGTTGAAGTAAAAGTGGCTATTTATTGTCAATCTTATTCCTCTAAGTACAATAGCTAAAAAAACCCTGAAGCAATTTTCAAAACTTTTTTCCTGTTAAAAAAAATGAAATCCAACTAACAAGTGAAAACCTTCTATAAAAAACTAAGGCAATTCCTACTCTATAATAGGCAATTTATTTGAAAACAGGCTGAGAAAGATCAAAATGTTGTTGAGGAAGGCTACTACCAACCCCTAGCATTACTAGGTAGGGCATTATTGGATGGATAGAAATTGGTGGCAATGACCAAAATTGAGCTAGGGAGACACCACATTCGATCATTAATGTATATAATTTTGAAATAAGCACCACAATTCTGGCCATTGTTCAACAAAGTTATGCTTAGAGCTACAGTGTTTATCCCATATCCTTGACTGTACAGGTTACCGTATTGGTGGTCCTTTTACATAAATTACAAACATGTACATAATCAGATAAAGAAATGGTTTCAATGTGTCCAAAAGAGTGGAAAAAAGTATGTGGAAATTCAGTTGATGGATTAAACAACAACTATGGAATAGAGAAAGAATGGTGTTTGCTTCTGGGAGGACGGATTAACAGATTTAGGGATTTAATCTTGTTGAAACGAAGTCATTTTAGTTTTATCATGAAATGCCTTTGCTTTAATTTTATCATGAAATGACGTATTTCATTAATCTATGTCACTTATATTAATTAAGGCTAATGTGTCTTATTAATTAGGGTTCTTGGAAACGCGACACTGTCACGTCAACAAAGACAACGGAGGCAATAACTTTAGGCTAGAATTGAAAAAATTGAAAGTTTATGGATTTTATTGACTCCTTTTAAAATTGGGGCTGTAATTGCAAAATTGACATAAGTTTCAATCTTGCA
>JANZLD010000005.1:40940014-40950956 GCA_026413575.1 Erythroxylum carthagenense | reverse complement strand
GAAAGTTTATGGATTTTATTGACTCCTTTTAAAATTGGGGCTGTAATTGCAAAATTGACATAAGTTTCAATCTTGCAATTAACCCTAATAAAAAATTTGGTTTAATAATTATGTTTTCTTTTATAAAACAACAAAGAAATTTAAAATTTAGGTTTTGCTACCTCATAAAGTACAAGTTTGTTTTTCCAATGGGACATGATCAAGTTCTACTCCAAAAAAGTTAATAAAGTTAAACAATAACAATTGCTATTATAGTTATGGTTAATAACCTAATAAACATGCAATTATAATAATAGTACAACTCTTAATACATAATGGTTCAGGAAATTGAGTAACGTCCTGGCTAATTCATAATAGTAAATATTAGTATTAAAATGACTTTAACTTTTAATCTAATAATGAATTGGGAAATGGAGTAAAGCTTATGATGATTCATGAAAGTGCTAAATACTAATGATGTTAGTGATTTTCCATTTGGTGGACAAAAATTTAATTATGGAAAATTTCAGTTTTCAACTACTTATCAGTTAAGTTACATAATTTTGATCCAGATTAAGATAAGAAAGTTACCCAATAAATGATCTAATATTAGTAGGCCAAAGTCTAGGAGAAAATAGACCCTAATTAGTATGGACTATACCTATATCAAGCCTATGAAGGGGAAGATTGATATAGAAGTTATATAACGAGGTTAAGGTCTTCTACAGTTGCTCAATTCATTTGTGAGCATTAGGATTCTCTGACTCGTTAGGAAAGCTTACGTTTTGAGAAAATTGCAAATAGACATTGACCACGTCCTAGTGATGAGTTCTCATGAAGGTCTCGGTTGATTAGAGCTTGTTTCGGCCTTGAAAAGCACCTCCAAATGTGTGATGGAACTGAAAATAGGTATTTTTGCATTTACTTCGTTTATTTCCTTTTCACTTGCGATTCAGGACATGCTGCAAGACTTTTGTTACGTGTTAAATGTGGTATTAGAGCAATTACGTGATGGGGTGGTTAAAAATAAAAATTTTTAGTTTTTATCCGTAAGGGTTTTAGAGGTTTGTGATCTATTTTTCAATTTTTTTGCTCGTATGGATGCGTGAAAGTGGGCTACATATGTGACATGAAAAAGTGGGTTAAAAACAAGACATAAAGTATGAAATATTAATTTGAAACATGCTAAAATTTGCGTCGAACATCGCAAGCGATGGAGACCATTAGGCACATATGGTACACACGTCCGATGAGTGAACAGTGGTCAGGGCATACATGATGAGCTGGCACATGTGCTACATACACCAACCAGACGGTTAAACATAGATTGCTACATTCAGGACACATTGAGATAGAAGCGTGCATCACATACCCCTGTCACCTATCTCGAGGCCTGGCATACTGGTGAGGATGTATGTCTGGGAGTATGATGTGCGCGCTAAATAAGATAGGTGCATCTACCTATATGGTCCGTGCTCTACATGCGTCGCACAGTGGTTCAACATGTTAGTGTGCTTAGGGTGTATGTAGCACACGTCCACCTTTAATGTCAAAGTGACATCACGTTGATGTCATAGCGACATTAGATAGTGATATGTTGAAGTCAACCACTCAAAAAACAAGGTAAATTTTCAAATTTCCCATAAGGGTGCCTCAAGTTTTTCAGGATCAGTTTCCGAGTCGGGCAAATTTTTAAAGTAATTTTTAAAATTTTTAGATTAATTACATTGGTAATTTCACTCTTGAAAAAATAATTTAGACATTCTAAAGTTTTTTTTGAGTGAATTTTCATGCAACAAACATGCAATGAGTAAGATACATGAGGTTCTCATGTTTCAGGTGATCAATTCAATGTTTGGTGATGCACAATATTCTCTTTGATGAGATTTTTTACTACAAAAGTCTCAAATAATTTTTTTTGAGAATTTATTCAACAACAGCATATGATAATTAGATTGTGCATTCAGGTTTAGCATTTATTGATGATATGTTGTCACATACTGTATGGCCATACAGAGTATGAGGACAATATAAGGATGTATCCCTTATGTTTATGGTCTTTTTGTGTACTGATGAGATTGCAATCACCATAGTGGCCTTTCAGGTTAGTAGTTAAATTGTTCCACTTACATGCTTGAGGATGCCTCTAGTCTCATGTTTAGTTATTCTGCCCACAAGCTTTGGCCTTGCTTGGGATTTTGGGATGTGTATAAAGGCATAAGATCAAGGAAAACATTACTTGAAAGATCTATTTACCAGTAGGTGGTAGTGTCATGAGAGTTAATGGTATGTACTCTGATCGCTTTTATGTGGAGGTTTGGTTGTATGCATTATGTATTCAACCATATATGTAATTGGATTCTTAATAAATATAATGTTTTAAAGCTTTAGGTATCGCTGTTATCTTATATTTGTGCTGATTTTTTAAGTTATCTTTTTGCAGTCACCATTTCGGTCAAAAACAACAGTGTAACAATTGAAACCCTTACTGATTTCAATTGCAGGTAGTGGAAGAAAGATGTAGAGTTTGCTTTGGAGATGGTAGATATCAACATGGCCATGTTGATTGATAAATCATCTTTGCTCATGTCCGTCAGCTTGGAAACTGAGAAAGCATCCTTTACTACTTGGGGGCGGTCACATAGGATTTGTTATCTGACCATCAAGAGGTCAATCCCGTATCATCTGCTGAGTGGACTACCAGACACCAACATAGCAAAAAAGTGTTGGATAAAGTGTCCCTGAGGTACAAGGTACTGAAGGTCCTTTTTAATGCCAAGATCAGTACCTTGTGTAAAGAATTGTTCTCCATGAGGTATACTGGGGAAGGGGGAGCAAGGGACTATATCATAAGGATGGTTCATTTCTTGAGTAAGTTGAAGGCACTAGATCTTCCTATTCCTGATGGATTGATAGTGCATCAAGCTCTGAATACACTCCTGCTAAAGTTTGGTATGCTAATCACTTCATACAATTAATAGAATGAGGCTTAGGATATCAATGCCTTGATTTCCCGATGTGTTGTTGAAGAGGAGAAACTGAAGAGTAATCCTCATATGGCTTTATATACAATAAAAGGAAACGAAAAAACTAGCCCTCAGAGGTTCAAATGTAATAAGAACAAACTCTCTCTACATTTGTAGACCAGTCAGCCTAGTGTTATAAAGGGTCCATAAGAGTTTAAGAACAATAGATGCTTCTTCTATAAGAAGAAGGGGCATAGAAAATCTAATTGCTAGAAATATAAAGTATGGAAAGTCAAGGAGTTTCATGATTTATGAATCCAATATTGCTATAGCCATATCTAGTTCTTAGTGGCTGGATAATAGAGCATCTAATTATGTTGCTTCTACGATGTAAGGATTCAGATTCAGGAGAAGGCTGGCCAGAGGGGAGGAGAAACTGATGGTCAACAATAATGAAGAAGTAGATGTTTTATATGTAAGGGATTTATGTTTTAACCTCAATAGGAGGTTTATATTAGTATTACGAGACATATTCTATATACCATCTTTTAGACGAAATGTGATCTCAAGTCAGTATTAGACAAGGAAGATTAGTGTTTTGTAACTGAAAATTCAGTTGTAAATATTTCTTTCAATGTAAAACATATTGGAACTACCTTCTTGTCATATGGTTTACATCAAATCTATCTTACCCCATATGAAATGTATGCTTCTTTATATATTGCTAAACCTGTTACTTATAAAAGACATATGATAAAGGAAATGCCATACATGTTGTGGCATAAACATTTAGGCCATATTTCCAAAGATAGGGTTGAAAGATTGATAAAGGAAAACATTCTTCCAACTCTAGATTATGACAATTGGAAACATATGTTGACTACTGCAAAGGTAAGTTTACCAAGATAAAGAAAAAAAGGGTTAGCTTAAACATTTGGTTTGTTGGATCTCATACAAACAGATGTTAGTGGATCCTATACAGCTACACTGTGCAATTCTAGATATTTTCTAACATTCATTGATTATTATTCTTGCTATGGATATGTAACTTAAACAAAAGTATAAAGTTTTTGATAAATTCCAGATCTTTAAGACTGAGGTTGAATACCAACTGGAAAATCCATCAAGATTGTAAAATCTGATCATGGAGGAGAGTATTATGGCAGACATGGAGCATTAGGACAAGAAAAAGGTTTGTTTGCCAATGTGGAATCGGTTGGAATAGTGATTTAGTTCACTATGCCAGGTAGTCGTAAGAAAAATGGTGTGGACGAAAGGCATACTCAGATCCTAGAGGACATGATGAGGTCAATGTAGAGTAGGACTAACTTACCTGATTACCTTTGGGGTGAAGCTATTAAGATGGCGTTGTATATACTGAACATAGCTCCAAGTAAGTTAATGCCTAAGATGCCTTTTGAAATTTGGAACAGGTGGAAGCCCAACCTTCCCCACATTCATGTATGAAGCTACCTTACTAAAGTACATTTGCATAATCTTCATGAAAGCAAATTGTGAGCTTGTTCAACTTGTTACTACTTAGTTAGATATCTTGACCATTATAAAGGCTATAGATTTTACTGTAGATAAAGAGGGGATAGAATTGTGGAATCATAAATAACAAAGTTTTTGGAACATGATGTCTACGAAGAGGGTGAGCCATCTCTCAGATGATGGCGGGACAGATATGGCACCTATATCATATAGATCAGGTGTTTGATGTGTGTAAGCATATGGTTCGTTAGTGTAGTATCTAAAGTGTCGATCCTATGAGGAGAGATAATCTAATCCTAAAAATTAAGCCAAAACAAATCACAGAAATCAACATGTAATAAAATTAAAACAAGAATCCAATTCAATCAATCAAATCAAATCAAGAATCAATCATGAAAATGTTAATAATTCAGCAATTGCAACACACACCCAAGAATCAACCTAGGCAATTTGACAATTAAGAGAAAGGGACTTTTACCTCTCCTTAATGCAAACCTAGTTGATTATGAATTACCAGATTGTTGGCTCTAGACGATCCTAGGGTTGATTACTCTCTCTCAAGTTATAACTATTAACCTAAATTATAAACCGTAATCAGATTATTGAAGTTGTAATCTCTCAATTAACAAGCTATCCAAAACCCTAATTAGTTTTGAAGTTGTCTAATAAACTATTAGAAACCTATGCAAAATCTCTCTTCACACAATTTACTGATTTGATTTAATTCTTGTTCTATTAAATCACCTAATTCTCGTTAGCCCAATTTAATTATTTTTATTCGATTCAGCCTCTTAGTTTATTATCAAATTATGCATGTCCAGAACTAAACTACAAACAAATCCAATAACAAATAAACAACCAAATTTCATTAATTCAAAGACAAAACTCCGAAGGTTAGTTTAGAACATCTCAACATTTAAAATCATATTGTCAAAATGTTATTTCCAAATCTATACAATAATAAAAATGAAAAATAAATAGGAAATACGATCTGAAAGGATGATGGGAGGCAGTGACGTTGGGAAACTTATCATCTAGGAAGTACGTCAAGTTAGCTTCTTCTCCACTTCTCTCTTCATTCTTCTCTTTCTCAATCCCTCGATGAATTCTCTCTAGGGTTTCTTCAAGGTGGTTGATGTCAAAAGCCCCCTCTACCTCTTTATCTTGTTCTTTAAATAGTCTCTTATGTTTTGGGTAACCCTAGGGCTTTTCTAGGGTTCGAAAGGTCCAAAAAATCCCTCAAAACATGAGGTTCATAAATGTCTATGCATTTCCCTGATGCAAGCCAAGATTGTAGCCCTGCATGATCGTGGCCATGGGCCATTGTTTTGGCTCGAATGTCTTCTAAAACTCCTTTGTTCTTCGATACTAAAATACTGGCAAACACATCAAGGTACCTTTAAAACATAATATTTAAGCTCAAAAGTTTGCTCTAACCCATAAAATACTTAAAACATAAATAATTAACAAACTAACACAATTCTAACCTAAACACATACTAAATGATCGGATTAATGGATAAACACATATCAAGCTATGCCTTAAAACACGTTACAATTTACACTTGTCACATATCTGTTGCTCAGACAGTCAAATGATGTGGATCAAGGTTTGATTGCCATTCTTGTATGAAAACAAAAACCCATACCTGAATAGACATAGGTTCCTGGGGTACAGGAACCAATGCAGTTGCAAAGATCTACAAGGATGAGGTGACTTACTATTTCATCTAATTACATAGTCTATTTAAGTAAACAAGACCATGATATTGGATATGTTGTGGATACAGTAACTTTTATAGAAGCTATTTCTAGACCCTATATAGATATGTAGTGGGATATAATGAAGGATGAGATGCAGTCCATGAAGCATAACAAGGTATAGGAGCTAGTTGATTTACCTCAACATTACAAACCTGCCAATTGTAAATGGTTATTTAAGACTAAGAAGGACACTCATGGTAAATTTGAGTTATTCAAGGTTCGGTTAGTTGCTAGAGGGTTCAATTAAAGAGAGGGGGTTGACTTTATTATTACCTTCTCTCTCATATCCTTTAAGGATGCATTCAGAGTGATTATGACAATAGTAGCTTATTATAATATAGAGCTACATCAAATGGATTTCATAACCACTTTCCTGAATGAGGACTATTATAAAGAGGTCTATGTGGATCAATCTAAAGGATTTTAGGATCAAAGAGAGACTGAAAAAGTTTTTAAGTTGAGAAAATCAATATATGGTTTAAAATAGGCTTCCAGCCAGTGGTATTTAAATTTTGAGAAGGTTTTAAACTCTTTCGACTTCATGGAAAACAAAGTTGAAAGATGCTTATACTATAAGGTCAGGGGAGCAAAGTTATCTTCCTATTAGTATGTATGGATGATATATTGCTCACGTCAAATGACTTGACCATGTTGCATGAGGTTAAGCAACTTTTGGCTAAGCACTTTGACATGAAGGATTTGGGCAAATCATCTTTTGTCCTAGGTATGCAGATTCACCAAGGCATATTTGAACACTTATTAAGACTCTCACAGAGTGCAGATTGAGTGTGTGCTACAAAGGTTTAATATGATTGATTGTAAACTGGTTGTAGCACTTATCTCTCATGATGAGAGATTATCTTTGGCACAGTGTCGAAATAATGAAGTAGAGAGAGGTGCCATGAAGAATGTTCCTTATTCTATAGCGGTAAGTAGCCTAAAGTAAGCCTATATGTGCACTAAGATGGATATTACATTTTTTGTTGGATTTTTAGGTCAATATTTGGCTAACCTAGGTATAGATCATTGGAATGTAGTCAAGTGAGTGTTGAGATACTTAAAGATTATAAAGGATTATTGAAGTATATCACTTGTTAATTGAGAAATCACGTATAATAGGTAGAATACACGAGGAGGGGGTTGAATTGTGTTAAATCGTCTAAGATATTCATCTTTAGAATCTTCTTGATTTTCTTTACAAATTCAAACCAGTACAAATTGAATTGTGTTAAATCGTCTAAGATATTAATCTTTAGAATCTTCTTGATTTTCTTTACAAATTTAGACGATTACAAAACGATTCACTTAATTTGATAAATAATGCAATAACAAAAATTATTATCTATTCTTCTAACAATAAGAAAATTAAATAGATAAGGGTTAGAGAATATGACACTGCAATTTATACTGGTTCACCTTTAACCTTAGGCTACGTCTAGTCCTCAGAGTTTGTCTGAGATTTCACTATACTTTTCAACGTTACAAGTATTATTTCTACAATTGCAGAGCCTCTTCAGGTCTCTCTCACAAAGTATTTTTTATCTGCTTCCTTGGCATCTTCAGGATCTAGCCTTTCTTTCACTTGGAAAGATATTGTTTGAGCTTCATGTTACAGATGTATTTGCTCTCTTTCTTTTGCACTTGAGTATAGAGTTTCTCTAAGTAAGTTTTTTACAATCATATTTTCTCTCTTGTATTGTTATTATTGTTGTTGTTGATGTTTGTTTACGACTATACCTAGTATTTATAACCTAAATCTTCAACTGTCTTCTTAAGAAATCCACTTCTTGAATCTTTTAGAAACCGTTATTAGTTGAGTCCTGTAACTAGCTCCAACTAACTAACTGACTGACGTTTTAGAATATTTTTCAATTGTATTTTATGGTATTATGCTTCGTCTGGTGTTATGCTTCATCTAGTGTTATACTTCTTCTGGTGTTACGCTTCGTCAGGTGTTGTGCTTCGTCTAGTGTCTTAGATTAAGCACTTCGTACTTTTCTCTAGTCTATCTAAGATGCTTTGTCGTATTCAACTTTTAAGTATTGTCTTGAGTTGACCTTGAGTCTTAAGTATTGTCTTGAGTTGACCTTGAGTCTTATATATCGTCTTAAGTTGACCCTCTTGAGTTAACGATTTGTGTTACTTACATTTATCTGTGCACTTAACAAACTCATCAAAACAATTCACACACTTTTATGATTATTATTATTTGATTTTCATCAAAATTAATAGAAGAAGTGAAGTCTTCTTGACTTAACAATCATATGTTGACATATAGATGAGTCAATGATCTAAACCTTATAAGGTTTACGAATTCTGATTTTGATATGTGTTCGGATGATTGAAATTCTACTCAGGTTATATTTTCATGTTAACATATGGTGTAGTATCATGGAAGAGTATCAAGCAGACATTACTAACTTCCTCGATGATGCATGCAGATCTTGTAGAGTGTTATGGAGTTGCTTCATAGGCGGTTTGGCTAAAAAGCTTAATTTATGAGCTGTCTGTGGTTGACTCAGTTACTAGAACCATTCGGTTATATTGTTGGACCCCAAATGTTTCATAGAAGTTAGAACTAGTTCAAGGAGAAATTTTAGCAAGTAGTCGTAAGTAAAGAGCAAATGAATGAAAATTCTTGAACCAAGAAATGATAGGCAAGAGTAAAGTAGCGAATGAGAAATGTGGATATGTCCAAGTTTTGTTTTGGTGTTTCTGATGGATAGAAGATTTTGATGTGAAAAGAATTAAGGTGAATGTTAGAAGTAGAATTAAAGCCAAAAATGAAGTTGCATTTGTGTAGTAAGTGGATGAAGAATAGGTACATATGGGTATGTTCTGTTATTGGTGTTCATGATTAAACATGGACTATATATTTTCTTCGGATGCTATTGATTTGAGATGGAGTTGAGAATGAGGAGTAAATGAAGTTGGAAAGGTGGTCTTAGTATTATTTGTGTTAAGGAAAGATTTTGAAACAAAATGAGTGTTAGATCTGGAAAATTGTTCAAGAGTAAGTTTCAATCCTTTAACCACAACTTCTTCTTTAGCTGTCCAAACGAGATGATTCTTAATTTGGGTTAAACTAAAAACCTGTGGCTGCATTTCTTAGGAAGACAACGAATTTAGATTCAGTCTTTAAGAATCCCAAGTTGTCATGAAGTTAAGAACTAGGTGTAGTACAATGATTGAATGTAGAAAATTCATGTTTTGTACTTGAAGTTAAGAACTAGTTTATTTTTGATCCTCTAGACGAGAGAGTCTGTTTTCAAGGTCTCCATAAAATTTGTAGATCATGAGATCCTCTTTCGAAATCAGCCTAAGATAATTTTAATCCAACATCTCTGGTGAAAGTATGTCATTTGTCCCGAGATAAGTTTGATATGATTAAGGACCAAATTTTGTTTGATTCTTTCGGCCATAATTTCATTATCTCACTTCCAAAGTGATTCTTGAACCCTTAGATTCCTAACATTTTTCTTTTCGTGTCTCCATTGAAGGTCATAGCTCTTGGTGTTAATTTGAAAGGGAGGGATTGAACTAAAGTAAGGATATCAATTGGATATTTTCCTAAACATACTTCAATATTTTGATGATTTTTGGATCTGTAGAGCTCCGAATAAGATAACTCTTGTTTTAAGATATACTAGAGACACGGAGCTAAAAATAATATGAAGAAGTTAAAGTCAAATTCAGTTTCTAAGAGGTTTAATTTTCTGATAAGAGTTGTGTATAATATGCTGATTTGGACAAGAGCAATCCAAAAAGGTTTGAAGTGTATCTTTTGAATCACTGACCCAAGTGGAATGATTTTGGGTGTCATTGGAAATGTAAGACAATAGAGAATATTCTTCTAGAATAAAGAGTTATGTCAGAATATTCAATGGCACTTTTGGCAAGACACTTACGTGTAAAAGACATAAGGCATAAATGGAAGGGCAAAATTGGAAGAAGTGTTGTCTGGCCTATAAATGGAAGGTAGCAAAAGAGAACTAAAGAGGAGAAGCAAATAGAAGGAGAGAATGTCTTGAAAAAGAGAGATAAATACAAAGAGAATAATAGAATGAGTGAGAGAAGAGAAACTAAGCTAGGGTTTCAATTTCCTTAGCCTATAAGAAAGATTTTGAGTTGTAACATCCCATCACCGATGGGAAGGGTAAATTGGTCATTTGGAATGGGTTAGGCGTATGTAAACATATCTCGGCATGTTCATGCATCATATGGCCTCTATATATATATATGAATGGTAATTTTTGCACATGCACATGATTGTACATGCATTCAGGACATTTCCTGGCATATGTGTCTATAAATAAATTTTTTTGTGAAAAATGTGAAATATGTGTTTGAAAAATTGAATTGGAGTTATTTATGTGTATTTTACATTTTTAAGGAATTTTAGAAAATTTTCTGGAATTTTTTGGAGAAAATTTTCGGACCAAAAAAATTGCTAAGTGGTGGACTGATTGGATTTTTGGTACTGAAAATGACTGTCCAATGGCACTGGAAAATTAGATACATGATTTTAGGATTTATTACTTTGAGTCATTGGAATTTGGAGAGAAATTAGAGTAGAAATTAAATTGTATTTGGAAAAAGACCTGAAGAGTGCTTAAAATCAGGACAAGTGGCAAGTGACACATGTCACTTGCCTGCTTAGTTTTATTATTAATGGTTATCTAATTAACCAACTTGTTGTAGGCTTTCACGACACTTCCATTTGGAAAGAGTAAAAAGGGC
>JANZLD010000005.1:40845058-40859796 GCA_026413575.1 Erythroxylum carthagenense | reverse complement strand
ATTTCAATCCCAAAATAATATACCCAATATTGTAGTGCCATTGAACAAAATTTTTTGATACCGAAAATCAACCGGTTCGCCACTTGGCGATTTTTTTCGGTCCGGAAATTTGGTCTGAAAAATTCCAGAAAAATTCCTAAAATTCCCATAAAATATAAACCACACAAAAACTCAGTCCAATAAATTTTCTAAACACAATTTCCACATTATTCACAAGACAATGTCATTAGGCACAAATACCGGGAATGTCATGAATGTATGTACAGGTATTTTTCATGTGCATAAATTCACTGTTCATCACTACCAGTATGCATGAACAATCCTAATTAGTGCCAATCACTCTCATCCTTTGCCAAATTACTATTCTACCCTTCCTGTCGGGGGTGGGATGTTACATTTTGAGTATTTCTTAGATGATTATCATGTATATAGACTTAGAATTACGCTATTATTAGTTTTTGCTTATATTCTAAGTGTTTGTATAGTTTTGAGCATGATTTGGATCTTAATTTTACATTTGAAGAGGTGTTCGATCTATGTTTGATTGTATAGAAAAAGGAAATTGAAGAAAAGAGAAGAATTAGATGTTCGGAAGTTGGTCATGATCATGATAGAGAGCACAAACAACAATTCCAACGAATTTTGACTTTTCCAACACGCTACTCATTTTGTAATTTTAACATTTTGGGGCTATTTTTGGAACCAAATTAAGTGGGTAAACCCTAGAAAGAATCCTAGAAGCCTCAAGAAATATTTGAGAACATAAAAACACTAAAAAAGAGTAGCCACATTCTTGGATCAAAGAAGGAGCATCAGGAGAGCATTGGATATTTCCAGATTTTGAGTTCGAGTTCCAAATCAAGTTCTCCTTTCTGTCCTCTTGTTATTTTCATTAAACTTGATGTATGAATTTATTGATAATGTTCCTCACATTTATTATGTTTTAAATTTCCAAATTATGGTTTGTTCTTGAATTATTTTATGACTTTAATTTCAATTGATTTAATACAATTTCTATATTGTGTTAATGGTGTATACTTTGGTAAAAAATCGAGCTAAACAATGAGAGTTGGTAGATTAATATTTCACACAATTAGCAAATCAAATATCATTTAGAGAGAGATCTTGTGTGATAACTTGATTATTTGATAAATACATTCCAAACAAACTGAAATTGTTAGGGAAAGAGTTGTGAATTAAGAGATTGCAATTATGGAAATTTCATATTCAATTAAGGTTATTTGATTAGCTCCTAAGAAAGAGTAGTCAATCCCTTAGAAGATCTAGAATCAACACATAATTAAATCAATAGAGTTAAAGAATAAAGTAATGATAAAATAAATCCGAAGCTTCATCCTTGATTTTCCTCACATATTTGTGATAGTTCATTTGTTATTTGATTATTTGCTTGATTTAATTTTTCTAATTTTATATTATTATTTTTATTAAAATAATCTTTTATCTCCTTAGGTAAACTTATGTTCAATTAGTTTTAGCAAATTCCTCATGGGATTGACACTTCAATTACTATAAGTTTACGATCTATATATGATGGCCCCCATATTTTTTTCTCTAATTAAGCATGATTTAAATGAATTTTGAGGTTCTGATGGATTTAATTTTTTTGGAGTAATTATTATATTAATGTTGGTAAGATTATATGACATGGATTAATGGAATTAAAGTACTAAGGTAATAAGAATGTTCAAGGGCATTTTTGGAAGACCATTTAAGGATAAAAGATACAAGGCATATAAGGAAGGGCAAAATGGACAATTAGAATCATTAATGGCAAAATTGAAATAAGAAGTGATGGCTTGTTTTTTAAGGAAGAAACAAAAATGAAATTGGGAGAAAAAGAAACAAAGAGAAGAGAGAAAGAAGAGAGTTCGGTGGAGAAGAGAGGAAAGAAAGAAAGAATAGATAGGTTTTGATTTTTCTTGGTCTTAAAGAGTGATCTTGGAGTTATTCAAGAAGGGAAAAAGGTAGAAGATGATGAGAGCTTCCATTAGAGCCAACAAACTCTTCATTTGGTGAAGATTCAAGGTAAGCTGGATTTTAATCTTTGGATTTTTGAAAAGGTTTTGATTCATATAGCTTAAGAAACGTATGGGTTTAAGGATTCTAGGATCAATTTTGAGTAAAGTTTCAAGCAAGGAAATCAAGGTGGGTTACATATTTATAATAGAGTAAATAAGCCATAAATGTGTTCTTTGAATCAAAGGAGTTAAATGTTTTAAATTGCATCATAAGTGTTGCATTTGGTGCTTCTTGAATGAATTAAGAATTTGCTATATGTTAGATATGTGAATTGGGTTGATGATTTGTGAAAAGACTTTGAAAATGATTCTTTTGAGAAGATACATGCTTATGAAATCATGTTTTCAAAAAAGTTTTTTGAAATATCTCATGTTCATGAAAATCAAGTTTCAAAAATTTGTCATTTTGGGCAATAAGTTTACAAGTTATGAAATACATGTTATGTGTGTTTGGTTTGGTCCCTTAAGTATGTCAAGTGCACTTTGACTAAAGGCTTCTCCCGCCTGTCCGCTAGTAGCATGGAGCTCCTTTATGGACTCCCATAAGTTCACGACTACGCAAAACCATTTTGTGGGATTGCGATTGTACGTTTTGTTCACGGCTATACAGGGCCCTTATGGGAAATGTGTAGTACGTTCTGTTTTGGACTTTCCAAACCATTTTGATGTGCTTATGAGCTCATGATATGTTGATAAGTATGATGCATATATGATTTAAAAATTGCTCATGAATTATTTGATAAATTGAGAATTTTTTAGAAATAAGTATTTGATGATTTTTACTGTGAAATTACTATGGTTACAAAAATTTATAATGGTAATGAGTTTTGGAAATAGTTTTTGGTTGTTTCTCAATTATAAATCTGTTGCCCACGAGCTCTAAGCTCACCCCCTTTCATTGCCATCTCCAAGTGATGAGAAAGAGAATGGGTGAAAGAGAGTCAAGGCATTCATTCGATTATACATATTTTGTATTCTAAGTTAGATTGATGTAAAAGCAAGACTTTATATGCTTTTTGAGAATTATTTTGTTTGGTATCTTTTGTAGTTTGGATTTGATACCTATGATGTAATATGACTTAAAATGCCATTAAAGCTTTGTAAACTGTTATTTTATGATGTTAATGAAATATGGATTTGTGAATGGATGATTGTTAAGTTGAAATGTGAATTTGTGTATGGATGAGGTGGACTTGAAATATGAATTAACTAAGAATGAGTTTAAGTTGGAATTTGGTATATTTAGGAAAGTTATCAATTTAAGATGATAAATTTTGAATATGAATGGTTGTTGCATATCAGTGAGATGCTGTGGATAAGAAAATAGGAATGACTGATGAAATGTAGTTGGATGGTTAAGAATGATGTTGCATGAGAGGAAGTGACTTTGGGACAATTTTCAAGTCTTTCATAAAGGTACAAATTATGTACTGAATTTAAGAGAATTATTGTATTGATGTAGGCTGAATTGGATAAAGTTATCTGCTTTGAAGTTGTAGATTATTTTTCAGGCTTTCCAATGATATATAGTATGAAATTTTTGGACATTGGAATTGAAAGATATGATTATTAGAAGTTGGTGATGTTGCATAGGATAGACTTTTGGGACAGCTATTTTGTTTTGAAATTTTGACCCTTATAGAGGCAGACATGGTTTTAAGTTCTTCATCAAAATTGTAGATCTTTCTCGTGGTCGTGCATGTGCACAATCGCGACTTCCCTATTTTGTCCAAGGAAGGCTATTTTCTGAACAAACTTTGATCTTTTTGTTATAACGTCTTCTATTGACCTCCGAATGACCTAATTTTTGAAGCATTAGATTCATAACACATTTCTCTATCTCTTCATAAAAATTTATAGCTTTTGGTATTGATCAAAAAAATATAGATCGAATCAAAGTAAGGGTATCAGTTGGAAAAGCATGAATTGGATATTTACACTAAACATGCTTCAGTATTTTGATGATATCTTGATCTGTAGAGCTCTAAATGACATGATTCTTATTTCTAAATCAACTAGAGACATAGAGATACAAATAATCTATAGATATTGAATTTTAATTTGGACTTTAAGACTTTCAATTTCTGGATAGAAGTTGAGTATAGTGTACAGTTTCAGTTTAATAATAGTCCGAAAATGTGTGGGCCATAACTTTTAGATTTTGCACCAAATTGAATGATTTTAGTGTCATTAGAAACTTAACACAATGGAGAACAAATGTTCTGAAGAAGCAAAATTGAAATTCCAATTTGAGGTTTCCTAAAATCTGTTCAAAAATAGGAGAAATGAATTCATTTCTTATTATTGACTTGTGTGGGCGCGCCACCTATGTGAGATGATGGATAATGAGGGTTCATTGAAATAACCCTACAAGGTAATACACATGCTCAAGTCTTATTATTTTCATAGCAAGAGTTGGGCTCCAAAATCGGTGCTCAACATGTGTGGTATCAGAGCAAGCGTTGGGCTCCAAAATCGGTGCCCAACAATATGCTTGAGGAATATTGAGAGATTTATATTAGGTAAAACTTAACAAATTTTTGGCACTGTTACTGGGGAACTAGTTTAAAAATTTTTAAATCCCTTTTTTTAAGGAATTATTTCCCTTTCGTTTCATTGTGTTATCCAATCACACGTAATTAAATAAAAGAGAGAAGAGAGCTTGGGCGTAAAGTGGAAGACACATCAATTTGGACATCACAAGGCATCAATGAGGAACCCTATAAGTTAAACGCTAAGAAGAAATACAAAGAACTATGGTGGATGAAATACATCACGGTGAGCAAATGACCATTATGCCTGTAATCAAGGAATTTCACGACCACTAGTGCAAGCGACACATGATTTGTTTGGAGAGATAGTGAATAATAACTATTTTTGTACATCAGAATGAAGGAGAAAGCAGTCAACCTTCTAGGATCCAGAAGGAATGATTGCTGTGGATTCAATGACAACATTGCAGGCTAAGATTGACAACGAGAGAGTCATATCACAACTGATTGCTTCCTATTGGAAAGCAATAATGTGGCATAATTGAACTTCAATGAAACACATTTTGGTCGGGGAAGTATTCATTCTTATTTGAACACATACAATCTAGGGTGGTAGAACCACCCAAATTTTTATTGGTCTAATAATGCAAGGACTCCCACATGACATCAAGATGTATTAGGATTTCAGCAAGATGAGTCCAGTTTATAGGATTCTAAATTGGATAAGATCCTGAACAATCTCATGAACATGGAAGAGGCCCAAAAGAGATTGTAAGGGAAGTTTGAGCAAGTAACAGACGATCATATTTCCCCTAAACATAGCTTTTGATTTTCCTCAAGCAAAACATAAAAATTAAGCTCATAGAACCAAAAACATTCACTCAATTCTCTTATATTCCAAGAATTTATAAATATAAACCAAGATGAACGACTTACAAAAATCATAGCAAGTACTTAGCATTCTAAGCTTTTACTTATGATCAAAGAAAATCTAATACCTTTAAAAACTGAGGAATCTAATGGTAGACTTGGAAAATGTGTTTACATAACAAATATTCATTGGTACACTCAACACCATTCATAATCATGACATTCTGCAACTTTGCATATCATTTCATTTCTCCACCATTAAGATTCACATGCAAAATCATAGATCAGAAGACTTTCAAGGTTATAATTTGGGCAAAGGTAAGGTGAGATGTATTTGGTTAAAGTAGCAAACCATCAAAGCTAGTGAAATAAAAGTAACACTCAATTAGGTTTAAAGTACATAAGTTAACATTCATACAAAACTGGGTACCATCAGCTATGATGACTGCAACAATTATATTTCATAACTCAATTCAGCTCTCTCTCACAAAACGTATGAACTATAACAAATCAAAAGGGATCACTTATAGAGATTGACAATAACACTACACGAAACTGCAATGAGTGAACCTTCCAAGATAACACCTACCTTATATTCAACATATTTAAGTAACCTCTTCAATACAACTTTAGGAGGAAAGACTAATCATAAACAATTTTTCAACACATATGTTCTTCCTCCTTGCTATATTTATTTAAAATTTTTTCTTTTCATTATTTCTTCATTTATTTTTCTTTTTTCTTGCTTCTCTGTTTTTTTAATAAAAACTAAAAGAAACTACATTAATATGGGAGTTCCAATGATATGAAATAAAATAACATCCCAACATTATAACCAAGCCACACATACGTACAACCCCATACTTATACTTTTGTACATCTACAAACTCAACAATCAACGAATGCTTCACTAGCTTTAAGGCTTAAGTGAGACATTTGGTTAGGTTCAAAGCATGAAATGTGGCTAATACACGAAGAAAAGGCAAAAGAAGCTCAAGGGGGCTTAAGAAAGGAAATCAAGGCAATAGGGTTGGCTATTTGGTTAATGTAGTTCGAACAAACAAAGAATGCCTAATTATTTCCATGTTAATGCATATGCTAAAAATGTGGTCTCGAATAGAAAATCAAGGCAAAGTTAGGATATACATGTCATGAAGGTAACACATAAACAAAGACAATGAGATTGATATGGATGAGTTATTCTAATAAGATTAAAAATTTAAACAGCTTTGTCTACCACTAGCCACTACTTTTTCAAAGATAACGTACATTGACCAATCAAAAATGTAAAAGTATATGCTCAAGTTGCCATGAAATTATCTAGTCAATTCATTCTCTAATAATAACTATATAATCCTAAAAGCAATAGAAAAACAAGAAAATGTTTGATTGTTTGTTTTATTCTCTCTCATTTTGATTGAAAACTTAATACAAAAAAGAAACAAAACAACATAGAAACACATTCTCTCTCTCTCATTGTTTGTGATATGTGTCAATCTGATTACTCAGCTATATCACATTCTCAACTGGATATTAGCTCTATTTATAATCCAAAGGCTAGCGGAATAGTTAGTTCATTGAAATTTATACAGATTTTTTTATCACATTATTTTGCCTAACTTATCGCCTTTTCTAGTCATTCTCATGAAAATATACTTTAATGACACTTTTTTAATTGACTTAAAATTATAAATGAATATGGAAACATTGTAGGGTGAATAGATTAACATTGTATCCTAATTAACCATTATATTTAGATCTAAGTAACTTAGATTACTAATTTCATGAGCTAATAAGTCTTAGCAACCTAAAAGACTATGTTCAAGGCTAAATTAATCTCGTTAAGTCCTAGCTATTGACACATTGACATAATTCACATGATGCACCCTAAACAAACTGTTATACAATATGTAAAATTCACACTTAAGGTAAAAACAACCCACACTTAAACACACATTATCCTCAATATGATAAGGGAACATAAACACCAGGGGAACTAAAATAACATGAAGAACATAAAAAGAAAATATTAATAAAAATGAAAAGAGAAAGGTTAGAACGCAAACTCAATAGGGTGACTAAGGCGGCGATGGTGTTAGAGGTGGTAGTTGAACATCTTGAGCCTCAAAGAATTGATGAATATGGCATATATCCCAGCTCTAGCATCATTTTCTATGGGCCATCTACTTCATCATCTTGGAGTTTTCTATAGGTGTGTATGTGAGTGTTTTGGTGTTGTTGAAGATTGCAGCGAGCACGTTCTTCCAACCAAGTTCTTCTTCTTCCTCCTCCTCTCCAGACTCCTTGCTGGTTGAGTCCTCTTCTTGTTATTGAGGTGCTGAACTTGAACTTGCCTGCCCTACCCTAGTCTTTATATAGGATATGGCACTAATATCCTGAAGTTCCACATTGTGGGACTTCAAGATTTCGTCTCGCTAAAAGTGATGAAGGTTTATGAACTCAAGACGAAGGACAGTGAGTCTATTGCACTTCACACCATAATACTCAGCGATGGCTGACACCAAGTAACACATACTTAAATTATTGCTTTACTTGTATAAAATAGCAAAAATTGTGTTAAAAATATGGGTAAAGGTGCATACGGAGATATTGTGATCCATGCATTACAACAGAAAAAGTTACTTTGTTGAACATTTATTAGTTTCAATTTTATCAAATACCATTTCACATATGAATTTATGTAGTAAATAATGTTCATGACTTTTGATTATATTGTTGTGGGCATTTTTCACATCAAATAGTTCCATCCCAATTAATTCGTTCCAATAGTTGGTAGCATAGAAATCATTGTGCTGATCCACTATGGATGGCTTGGGGAAACCACAAATTTACATAAAGTGTCATAATTGAGTTAAAAAGGTTGACCGCATAATTTAAAGCTCTGGTCCTTTAAGTTACTAAGTTCATATTGAAGAGTAGTAAAGAATTCTGAGGTTAGTTCTTGGTAAATGGGATATTGAAAGCGTATGAACTTACCCTACTGAATTCTTTCTCCGAGGTTCTCAACCTTTTCTCTCAATCCTATGCTATCCAGCGTATCAAAATCAAGGTATTTAGGAACCATTATTTGCTTAAGCTAAGGGATTGAAATCGAATACTTTTCTCTTCTGAATAGATTGTGAGGGGTGCTCTGAACTTTGCCTCCTTGTTCCTTCGACCGTTGCCTAATACTTAGATTCTTCCTAAATATTAGGTGCACTTAACTATTTACTTGATGCGTAGCATCGAGATTGAGAGTGAGAAAAAGTTTGAGAGTATAAAAGAGATGATGGTCGTTAGAGAGAAGGAAAAGTGTTTAGAGGTCTTAGGTTTAGAAAGATAAAGTGAAAATGAAAGAGAATGAAAAATCGAGGTTAGTTGTAAATATATCGATGAGGAAGGATTCGGATGGTCAAAATTAGAAAAATTTCAATGAAAATTGCGTGGAACAGTTTTGTTCAGCCAAAGCAACAATCGTGACCCTTAGGTAGATGATTGCCATGATCATGGAAGGAGATTTTTCTTGCATTTCACTAAATTTTTGTCTTTCCTCATTTCACCTCCAAGATCCTTTCTTAACTTTTTATTTGCACTTTTCACCTCATTGTGCTTTCCTTCCCTAGCAATCCTAAGTCAACATTGGTCATCTACTATTCCATGACATTTATTTGGAAACAAAACACAAAAATCAGGGAATTCTAAACTATCTAAAACTAAAAGGAAATAACAAGAAATTAAAAAGCATAGGTTGCCTCCCATACAATGTTTCTTGTAACATCAGTAGCTCAATGTGCTGTTTATCCTCGTGGCTACTTAAAAGAGTCCTTCAGTGGTGGTGTGGTTGTAAATCTTATAAAGTTCAGTTACACCACCGAGTTGTGCATGCCACCACCTTCATTCTTTTTATTCTTCCTCCGCCTTCTCTTTCAAGACTTTTTCTTTTCAAGTGAACCTTTGCAAGCATCAACATGCTCCTGTTTTCCTCGAGACTTAGTTCCTTTAATGACGGCCAAAGGTAGAAGAGAACTTTTTTCATTCTTCGATACTGGGAAGGTTATCTGCTTATCACCTACCCTCTATATCAGTTCACCCCCATCAACATCAATAATTGACCGAGCACTGGCCAAAAATGACTGCCTAAGGATAATTGGGGTTTCTGCGTCTTCTTCTATGTCAAATGAACAAATTTACTGGAAAGGTAAATTTGTCTACTTGAACCTTCACATCTTTGATGATACCTTTCGAATGATGAACTGATCTAACTGTTATCTTTACCAGCATCTTCGTGGGTAGGATCTCTCTTATCCCTAACTTCTGATATAGAGCATAAGGCATCATGTTTTTGCTGGCTCCTAAATAAGTAAATGCCTTATATATTTTCACACCACTAATATTGCAGGGGATGTAAAAATCCCCTGGATCCTCCTTTTTCTATGCTATAATGGGATTTCTTTCCTCTACTAATTCCTTTTCTACCTTCTCTTTGATTGATTTCATTATGAATTGTGTTTTTAAATGCTCTATCATGTCCTTAGCATCCTTTAGTTCAGTTTATTTTGGTTTTGATATATGCTTAAATGTTGATTCATTTGATATACTACACTTAGTGGTTAATGCCTTAGGATACTCACTTTAGCTCATAATTGATTTTAGCTATATTTCGGAAGTAAAGGAGCTAAAGTGACCTGAAGGTATGTTCATTGAAGCTATCTTTTCAATTTCCATATTCACTTGTCTTTGTAGAACAAAAATGATAAATATTGGAATAAGTAAAGACAAGAAAATCAAGATGATGAAGCTACATGGAAATTGCATATGATAGTCCTATGCAACGTGTGTTTTATAGAAAATAATGAAAGAATTAAGAGTTGTTTTTAGTTAGATGATGGATGCATGCAGTAGGTGGAATCATGTTGAACAAAACAGTAGCACCATATGAAGAAAATAGTGCCAATAGATGCTGGACAATTAATCATAAAATGTAGTAGAGCATGTTTCTTGCAAACACATGCAAAAGACCAAAATGGCAACACTTCAAGGTAAGAAAGGAGCATAAATGCATACCACGCCTATGTTTAATGCAAATCAAACGACTTCTGAATTGAACGGAGAGATTTATGTTTGACCCAGACAATGTATACTTTCAATAGGCATGCGAGGTTTTTAAATTAAAATGCACAGTAAGAAGGTGGAGTTAACAATAGGAGTACAAACGTTTGTGTTCAACCTAGAAAATCTCTACTTTCAATAGGCATGCGAGGTTTTTAAATTAAAATGCACAGTAACAAGGTGGAGTTAACAGTAGGGCAGATCAAGAATTAATTAAAAAATAGAGAGTAGCGTAGATGGGGACAGGAGTGGAGGTTCTTAAGAAGAGAAGAGTATTTGGCTCCCTCTTAATTTTTTCACTACCGAAGCAGCTATGGAGAAGATGGTTGATGCTTAGAGCATAAAAATGGAGATGGAAGGTTAGCTTCCCACTTCCAGTTCTACAAAGATATTGACGCCAGGTCACGGTTAATCCATTTTATCATATTATCATGTAATTTTTTTGGATTGTTATGTTGTTTATGGTGATTTGATTCGGTTTTGGAATGGATGATTTTAATATGTTATTTTGATTCTTTTATTTCAAACCTATTGTTATAAAAATTAAATGTAACCTATAGTAATTATTTTAACATTTTTTAGTAGCATTTAAAGATCCTGTATCAATAGGAACAACATAACTTAAGTTAGATAACCCGAATGTGCGTGGTTACTGCTTATATTGATCATTTTCCATTTCTTAATGAGGCTGTTAAATTAAATCTAGAGATTGTATCCTAGGTTATTCGATAGTTAGGTTTAATTAATGATCGTATCTTGATTAAACAAAAATTAAGTGAAAATTAAGATTAGTAGAACGTTATATTAATCTCAAATCAATAGTCCACAGAGAGTTGTAACGATGTTAGGATAATGAAATATGTTTGATCATTTTTTAGGCCAAGATTGAACCTAAAATTTAACCTTAACCATATTTAACATTTTACTCATTTCTTTTTACTTGCATTAATTTGTTTTTGATAGTTATTTTAATTTTATTTTTTAAATTGACTAAAATCCAAAACCACCCTTTTATATTTTCCTAGCATTAATTAATTTTGTTCGCAAAAATCAATCGAACACTCCCTGTAGATTCGATCCTAACTCATCCTAACTACAAATTTTAGTATGCAGAGTTAGGAAAATTTTACAGCATACTTGACATTTGTCATTAAATTTTGGTTTCATTGTTGGGGACTGCGGTAGTTTAATTTTTGTATTTAAGTTTAGTTGGTGTTTTATGAATATATTTGTTCATATTTGTTTCTTTTTGTTATTTGTTAATTTTAAAAGTCTGTGAGTTTTAATGTATGGTAGTTATGAGATCTCATCGAAAAGAAATAGAGCAACTTGATCTGAAGATTGAGAGAACATTACAAAGATTGCATAGGGAAGTAAGGTTAACTTTAATAGAAGAATCATAATCTAAGGACTTGATGGCGAATCTAAGAATGTTGAGGGAGTTGGTTACGCCAGGTTTAACTTAAAGACCATTATGCATAACATTTTCAAATTTTACTGAACATGTTACCTTTGAGTTAAAATATGGATTAATTCATTTATTGCCTAACTTTCATGGTTTTGCAAGTGAGGATGCATATAAGCATCTTAAGGAGTTCGATGTGATTTGTCTAAGCATGAAACCTCCTAGGGTGACCAACAAGGAAATCATGTTAAGAGCCTACTCGTTCTCACTCAAAGATGTAACAAAAGATTGACTGTTTGATTTACCAGTAGGAATCGTAAATATTTGGTTGGAGATGAAGAGACTATTTTTAGAGAAATATTTTGCCAACCTCAAAGATGACAAGTATTTGAAAAGAGATATGTGAAATCAAGCAACATAATGGAGAGTCTCCTTATGAGTACTAGGAGTGGTTCAAAAGGTTATGTGTTAGTTCTCCACACCACAACATATTTGAACAAGTTCTCATCCAATATTTTTATGAAGGATTGCTACCAATGGAGAGGAGTTTGGTTAATGTAGCAAGTAGTGAGGCACTTTGCTTGAAGATTCCCATTGAAGCTAGGATCTTACATGAGCAGATGGTTGCAAACGCCCAATAATTCAGCACTCGTAATGATGTTTGATTAGTAAATGAGGTATGCACTTCATCTATTGAACATCATTTATATAAACCAACATCTTTTGCGAGACAGATTGCAGTTAGATAGGCACAAGTGAAAGTGTGTGGGATATGCTCAAACACAAGACATCTAACTAATGAGTGCTTGACATTGCAAGAAGGAAGTATGGAGTACATGAATGCTGCAAGAGGGAGCTTCCTAAACCAAGACAACCCATACTCACAGGCATGTAACCTAGGTTAGAATGATCACCCCAACCTGAGTTATGGAGGGAACCGATAATAAAATTACTTCTAGAATCAGTCGTAAGTAGCACAACAATTTCAACCAAGGGCACAAGGAGCCCAAGTGCCCCTTTTTCTAGTTCAAGTAATGCTCTAGATGAATTTATCAAGGTTTCTACTGCTAATAGTCTTTAGTTTCAGCAAGATATATAACAGCTTCATTAGAGTAAGTTGCAGCTAAATTAGAGTGTACAGCAAATTCATCAAGAATCAAAAGCAAGCACACAAAATTTGGAAAGCCAAATAGATCAAATGGCAGTGAGGAGAAGGAAAAAGAAAAATTTGAGATTTTTCAAAAGGTGGAAGTCAATATACTTTTGCTCGAGGCAATTAAGTAAGTAGCAAGGTATGCCAAATTCTTCAAAGACTATGTACATATAAGAGAAAACTGAGGGGTGATGAGAAAGTGATGATGGGTGAGAATGTTTTGGCAATATTCAGAAAGAAAATGCCTCCAAAATGATGGGATCCATATATGTTTACCATTCCTTGCAAAATTAGGAATACTGTAATCAATAGAGCTATGTTGGATTTAGGTGCTTCAATTAATGTGATGCCTCGTTTGATTTATGCTTCTTTGAATTTTGGTACATTGAGGGAAACGAGTGTGATAATGCAGTTGGTTGACTGTAATAATGCTTATCCTGATGGAGTGGTTGAGGATGTTATAGTGCAGGTGAATAAGTTAACATTTCCTATAGATTTCTATGTTAAGGATATGAATGATGACACTTTATGTAATATGATTCCTATCTTATTAGGGAGATCATTTCTTATACGGTTTAAACTAAGATAAATGTTCGTGAGGGCACCCTTATAATGGAATTTGATGGTGAAGTGATTCATTTCAATACTTTTGATGCCATAAAACATCCTCCTAAGGATCATTGTGTTTAATATGTTGATGTGATCAATCCTTTGGTACAGGAAACGTTTAAATTAAGCTGCAAGGATTAATTGGAAACAATTTTGACTAAGGTTATGGAAATAGAAGCCAACATTGATGTTGAGATAGGAGAAGTGCTTATGGAAATGATGTTCACGTTGGAAAGATTGGAAAACCTCCCAAAAGGGTATGATTTGGCTTTTATAAAACTATCTAAATCTCATCAAAAGTTGTGACCTTCTGATGTGCAAGCATCAAAATTGGAATTGAAGCCACTCCCTACACACCTTTAGTATGCTTATTTGGGATACAAGCAAACTCTTCCAGTCATCATTTTGGCAGTGTTAACCTCAAATCAAGAGGAGAGGATGGTTCGAATGTTGTGAAAACATAAGAAGGCCCTCGAGTGGACTATCATAGATATCAAAAGGATAAGCCCTTCCATATGCATGCACCACATTTTGTTGGAGGTGCTAAAGCTTCTCAATACTAGGATAATTTATTCGATCTCTGATAGTAAGTGGGTAAGTCTAGTACAAGTAGTTCCAAAGAAGTTTGGAATTATTGTAGTAACAAATCAGGAAGGTGAGCTGGTTCCCACCCGAGTGCAAACTAGATGGTGAGTATGCATTAATTATATGAAGTTAAATTTTGTAACTCGTAAAGACATTCCCCTTCCCTTTATTAATCATATGTTTAAGAGATTGGCTAGTTATGATTATTAATACTTTCTATATGGCTTTTTAGGTTACCGTCAGATTTCGATCACACCAGAAGTGTCGGAGCCCGCTCCCGGAGCCTAACTCTTGTAGTCCTGAAACCTTGTGCTTATAACCTTGCAGAGTTCTTAACTGTAACTCCATATTGGTGACGAGCGCACACTATGTAAACACTAAAATCATGGGTTGATTAATTCATATAAGTTGTATCTTTATGTCTCAAGTTCGTTCTGAAACAAGAATCAACTTAAACGGAGTTATATAACTCAAGA
>JANZLD010000005.1:40662420-40678006 GCA_026413575.1 Erythroxylum carthagenense | reverse complement strand
TAATATTATAATTATAATTATAAATAACAATAATAATAATTATTAATTATTATTATTATTATTATTAATTATAATTATAATTATAATTATAATTATTACAATAATTATTATTATTGTTATTTTGGAGAAGAGGAGAAGAACCCAGCAACAGAAGAGGAGAACACGTTAAAGAACCCAGCAGCAATGAATTCAATTCATGTGTTTTTCAAAGTGAATTGAATTCACAAAGAGGGGAGGATTTCAACCCATGTGGTATTGAATTCCTAGCTTTCAAGCCTTTCCAAACAGCTGAATTGAATTCAATTACATACTTGAATTCAATTCCAGCCTTTCCAAACAGGGCGTACATTTGTTGCATTGCAGGGATATTTCGTTTGTATTTCCAGCCGGTACCACAAGCCATAAATCACCGAAAGCGAAGCAAAACCCTCCTCCAACTTCATGGATCTTATCTGCAACGCGTACTCTAACTCTTCAGATGACGAACCCGATTCTCAACCCAAAAGCCGACCCGGATACCGGACCACTGTTTTCCCTCCGTCCAAGCGATCCAAACCTGACAAGCCACCCATCTTTCAAAGTGAGGCTCCGATTCCGGGTAGATACATATCAAAGCGAGAACGCGCTCTTCATTCTCAACCCACTCCAGGCCCGAGTCCACCCATCGCCACTTTACCCGGTAATAATTTGTTTTCTTTCCCTGAAACAATGATCGTAATGCTAGAACGGAGCTCCATCTAGAAATGATTCTTGTGAAAGTTATATCCCCCAGAAGTCTACTTATGCAATCAAAGCTCAGAGCTCCATTTTGGTAGATTTTTTACATCGTTGACGAACATGGCAGTTACTCCAAGGGAATTCTCTATTCACGAGAACTAAAGTTAGTAAGATAAAAAATATTTTTTCTATATTGTCGAACGGTCGATATTTTCAGTTCACTGGAGAATGGCCGTTTGCGCGAGTCTATGGATCTCTCTCTCTATGAGTGTAAACAAATTGTATTAGTTTTGGGTTAATCTTCTTCTTACATTGCAGGAATTTTATTTATTGTTGGGTCTCTTGTTCTTTAGCATTTATAATGCATACCGATACCTTCGTGATCGTCTTCTTTTTTTTTTTTTGTCATTCCTTTCCTTTTTGACAAGTAAAAGGATTCTACTTCAGAAGCTAAGTTTTTCTTGTTGTACAGTTCTGGGAAGCATTACAGACACAAAGCTACCCCATGAAGTCATGGCATCTTTAAGGCAAGCAAAGAGTCGCTCATTGCTAAGTGAAATACCTAAAAGGCTATCAATAGCCTTATCTGGCCATACCAAAGCTGTCAATGCCCTAAATTGGTCTTGTACTCATGGTATCCTCGCTTTCTTGACATATTATATCTTCTTAGTTCCTTACTGAACATCATTTGTAACATGATCTAGAGTGACTGAAGGTCTAACTAGTGCTTCACAATTCTGACTTATCTTTATATCTTTGGGATTTAAGGGAACTTTTCTGATGCACTTCAATAAATTGCTGATCTTTTATTTGAGCTTAGTAATCTTTACAATTCTGTTAGCTTACAGCTCATCTTCTTGCTTCTGCTGGAATGGATCAAACTGTGTGCATATGGAATGTCTGGAACAGAGATCAGAAATTAGCACGTGTATTTAAATTTCATAATGCAGCAGTGAAAGATGTAAAATGGTCACATCAAGGACTATCCATAATTTCTTGCGGGTATGACTACTCGTCAAGGTTGATTGATGTTGAAAAAGGGACAGAAATTCGGACTTTTAAGGAAGATCAGGTAGTCGGAGTTCTCAAGTTCCACCCAGACAACTCTAATATCTTCCTTTCTGGAGGATCAAAGGGCAGCCTCAGGCTATGGGATGCTAGAACTGGGAATGTGGTCCATGAATACATTCGAGGACTAGGCTCAATACTTGACGTTGAATTTTATGCTGATGGCAAACAGTTTATTTCATCTAGCGATGTCTCAGGAGCTAATACTAGTGAAAATTCCATTATCATTTGGGATGTGTCACGACAGATACCACTTTCCAACCAGGTAAATTTTCTGTTGTTTTATCAATTTTTGGTTCTTGGACTTTACCATGTGTGAGTTGTATGTATACATGTCAGCACTTAACACATTCTTCTATTGACTAATATGTCTTGGTTGCATGTTTGCATATGATCTCTTTGCTTACTTTTGTAGATTTTTAGGAATCCTAGCAGTCCCCTGCCTAAGGAGAATTTCTTTAATTTACAGAGGTTTTATACTTCAGATTAACTCATCATTCCAAAGAAATAATGAACGTGATATAGAATACTTTGTGGTTCATTTACATGATGTCTTCCTCTACCCTTTATATGACTTAGGGTACAAGTTTAAATTGTCTATTTAGATGGAAAGAATACATTTTAGCATCCGTGTTAGGGGATTGAATTTCTTGACCAATTGATGTAGGACTACTGAAGATTTCAATATGTGACATAAACAAACAGGTAAAATTTTGGGGTGTAGGGCGCTTGGAAAATTAAGAACAAAAGACATGTCTAGAAATCACTATTAGGGTTTGTAACAAGGACTAAGAAGCAAATCATAAGATTTGAAACAAATAAAACTATTGTTATCATATCAATAGGTTCCTAAAATTCACTTATAGGATCTAGGAATCATTCCTAAGTTCATGAGTCACTCCTATGAAGAAAACATTACACTTCCTAAAGCTGAAATTTGGGATTTTGAAAAATAAAATTCACTCCGATGCTTTTTTAATCTTTAGACGGAACTTACAAATCTGTAGGCTTGCCTGTTTAATTTAGATATGGTAGTTCTTAACCCCCTAGAAGTACCCTAGAAAGGAGATTAAAGATAGATAGATATATATATATATAGACGTGTATATATATATATATATATATATAGGCGTAGATATCTTAACATACACTCCGTATAAGATTTATATCTTAACCTACAGTCCATATAAGATTTAAACATTTTCTCAATTTTGTTACTCTTCTTGAATCTGATGCAAATGAGATGCTGGATGCATTGTATGTGGTAAAACTTGAAAGTTCAGATAATTTAACTGTAGCAAACATTATAGTATTTAGCTATGCAAATAATGGTATATATGTTGGTCAATACGTAATGGATCTCATGTCAAAACATAGTTTAAAAGATGCATCTATGGCTGCCTTGTATCCATGAATGTAATCAATTCAATGAATGGTTAACATGTACGTTTTCACTTATTTTTTGGATAGTTCTAAAGTCGTGAATCAACAATTCAACATCTTCATAAGCTTTAACCCAGGCCTTTTTCAATTAATTTAGACTGACAGGTTTTGAGCATCTGAGCTTTATAAATATCATATTTTGATGTCTGCAAGCTGATTATCTGGATAAAGAAAGATCATAAGGGAATATTATGCAGTTCTGCCTGCCTTTTGTGAAGGTATATAATAGTTTGTTTTTCAAGTTCTTAGCCTAGTGAAGTGAATGAAATGCTAAATGCTACTTCACTCTGAAGTTATTAGGTGTCCTCATGATACTTGGTTAATGATTGTAAGCTTCTCTGAACAAAGTGAAACAGAGAACAAAACCTTATCATTGGTTTTCGCATGCTTGGTGAGAGGCCATAACCTTCAATATTTGATGCATCCTTTGAGACAACCTGACATCTAGCCCTATTATTTATTTTTGCTTCCCTATTTCAGTCCTACTTTAATTTAATGGAATGATCTTTATTAATCTTCCTATGATATGATATTTTCCTAATACTTTGATATTTTCCCTGTTGGAGTTGTGTATTGAGTTTAACCCTTAACTTCACTGATCCGAAGATGTAAATAGAATATTTTAATGAAGTTAAGTGCAATTATTGCCATGAGAACTTCAATAACAAATTAAATTTCAATATAAAAAAGTTGTAGGAGACGCGATATCATTGTCCTGACATTCTTTTCTTAGGTAGATGCCTAAGAATTTCTGGTGAATAATTCTAAGCAAAGAAGTATGAAGAAAAGGTGAGAACTCAGTTTTAATCAACCCATAAAAAGAGAAAAGAGAGATGAGACTCCCGTTGTGTTTCTGTGCCTAAAGATTTATGAGTCCTAGTCGTGATGTGCGGTCTGTTCCATATCCTTTATCAGGTTTATGTGGAAGCCTATACATGTCCCTGTATTAGGTGCCATCAATCTGACGCGGCATTCGTAGCCCAGTCCAATGGAAACTATATTGCAATCTTCTCCACGAGTCCACCTTTCAAGCTAGACAAGTATAAAAGATATACAGGACATGGGGTGTCCGGATTCCCCATCAAGTGCAATTTCAGCTTGGATGGCAATACGCTTGTCTCTGGCTCCTCTGATGGTTCCATCTACTTTTACAGCTACCAATCATCAGAAATAATCAGGAAAATAAAGGCGTATGACGAGGCTTGCATAGATGTCGTTTTCCATCCTCTTTTGCCTAATGTAATGGCATCATGCAATTGGAGTGGTTCAGTTTCTGTATTTGAGTGATAATTGCATTTGTAGCTTGACTAGTCATGAAAGTTAGAATTTAGGACCAAAAAGATGAAAACGCAACTCTGTATATGAATCTCCATGGAAGGTATAGAAATGGAGGGCAATTCCTTAGTCATAACAGATATTATCTTGGTGCATGTCTGAGTATTCTTCTTGATTCTATTACAAATGTTTGCCCACAAAGGTGCGGATTCTTTTTCAATTAGACTGTGTCTTTATGGCAGGCGTAATTGCTTCTTGACATTGATGTATGGGGCTATAGGTATTCCTTGTTGGAAAATGCTAGTACTCGCCTGATAAGGTGGACATGAGCAATCTGGTTTCTGGTGTATTTGGTACATTTGATTCATGCTCATGTAACTGCAGACGATGAATAATTTGAAAAGATTTCTCTGAGAGAGTGTGTAGGCTGGAGAGACAGTGACACAAAAGTCAATGTCAAGAAGTTGTTGCATGGTTGCAGGCTGTACGATGGGGAACAAGCATATCGGTACCCGAGGGAAATGTGGCATGCGTCGTTCTCATAAGATCTCGAGAGGTCAAATTACTTGCACGACTTTGAATAGAGATACCAACCCGACCACACCAGGACTCGTCCTAATGTGTAGATTTGTTAGTACGATAAGAGCTCTGAGCAGCTCTACGAATCTTTTATGTCAACTGGTTTTGTACAGAGCATTATTTGGAACCAGGTGCTGTGGTCTTGTTCTAAATATAGCTTGAGAAATGCAATGGCAAGTAAAAAGGGATTATAACCTGGCTGCGTCATAGCTACACACCATACCCTTTGTGTCTAGAATCTAGATACCTAACATCATATGATATACATATAATTGATTGAATGAGGGTAGGGGGTGGGGGGCATACATGCAAAACCCTGCTTATGTTAAGTGCATTTTCCCTTGGTGAGAAAAGAGAGAGGTGTGTGGGGGTGGGGGCCCTAAATCACATAGGTAAACAAGACATAATTATGCACTTCCCTTTCAATTCATGGGGGTCAATTTTAGGGGGACACTACACACCATCTACCTTTTTAGATGCATTTCCTATTTTCTGGGACCCAACATTCTCAAAGCCCTGTATTCCAACACCACCTCACCTCATGAACACCTGTGTCAAGAAAATTGAGAAGCTATTCTATACAACATGCTTCTATTTCCATATTCCTTAGCACTATCTAGACAAACCAGCGATTCCGAAAATAAGGATGGTCCACAACACCTAACCTCTCAAAACCGTGCCTATTGGACAATCTGGTAATCCCCTAATCTCATCTACTTGAGGAACATATTTGTGCACTCCAGTTGCCTATACACGTACAGTTTTTTGTATTTTCTTTCAACTTCCATATGAATATGTTCCCCACCTTAGTTCCTCCCAGGCATCCAATTCTCTATACACACCCGCCCCCTTTCCTGTCTATCTCCAGAGCCTATCTCTTAATCACATCAAATCTTTCAAAAGACAATGAGGAACATATTTATACATTAAAAAAGAGAACAAAAACACGCACACACCAATGTCACAACACAAAAGGCAAAGCTCAAAAATGACTAAGCCCCACATCCATACGACTGCAATCACAATACCTCAAAGAGAGAAGGTGGATATACTTTTCTCCAATGTACTTGTGGTCAACCGGGTGTTCGCATTTGGTGGGTCACCCTCGGTTGCCTTAACTGGGGACAAGAAACGATGGGCTCAAAGGTCTAACTTAAGCAATAAAAGATTGAAGGCTAAGATTGAAGATGAACTCAATACCGTCCAATTCTTCACTTTGATGCATATGAATAGGCTTATCTTCTTGCTTCTCTTTTTTAATTCCTAGTGATTAGAGAGCATCAATCAACAATTCAAAGGAATCTGTCTGAGACTACACTTGGCGATAGACCTTTGAATCATAATTAAACCCCCATTAAAAGTAAAACTTCTCACTTATTAACTTTTTCCAAACACTCTCTAGTTGTCTCGTAGCACTTTTGGACCGTCTTGTCACGTCCTCTCCTATTTGTACATTTAATTCCTTTTCTGTCAACTTTAGATTAATGTTTATCCTCCCCTATATGCTAGAGCTAGACCATAATCGAAATGTTTATGCCTCAACACAAAGTGTTAACGTATCACTACTCCCATTCAAATCCTGGCCTTAAAAAGTGAGCCGACAAACTCATTTTATTGCTATTACCATGTGATTCTTGGCCATTGACAAGTCATGAGTCATTTGGTTGGGTTTCCTTTTTTTTTTTTTTTTCTCTCTCTCTCTTTTAAGGAGAAAATTTTTTATTATGAAGAATAAATTATAGAATTGACGATCATGATTTTGTTTACAGCTCCTTTCGTTTACCTATTTAGGAAATATTCCCTGTAACCTCTTCCCATTATAGGTCATGTTGGCATTGCACAACTTGCTGGCACTCTCCTGTTACCTTTTGTTATAAATATATTAAATAGTGTTGATCATGTTGTAGAATGCTTCACAAACTTGTAACAAACATGATTACAATCTAAGCCCCAATCAAACTAAGAAGTTTTCACAAGTAATCATATCCCAAAAAGCTTTGTAGAACTGTGTCACACCAGTTCATGCCACAAGATCTAGAAACTGATTCCAGCTATAATCCACAGCTGCTATTCAATATTCATCCTCTTAATTTTATTAGTTGGACCCTTTTCGACTTAAAGCAATATATCATTACAGCTTTTCTTGAATGACTTTTGCTTTCTCAAAATAGTGTTTTAATAGTAATCTTTGTTATGCATTGCAAGAACATCTGGTCCAACTAAGTTCTAGCCTAGGTACCGTTGTAACTTTTATATTTTTATGCCAAGTATTGTTTTGCCCCCAACTATGTTTTTCTATTTGGATGTTATTATTTAGGGTCTGGTATTGGTACAGATTTACGTCTTGCGGGCGGATCATCTTTACTCAGTTCAGTTCCCTTCCTACATATTTAATTTAAGTTTGGATCTATGTAATTAAGTAAATGGATACCCTCCTCTTCTTCCATGTATAAATGATAAAATTAGAAATTGTCTTATGTTTAGAATGCCATTTAATTTAACATTTTATGTGAAACTAATTATGCTTTTATCTTCGGGCAGATCACATGATCTAACGATCATTTATGAATTTGAGTTGCTGCATTATCGTTAAAGTTTATGGTGAACACCAAAATTAAGACTTTGATCTTAATAATTGGTATTGAAACGAGTTTGTACGTTCATAACAGCCATTAATTAAGATGCAATTGATAGTTACCATGACGATGATCAAAAATACCAAACAGATGATGGATTGTAATTCACCAGAAGCACTAATTAAGAGTATTAGAACATAGTAAAATGACTATGGGGAACAAATTTTCTTCATTTACATTCGTGTGTCTTCCGAAATTAAACTTACGAAAAAAATTTAGCTTTCAGCTGCCCCGTTAAGTTAAAACAATTGAATCAGTAAGCAGTAAGCTTTAGACCAATGGAATGGCCGCCTAATTTTAACAATCATTAGCCCAGGCCACAACAATGCTGTTTTGGGATAGCATTTTGGAGTAGGACCAATGGGTTTGCTTGCTTCAAGGACAAACTACTTATCAATGTCCAACAAAAACTAATTAACATTGTCTATGGCGATAATGTAATTATATACCTTTGGTCCTACTCTCACTTTCATAATCTATAAAAGGAGGACCGAAGAATTTAGAGGTTTTAAATCACAAACTTTCCCTTCTACTTTATTTTAGTTACATAATTAGAAAGAGTCTATGTACCAATACCCTACGCAGAAAAAGAAGCTGATGGTGACTTTTGAAATGAGTTTTAACACAATCATCGGAGACCTACCTTTGTTAGTCAGTGGCTGGGAGCAGTGAACTCAATAATTGTAGATACTTTGTTACTCACAGGTGGGCAACTGGGGGAGTTGCAGGGAAGAGCATGTACGTTGAATAGTGTCCCCTGACAATGGGGGCGCTTGACCGACAAGAGTGCTTCAATAGTAAGTGGATGGATCTGTACCAGAAAAGCCCCATAATATACCTGCAAATATAGGGAGTTTTACTCTCCAGAACCAAAAAGGGTAAAATAAATTTAACGGCCAACATTTTCAAGAGATAAAAAGTCGATCATATGCAGATAAGGACTTAACATTTTTCTTCCAAAAACAAAAGATAAGGACTTACATCGATATGACACTTGATAATATTGGATCGAACTTTGTGCAACATAATGAATTTCGGAGAAAAAAGGATATCAAGTTTTATAAGATGATAGCAAGTGGGGTTTCTATCTTGCCGTGAAAATAATTGATAGCCGTTGCACTTTTTGTAGTAATAACTAATAATAGTCGTAGGAGTAACGGCGTACTGTATGTTTGTTTCCTATATATGTATGTAGTGGTGCACGAAGTGGCGAACACACACCATCATTTTGCTCAATATACAAAGTTACGGTGATACGCAAGTAGTGCCCCCAAAAGTCAATCGCATTTATATTTTTAAACCCAACTCATTAAGAAGCTGGTTGATTCAACTCTGGCTTCTTTAATAAGTTTACTTCCTCGTGTAAAATATTTTTCACGTTTGCCTTCCGACTCTGTGTGTGCATCATCTCCTGAGATTGGTGATGAATCTAACACAAAAGTGCTATGGCCCAGCATGAAGCAAAGGGTATAATTTACAAAGGCTTTTTCCCTTGCTGCATTTTTTCTTCTTCTTACCAAGTGTGCAAAGGACGTCCTTCTGCATCGTGGGTACGAACCAAGTACCAGCAGGCAGCCTCTTTTCGTAGCCTTGCAGTTTCTTGTTATTTTATTTTCCATCCTTTTCAGACCGTGATCATGATATGGTGTCGGCAAATTGCACTGAATTTTCTGTGTCGGTGAGAAAGACTGATGTGTAGTTAACCCAAGATTAATGCTAAGCATATCAAACTAGAGCGATCGTGGAGTGCAAGTAATCTTAGCCTTGCGCCCCTGTACTTAACGTGCATGAAGGTTTGGTTGGAAAATTAAGATCCCGATCATACGAAACGTTTTCGTGTTTTGATTTCTAAAAAATTATGTTCACTTTAATTATATCAAATACTAACCATTAAATCATAGTAAAACATAAATTTTTATTCATAACTTATTCGGAAGTTTGATTATATTCTTGTCGTATCTTTTGAATTGTTTTTAAAACCGATTCATCTCAACCAATGTAGCCGCACAAGTAAGTAGTATCAAAACATAACAATTCCTGTACAAGATAACTTTGAAGACTTCAAGTTAAAGAATTACTCATACAATCATCACAATAAGAATTTCCATATAAATACTAGTAATGTTCTAAATCGATTTCTCATATCAGGTCATTTCACTGAACTTATCTCTAACAAGCACTTCAAATGTATATTTGAGTATCTCCATACTTTAGCTTATGAGATAGACTATTTCTTTAATAAGAAAAAACACAACGTGCACTAGTCTTTTTACATTCTATTAATACCTAATCTTAATAGAATAATGATTAAGAACAATTTAAAAATAATGCATAGATGCAATATGAATATCATAATACAATGTTTAATTATTTCATAGATTTTATCATATACATCCAAATATGTACATGATAAAAAAAATATTTTAAAATTATTTTATCACTAAACTACAACCAATCGATTGGTTGTAGAGCATAAAATAACACGTTTACCTTCAAATGAAAATGAAGTGTAATTAATTAGAAAAAGAATATTATGTCTGAAGAAAATTAAATTCTTTTAGTCATATTTAGAGGAGACTAATCCTATTTATTAACTTTCAATTTCTAAAAAATTTTATACGATTTCCAATATAACTAATAAATTATTAGAAAAATGTCAATCAACTTGAAGTAATCTATTTATAAGGACTGACGTGGATACTTATCCCAATAGAAAAAGGGGTCGAACATTTTCATTTTTTAACACCATTAATGCACCTATAATTATTTTTATCATACTTCCATTTGTTTTTCTGATAACAATTTGAATTTGCCACACTAAATTAATATTTTAGATCTGCTCATCCTTATTACGTGACATGGAAGTGCAATATATAACCTATAATATATAAACTAAACTATTAGAATAATGTAACCTCATAATTTGAGTCATCAATATATAATTGATGTTCATATCTAATGGAAGTGCAAGGCAACAAACCGAAATGATTTTTAAAGACAAATATTTCATCATATTTACGAGTTATAGGAAATGTTTGTTAAAAATTATTAGCCTTACTTTTATATGAAACCTTTTTAATTCGGAAGGATGCATATGATTGTGACATTAAGAGTTTGTTATGATAAAATTTTACTAAAGAAGGTACGAATTTTTTCACTAAACGGTTAAATACTCTTTATATAATTATATCTTTCATGCTCTGAAAAAAAATATTATTTTTAGTTTACTGTTCTTTAATTAAGTTGGTTTTAGCTACAGTTTCAAAAAATTTAGTTGATATAGGTTATGTATAACGTTTACTCGAAGTTGAAGTACTTTATTATTCATATAAATTAAATTTTCCTCTATAAAGTAAAGTTGAAAATATGAAGAAAATGACTGTACTTTTTACCTATCAAGAAAGCTCAAATTTATATTGTTTAATGTGGAGTCTCCTTAAATAGAAAAAAATTAAATTATGTTAGGAGACACATTTATAGTTTTACTAATGCAAATTTATTTAAGAATATTTCCCAAAAGAAATTATTTAAGAATAAATTTTTTTAAAAAATACGCATAAGTTTGAATTAATATTTTTATCAAACATTTAAAATATTCTCTATATAATTATACTCTATTATGCATTGAAGAAAAATAAAAATTATTCATTTTTAAAGTTTATTTATTCTTTAATTAAGTTCTATCTAGTTAAGGTTTTAAAAAATTCAGATGATATAAGTTACAGTATATATAAAGTTTACTCTAAGTTAAAGTACTTTAATATTGGTATAAAGTATAGCATGCTCTGTAAATTAGAATTGAAAATATTAAGAGATTGATAGTACTTTTGACCTATGAAGAAGGATCAATTTTATACTATTTGATGTAAAGGCCTTCTTAAATAGAAAAGAAATTAAATTACGTTAGGAGATATATTTACATTGTTCAGTAATGTAAATCTGTTTAGGAACAAATGTTAAAAAATTATGAATAAGTTTGAATTAAAAATATGAGGAAAGTTAAAAAAACAAATATATAGAAAAATTGATTATGTAATTAGAAAGAATTAAGAATTAAATTTATTAAGTGATTGAATACTTAAAAAAAAGAATTATGTACTAAGTTTGAAATTTGATGTAGAATATAAAAAAAAAACATTCATACCTCTAAATAGGCAAAGATATAATGATATATACAATTGCGTCTAATAAAGATGGATCTTTTGCCAATAGTTCTCTAATTTTAGTTCTTGTAATCGTCCAATAATCTCCATATTAACTAGTCATGCTCACATTTTTTAGTCCTCACTTACGTCAAAAGCAAAACAGACCTCTTTGTAGAAAGTTACAATTATGGGCTGGCTAGTATACAAAAAGCTTATGATGTTACTTATTTTTTTCATTCTAAGTTTTCTTTTCTTTACTCTCTCTTTTCAATCGTAATTGATTTTCATACATTTTCTTAGGTATTAAAGGCATAAGAGTAATGAGTTTATCGTCCTTTATAAAGATGTACCTATTCTTGAAGCCTATATGTACAATCTTCTTATCATGTTATTATAGCCTTTACAATAAGATGTGACCAGCTTGCATAAATATAGTCACACAATACCTTATTTTGATATGTTCCAATAGAAATAGAAATCAATACTTGTTCACCTTAATTTCTCTACTTACATTAAGCTAATGAAGCTTATATGGCTTCAAATTCTTCACAGTAACAATCTTAACTTTTTTATAAGAATGATATTAGCTACTTTATTATAACCTCCTCCATCCATAATTATACTGCATACCTTGTTATAAATATAACATCTAGTATAAAATATGTTCTACCTTTATTACCCTGATTCACCCTCCTTTATTTGAAGACTGAATGCCCTTCAAGCAACAAGACTTAATTTTCTTCAAGCGACAAGTGCATCACCCTAAATATCATAGTGAATGCCTTCTTTCTATATAAACTTCAAGTGTTAGCTTAGTTTTGTTCATAATCACTAGCACTTTCTACCTTTCTATCATCTTTCATGATTATAACCCTTTTATTTAGGCATTGGCATACAATATGTCATGTTTCTAAACAATGAAAATATTTAATTTCTCTATTTTGAGAGTGGTTATCATTATTTTTACTTATGCCCTAATTGTAGACGTCATCTTTGGCTTCAAGTGACTTAGTCTTTCATCATAAATATTTTGGCGTTCCTTTGTGTCGTAATCACCTATTCACTTTCATTACCATATGGATAATCTATTTTAACTCTACATATTGCTATAATTCTATTACATAACTATATCTATATCTAATCCATTTAAAAATCTTGTTATAGTCGCTTCTCTATCTTCCTATATATTGGCTTGGATTATGACTACTTCCATCTCTTTATAATAATCATCCATACTTTTAATTGTTATGTAAGACTTTGTAACCTATGATGCATATCCATAAAGTAGTCTCCTTCATATGAGAACTTTCAATTCATCCAATATCTTAATGGATCACTCAATTTCTCTTCCTATTATTCACCAACTGATTCCACTAAACAAATGAATAATTAGTAGTTGGCTTATGACTACTTCCATTTCTTTATGATAATCATCCATACTTTTAGTTGTTATGTATCATCCAATATCTTAATGGATCACCTAAAATTTCTCTTCCTATTATTCACCAACTAATCCCACTAAACAAGGGAATAATTAGTAAACTTTACTACTTTTAGCTTTACTTTTTTCTCTACAGAGTAATTATAATAATAATAAATCAACTATATCTTTTCCTCCCTCTCCAAATAAGTTTTAGGATTATTTATACTCTTAAAGCTAGATAGGATCATCTTAATGCTATCAAGATTTCTATCCACATCTTCTCAAACCCTAGGATCACTTTGCTCCTCAAGCATGTCCAAATCCTCTCCTAGTCCTAAACATATTCCCTTTAGTCTTTAGGTTAACATTATCAACACTAACATAATCATTCTCCTTATCAACTTACTGTAGTTATTGGATCATACCTAATGTACCTTCCTTTATTAGGAGTTTAGAGATGTCATCTTCCTTGCAATTCAACAATATTTTTCTAACCTATACATCATATTTCATCTTCTCAATTAAAAGTTGTATCTCTCCTCTTTTGGTGTTGAAAAGCCTTTATAAGGCATATTTGGAAGTTACAAGAAATGTTAGTAAAGCAGTTTTCTCAGCACTCGCTCATGTATTTATTCTCAAATATAACAAATCACTCATCTCACTCTTTATTTGACTTTTTTCTTATGCTAATCTAACACTCTCTTGCCCTTTTTTATTCTTTATTTTTTTACAAGTTCTTTAAAGAGGTAGGCAAATTCAAACAGTGAATTCAACCTAGCAGAGCCTAAGAAACCTAATAAACTAATGGATAAAGAAAAAGAATAAAATACAAGTTAAACATGATGTAAGAAATTTAAATAAAACAAGAAAAATAGTAAGAATGTCAAGTTGACTTAGAAAATTTCTTCATTGTGCCCACATAAATTTCCTTTTATTTTTTCTTGTTTTGATGCAAATAATAGAGTTTGAAACAAGTGATTATGAAAGGCACAAAATTAAGTGATTGGTCAAAATCCCTGATACAATAAATAGAGATAGATAAATCCTAAGGCGATGAAGGAATATTTAATTTTTAGTTGAAACTTCAAAGTCGAGAATATGCAAAAGAATAAACAAGGAGTAACCTCAAAAATTAAAATTTAGATATTAGATTCAAATAAAATTATATGAAGAACAAAAGGATAACCACAGTTGATTTAGATCAAAACTCTGATACTAAGTTATGTGAAGCTACCTAAGAATAAACTATAGAGAATTAAAGAACAAGTATGAACCAAACCTAAGAAACTAAATCAAATATAAAAAGAGAATTGACTTGTTAATTATAAAGAATCAATTTCCATAAGCAATTGAAAATCGTATAGAAAAGAATTCTTTTATAAATTTGAAATTCAATGAAGATCAAGATAAAGAAGTACTCACGACTCTCAATAAATAAATATGTCAAAAATTTTCTAAAACCAAAGAGAAATATTCATTTGTTATAAAACAAAAGATTAGGGTTTTAAGTAACGGACATGTCTTAGGAAACAAACGTGTTTATTGTTATGTTTATTACTAAAATTTTAGCAACTGTGGGAACAGCCTAGGATATAGTTGTATTGAAGATTGCACAAGTTGGTACATCACTATATTTGAAGTAATGTAACTTTTTGTAACTTTAGTTTTGCATAAACATACATAAACGGATTGTAATTTGATCATGCATGAGACCATATCCAGTAAAAGTAAACCTTTTAACACTAATTCTTCTTGAATGCTAACTCTTATCTCCAATAAACACATGTAATCAGTCTCCTTGATTAATTAATTTTTCTCTAATTTTAACTTTTGGTTCCAGTAAATATATACAATTAATCTCCTACTTATCTAGTCACACTTGCATCACCAACGTCTACTTGGTATACATATAACATTTTTCCTACTCTTCAATGTCTTTTATAAGTGTAATAATTTTTTTTGTTAAGTGGATATAAGAAATAATCGAGGACTAACACCTCAAGAAAGGCACTGATCTCTGATCAGTTTGAAGTAACAATCGAAGCCCCAAAGCTGAGTCTCCCCAAGAAATCATCAAGTCATAGATGAGGAATCTTACTTAGCTAGGAAATCTACAAATTAATTATGTTGGGCCCGGAATCGTATTAAGCATGTTTATGTTATTTTTGAGGTTTAATTTACAAATTTATTTTGTTATACTTAATTGAGGTTTATATTGATTAAAGGGATGAAAGTTAAATGTGGGATTAGTTTAAATTAGAATTGAATTGTTGTTAGAAGTTGAAAGGAATAAAATGGCT
>JANZLD010000005.1:40641526-40658399 GCA_026413575.1 Erythroxylum carthagenense | reverse complement strand
CAACACTTTGCCTGTACCAAATCCTAACCCGATCCGAATTTCCAATATACCCGTCACTCCGGTAACGGGATGTTACATTGTTAATGTTCATACTGGATAATGTATGATTTATTACAAACATAGGAAAAAGTGGACTTGCTTTTCTTCTATTTTTTTGTCAAATTGTTTCTTCTAGCATCGAAGGTGAGATCAGTTGGGCGAGATGACTCTTAATTGCTTTACTTTTTACATTCCAATTTTTTTATCAGTTCCGAGACACATGATTGCATGACCAGTAGCTCCATTCGCTTCATTTTCTGCCAATATAATAAATCTGTTTATACATTATTTCTTCTCTCTGTTGGGTTCCTAACCATCAGATCATATGATATGCTTGGTTCGTTGACCTATTGTATTTTTAATCATTGAGTGTTTACATTTGATGTGTTTTTTTAATTGGCATTTTACAGTTCAGTTGAGAACATATTTTGAGCTACAATAACTTCTGTTGGGTTCTCAGCCATCCGACTGGTCGGTTGATTGGCTGGTCAAAGTGGTCCACTGTTCTGACACGTGACATTTCTCACGATGGAAGCAAAGGGGTACTGCACAAGTGTCAAAACGGGAGACGTCCTGAGTAGAGAACATTGTGATGAGGTGTCAATACGTCAGCTAGACAATTCTTTCTTTTACCCAACAATTTTTCTTGATTTGGGCCCCCGACTGGTTTCTCTCGATATGAACTTTCGCCGATTTGCTGGCGTGGCTATCCTTTTATTTTTCTGATGGAAAAGGGTCAGTTTTAAATTTTCTCTTTATTGTAAAATTTTAAACAAATTAATTAATTTGTATGAATGTGACAAAATAAGCTTCGACCACAATAGAACTTAATTTTGTTGAGTTAGTGATGGGCAGACCTGGACATTTGTATAAAAGTTTGGACTCACAATAAGACTTACGGCTGGTGGCTCCTGCTTGAACATGAGTCTAGTCAGGTTTGGGCAGTTGGATGCTTAATCGAGTTTGAATTAATTCTAATTATTTTCATCTTAATTTAGATTTTAAAATAATTTTTTACATTTAATATATTTGAGCTTTAAGTTAAATTAGAACTCGAATTCGATTTAAAATTCGTAAATGAAAAAATTGATTTTAATCCAAAATTCAATCAAATTAAATTGTATCTATTGACTTCAAATCAGATTAAGTCCTTGATTAAGTTTAAGTTAAAAGGCAATGCTTGTGTTTTTGCAACAATTCCTTGGACTATCACAGATTTGTTGAAAATTGAAGGGAAAGTCACGACTTATTCAAAATTTGAAACGTAATTAAGGTCGGAAGAGTGTACCTATCTTTTCCTTAATCTAACAAGTGCCTACAATAGAAGGGACAGTATCATTTTAACTGTTTCAGGTTTAGCTATTTTGCATCTCACACTTCAAATATATTATATATTGGTTTATGTCCTACAACCAATCGCTTTAGTTATAGTTCAGTGATAAAATAATTTAAAGGCATTATTTATCTTATACATGTTTAAATGTATCTAATAAATTTTATGAGATAATTGTACATTACAAATAAAATTATAATGACAATATAATTATGAGATTCATATTGTATTTATACATTATCCCTAAATTGTTCCTAGTCATTATTCTATTGAGATTGGATGTTAATATAACTAAAAAAAGATTAGCATACGTTATGTTTTTCTTTATGAAGGAAGTAGTTGATCTTACAAGCTGAAATATGAAAATATTTAAGCAAACATGTAAGTACTTGTTAGATAATAAGTTCACTGAACAGATTCGATATGAGAAATCCATTTGAAACATTACGTGTAAGCTTATAGAATTCTCATTGTGATGATTGTATAAATGATCATTTGACTTCAGGTCACTAAAGTTATTTTATATAAGAATTATTATGTTTTGATACTACTTATGACCTATTTAATTATGCGTCAGTCAATCCACAGTCATTGGATATAACATGAATTATATAAAGGTAGTTGTGTGATTAAGATAGATTTGTCACCCTCATTGAGTGTAACATGAACTATATGAAGATAGTAGTGTGATTAATATAGAATTTATCACTCTAAAGTAATTAGGAAGAATGTTTTGTTGTTCTCGATTAGTACTGATTCGGGAAATCTTTACCCAAAGTGGAATGACACTTTGTAAATAATTTACAAATGTTATTATTTGAATCGATATTTAATAGTGGAGAACTAATATAATTGGACTCAAAAAGAGTAAATATTAGTTCCATGCTTTGTCTAAACGGATCATTATATAATGAAAGAATTGAATCATATATAAAAAATCATGCACAAAAAGGTTAATCAAAATCACTTTGACATTCCTAAATATTCAGGTAATCATGATGCGTTGCTAGACATTAATCTTAATCTATGATTATAAATTATTTAATTGAAGAATTAAAGATAAATTAAAAGGAGTTTTAATTTATCTAATTCGAGTTATGCATTATAATTATAATTTATAAATATTGTCAGCGTTTTTTGAAACCTAATGGGTCTCACATAAAGAATGAGTTGAAAAGAGCAAAGATATTTTAATCAAGTTGAATTTGATTGTAAAGTTTGAGAAACTTTATGATTAAATCTGAGATATTTAATAAATAAGGATCAATATGAGATATTGATCTAATTTGGGCAGTATTTAATTAGAATTATATTTTAATTAAAGTTTAATTGAAATTAAAATTTAATTTTAATTAAATAACTAAAACGTCCAAAACTTATAGTGAATAGGCTTAAATTCTAATAGAGCTTGCACTTCTTGCTTAAACCTCTCTGTAAAAGTTATAGAGTTCTCTCAACCTAATCTATGGATATCGTTAGAGATTGAATATTTGTGTGGTTACGATAGTTGAGACATATCGATTTTGAAAATAGTTTGAGAGATACAACAAGAAAATGATCAAGTTTCGGAATAAGGTACGAATTAAGTTTTCATTTTATTATGATTCATGTTAATCATTTTATAAAATTAAATTGATATTAGATTTCGGAAAATTAATTTGTGAAAAAGTTTTGTAATTATTCTGCTGAGATTCTAACACTATAAGTAGAACTTCACTATATTAGTGTTTAAACAAGAAAGGTGAAGGAAGAAAAATATAACAGAATTGATATTTAATTAGCAATTCCTAATCTTATATATTTTTAGCACTGAGACTGAAGCTACCGACGCTAGTTCTTGTAAAAACTTCACCGAGTTTGCTTGTTAAACAGGCGTTGCATTTCCATTTTGACTTTGTTGATCCCTTTCCAATCTGTCACAACACACTCCGAAGTGAAAATTTCAGTTATGGGTTTATTACTCTTTTCTCTTTTCCTCCCCGTTTCTAAATACGTACATTACTGTGTTCACAACCATCGATTTTGTTGATGTCTGTCTCCGTATACGTTACATGCATTTGGATTTATTTATATTTCATTTACTTTTTACAATAAAGATAAATTCCAATCAAGTTGTGTATATTTCAATTAATTTATTCATCTGAGTTAATAAAACAGTGTTTTTTAAAGAAAAATGGTTTGTTTGTAAATTTTGATAATTATAAAATTTTTTGTTTTAGGCATATAAATCAACCCAAAACATTAAATCAATTGAAAATATAAAGGCTGTGTTTTATTCGTGTTTAATCAAAGCACTAAAATATAGTACAATACTAGAAGTTAATTAAAAAGTAGTAGTGAATCTAATTTATTTTAATCAATTGTAGTTTTCATTTGTTCTTTTGTATATCGTTGGAACCTACAGTGATTGAATTATGGATACAACCAAAAAAAAATTACAACTTTCAATCATATAATAATTAAATAACTTAGAAATATTAATCATAAAAGTAATTAAATTGTACCTAGAATTTTTGTCCAAAACTTTTTTGGAGTATCAATCATGAGTTATCCAACTGCCTAACATTTATTGATATCCAAAGAAGAAAGAAAAAGAAACTCAAGTTTTGAGAAAAAAAAAACAAGCAAATATGTTGCTTCCCTTACTCTTATTAAAATTAAATATTCTAATTATAATTAAAGTCATAATATAATTATAATTTAATTTAGTTTTTAATAAAATTAAATATCTCATATTTGATCCTCAAAGTTTCTTAAACTTCACAACTAAGTCTAATTTAAATGAAATGAAAATTTCTCTTTTTAATTATTCTTTATGTTTGACTTATTAGATTCATGATATGTTTGGTAATGATTAAAATTTTTAATTTTAATTTATAATTAGAATAAGATAAAAATTTTGTTTAATTTATATTTAATTGTTCAATTAAATAATTTATAATCATATATTAAGATTGACGTCTGAACATATGTTATAACTATTCTAATATTAAAAATGTCAAACTGATTTGACTCAACCTATCCATACATATTTATAATGTATAATTTAATTCTTTCAATATCGATTGTTTCAATTAGATATAGAATATGAATATAGTGTTTATTCTTTTAAATCCAAGCATGTTCATTCTTATCAATTAATAATTGATATTTGAAAATACCTTTATAAATGTCAATTCACTCTGGCTATATAATTCTTTAAACAATTACTAATCAGGAATAATGGAACATTATCGCCAATTACTTTAGAGTGACAAATTCTTTATTAACTTACTTAACTATCTCCATACAATTCATACTATATATAAATACTACCAACTGAGCTACCTAAATTTAAATATATCATAAGTAGTATTAAAATACAATAATTCTCACATTAGATACTCTAAAAATCTTAAGTTTAAAGATCAATCATACAACCATCATAATAAAAGAATTTATAGATATATAAGTAATATTTTATTTGAGATCCTTATTCGAGTCAATTCAGTGAACTTATTTTCTAGTAAGCACTCACATTTTTGTTTAAATATCTCCATACTTTAATTTATGAAATCAGCTACTTTTTCCATATGAAAGAAAAATAACAAATATTAGTTTTACCATTTTATCAATATTATGTATTGACAAAACTACAATTAGGGACAATGCAAAAGTAATATATAAATACAAAGTTAATCTTATAAGAATATTTTCATCACAATTTCATCTGCAAAGTAGTTATTAAGAGATTTTGTCTTTGGTATTAAAATATCAAATATAAATTCAAAACAACAAAGATAAAAAATGTCTTTATTAATATAAATAATAATACCATACATAAAATTGTAACTAATTGATTGTTTACAATGACATAAACTAACATATATTTGTGTCTGAGTCCTCATGCTTGTGAACATTTTGTCACGTAAATCTAATCGGAGCTTTTGTTGGAAAATTTTGATAACTTTGTTATAATTTACTCGTAAAAAATATATAGTTAAAAAATGATTGGAAATTTTTTTTCTATAATTTTGTTTAAAATTGGATCAATTATTCATGCCAGATATAAGAATTGAAGAATAATTAACTTTTCTTGAAAAATGAATTTAAAAGTAGGGATAAATTTTTATCATTATTAAATATTCTTAAATTAAGCTTTAATATTAAAATTCGGTAATAAGCCTCTTAAATATATTAAAACCTAGCAATCATTCTTATTTTCAATATAAATAAGTTTTTACGAGAGATTATTAATTTCAATGTTGTTATTAAATTTTACTTAAAGGCACAGACACGTGTCAAACTGTCAAGCTAGTTGCATTTGGATACTTCAACGATTATTTACCGCACACATACACACACATACCGTAACATCCTCTCTCGTGCGCTTTATATCGCGAGAAGCTGGAAATGAGCGCCCTTTTTCTGTTACCGGGAAATGGAAGGGATCTGCGGAGTAAGATCAGTGCCGGTATTTTATGGGACACCCGAGCGGTGAAATTACTGCGTGTCTGCTGGATACGTTCATAAATGTGAGGGTGTGAAACCGGATATTGCCGGTCAGATATTGTTTCCCTTGTTAATCGGTTGGAGGGGATATATATAACGAAAGATTTCCGATTTTCCTTCTACGGTAAGCATCTCAATTCTCAGCAACAGCTGCCCACAAAAGAATGATAAGAAAAGGATTAAAAGGTCAAAATGAATAGTAAACGAGATGACATTTGTGTATAAAGCTCAAATGAAACGTGAAACAGTTAAAATATAAATTGAATTGAGATTTGCTTTTGTGCAATGTAAATGTTGCTTGTTTTCCTCTTCATATGATTCACACATATCTTCAAAACTCTACGAATCTAAGTTGCAAGATATCGACAGCTTTATTTAAGTGGAGAATAACACATTTGTTTTAATCGTTGGAAAAAGAAAGCCAATTTAAGCAAATGCTACTTAGAATTTACTAACCCGCAAAACACATGTTTGTGATTATAAATCATAAAATCAATTACTAGCCCAAGATTAGAATGCCAACTTAAGCAAATACTACTTGCAACTTACTAACCATAGAAACATGCTTTTGTGGCCATAGAAGTAAAAAATCTCAATTCTTTTTTGATTCCGGCCACAGTGCACACACGTTGAGAAAAGGAAAACAAAATGACATAATTACGCCGTTGCCCTCATGTACTCTTCGTAGTTTAAAGTTTTGTTCACTCCCCAAACTCGAAAATCTAATAACAAAAAATAAAAAGCCTTTAAGCCTCCAGTCCATCTATATATATACCCCACTTGTATCCTTATTTTCCTCACAGAAAAACTACCGTCTTTCTCTGAAGCAGATCAATCTCTCTCCATCCAATTTTCCAAACTTCCAAAAACATGCCTGAGGCACCAAAAGACACATCGAAACCCACAGATAATGACTATGTGGTTTCTGACAAGAACAAGAAGGTTCTCCAGTTCATTGAAGAAGTTACTTGTAACGCTGATGAGGTCCAAAGAAAGGTTCTTGAGGAAATCCTGTCTCGGAATGCTCATGTTGAGTACCTGCAAAGACACGACCTTCATGGCCGCACTGACCGTGAAACTTTCAAGAAACTCTTGCCTGTGATCACTTATGAAGACATCCACTCTGACATCAACCGTATTGCCAATGGCGACACCTCTCCAATCCTTTGCTCTCAGCCCATCTCCGAGTTTCTAACAAGGTGAAGTTTGCGTCCTTTTGGTTTATTAAACCCTGTTTAATTTGTTTGCCTGTAGTTTTATTTTATCTTTTTTTTATGGATGCTTTTCTACTCTGTCTGACCTGTTGGGTCATTTTAAATTTCGTGCACTATGGGCTATTTAACGTTGTCTACTGTCTATTCTTGTTTGTGGCTTCCTCCATTTAATTTGTTTTAAAAGGGGATAACTTCCAATGTCTGCCTCATTTTTGAGTTTTTCTTTTTTACTACTGTTCGTGGATGCTTTCACTAAATGGGCTGTTAATATTTCAGCTCCGGGACATCAGGAGGGGAGAGAAAATTGATGCCAACAATTGAAGAGGAACTGGGAAGGAGGTCACTGCTCTATAGCCTACTGATGCCTGTTATGAGCCAGTTTCTGCCTGGATTAGAAAAAGGCAAAGGAATGTACTTTTTATTCATTAAATCTGAGGCTAAGACTCCTGGTGGCCTTCTGGCTAGACCAGTCCTCACCAGCTACTATAAAAGCTCTCATTTCAAGGAAAGACCATATGACCCTTACACTAACTACACTAGCCCTAACGAAACCATTCTTTGCCCTGACTCCTACCAGTCCATGTACTCCCAATTGCTCTGTGGCCTTTGCCAACACAAAGAAGTCCTCCGTGTTGGTGCTGTTTTCGCTTCAGGTTTCATTAGGGCAATTCGGTTTCTGGAAAAGCATTGGAAACTTCTCTGCTTTGACATTAGAACTGGTACAATTGACTCCCAAATCACCGATCCTTCTGTGAGAGAAGCTGTTATTAGATTTCTTAAGCCTGATCCACAACTTGCTGATTTTATTGAGGCCGAATGTAGTAAAGATTGTTGGCGAGGGATCATAGCGAGACTCTGGCCTAACACAAAGTATGTGGATGTTATTGTGACTGGGACCATGTCACAATATATTCCAACCCTTGATTACTATAGCAATGGCCTGCCTTTAGTTTGCACTATGTATGCCTCCTCTGAGTGCTATTTTGGTGTCAATCTCAATCCTCTTTGCAAGCCTAATGAAGTGTCCTATACCCTCATTCCTACCATGGCCTATTTCGAGTTCTTGCCTGTCCACAGAAACTATGGACTCACTAACTCAATTTCCATCCCAAAATCACTTAATGAGAAGGAGCAACAGGAGCTTGTTGATCTCGCTGACGTCAAACTTGGTCAAGAGTACGAGCTTGTCGTTACCACTTATGCTGGTGTGCATGTTTACCTCATTTTCAACGCTCCTCAGTTTTTTAACTTTTCACCTAGCTAGCTGTAACTATCGGTAATTTGGTATTGCAGGCCTGTACCGCTATAGAGTTGGTGATGTGCTGCAAGTGGCTGGATTCGAGAATAAAGCACCACAGTTCAAGTTCATATGCAGGAAAAATGTGGTTTTGAGTATTGATTCAGACAAAACTGACGAGGTTGAGCTACAAAATGCAATCAAGAATGCTGTGAACCATTTGGTTCCGTTTGATGCAACACTGGTAGAGTACACCAGCTATGCAGAGACAACAACAATTCCAGGCCATTATGTGCTATTTTGGGAACTTACTATCAATGGCTCAACCCCAATTCCTCCCTCAGTTTTCGAAGATTGTTGCTTGACCATTGAAGAGTCGCTTAACAGTGTGTATCGCCAAGGGCGTGTCTCTGACAAGTCCATTGGGCCACTTGAGGTCAAGATCGTTGAACCAGGGACATTTGACAAGCTCATGGACTATGCCATTAGCTTAGGGGCATCAATAAACCAGTACAAGACTCCAAGATGTGTAAAGTTTGCACCAATTGTGGAGCTCTTGAACTCCAGGGTTGTGTCAAGCTATTTCAGTCCCAAGTGTCCAAAATGGGTTCCTGGTCACAAGCAATGGGGCAAAAAGAATTGAGGTGAAAAATTGCATGATTGAGGAACTACGTGATCTGCCGTATTGTTCTCAATTGGTAGATTTTGATTTGGATGGAGGCTCAAAAGAACTGTTTTTGTGATCATCTTATCTTAGGAAAAAGTGATTAACCCATCTTCTAATGTTTTGCTGTATCCCACTTCAACTGTGTACTTCCCCTGAAATTTTTATTCGCTGTTTACTAGTTTGAACAGAGCTTAATGTACAAAAACAGTTCTTGTTCCAAAGAAAGCTTCTTCGGCTTTTCATTTTAATTTTTTATTTGATTAAATTGCTTCTCGTTGCAAAGATTGAAAATGGATAATTTCATTTCATGGGATTTCTATTCTTAATTGTAGGCAGGAATCCTGCTCACTTGAGTCTCATGGGCTATGCGCAGTACTAAAACGGCAATAATTAGAGAAAGCAAAACCCACTTTCAACTTCCATCTTTTTTTGTCATCTAACATAAAGCTACCCAACTTTTTTCTCCCAACAGCAACAGGGAGTGGGACCGAATCGACTTGGTCTCAGAATAAGTAGGTTCGTAGCGCACCAACTTTTCTCTATTTAAAGCTACATTTCGCCTTCCTTGACTATTATGGACCATGTAACCAATTAAAAGTTGCATAGAAGAGTTACTAAGAATTTCCATTAATAAATGTAAAGGGACGTTGAGTCTATTTAACTTGAATACGGTGTGGAATTGTACACACGGATTCAGACGTTTTGGCGTTCCATCTTATAAAAATAAGTTGAAGGCTAGTGAAGTAGTCCAACCATACATTACATACCCTTAATGCTAAGCACCTAGCAACTTAGGAAGTCAATTAAACGTGAGATATATCACTAACGCACAAATTATGTTCACGTTCCACACGAATCCGTGTTCTATGCGTGTTTGGTTCTTTATTGACAGCACAAAAGAAGAAATTTATGATTATAGTTTCGGATTGGAAGCAACAATTGCAGGGACCAGTACCACCCGAGATTTGGCTACGAAGTTATTTGTTTTGTGGAGCATAAGTGGGCTGAACATTTTAAAGCCTCAGTTATTAGGTAGGCAAGTGCAAATTATATTCCGCAACTATTACATAAATGTTCAAATGTCGTCAAAATTAGCTAGAATTAATATTAATTTGTCATAATAAAAGTCTACGGTACGACGAGAGTGGTGTCACTTGGACCCAAATCTTGTTGTGGCCGTCTGGAATTGATTTGATGTATGGGGTGAAGACACAACTACTGTTGATAGGGCAGAAACTTTTGCTTCGGAGTGGGCAGGCCGGATAAGGTAGAATCAGAGGCTGTTCCCACTTGTCCGTCTGGGAATACAAACAGAATCAGTTTTTGTTTTCCTGAGAAACATGTGTATTTTTTTAGGTGGTCAGTGAAACAATAATGGCAGGTAAGTGAGTCACAGACAAGATCCCTGAAAAAGAGAGGCGCAAGTCTCTGAAACGCTTTTCGTTTAACAATTGTTGCATTTGTTTGGGATGACTTGAGAACAGGGAAACAGAGGATCTGTTCCCTTTGCTCGAGATAAGGGATCCTCATCTTCTGTTTTCTACTCAACTTTGGATGTATGCAGAGTGGTGCGGTGCAGTGCAGGTCCTGTATCATTTCTGATATGGGTCTGCCCTGGTGATTTTGTAAGATTCTTTCTTTTTCTTTTGATCTCTTTCCACTCAAAATATAAACTATTGTATTGGTGTCACTTATTTTTCAAACCAAATATAATTGCGAACTAAATTAAGCGTTGACGGTCAATGAAACAACGAACGCAGTCTCCCTCCATTAATATAGTGTGTTATTTATTTAGCTAACCAAAGACAATGAAACCATACTATTTTTTTGAAAAAACAGATTATGATGTTCTTTTTCTGATCATTGTAAGGTAAAGTTTTGCAAGGTCAGTACAAAGTTGTCAGCTTCGACTCTTAAGTCTTTAAGCCATTCGTTAAAGAGCAGCTCTTTTGATGTAGCAAAAGTAAAGAATAGTGGCAAATTTTTATCTTGTAATATCCAATGGTCATTTTATCCGCTAGTAACCCATCTCCATCTTGTCATGCTCCCTATTCCCTTTCTTTATCTTCTTTCCAAGGTCGACACTAGTTTGCCCTATCTAAATTTTATCACTACTTTAAACATCTAAAAAGCAGTTTGATTTAATTTCAAGATGTAATTGGAATTGTCCAATTATTTCACGTCAACTGTAAAGTTGGACTGCACATTGTTATCCGTTCCATTATATAGGCAGGTTCAAGCTTGGACAGGTAGTTCCCTAGGTATCTTACTTGGTTAGATGCCACTCTTTCATATTGGGGTAACTGCTGAACCTTTAAGGAAAGTGAAGAATTAATTCTGGAATGGTCTTCATTTATTATCAATTATGCCTTTAAAAATTATTATAATTTTGAAGAACTACTTTTTTGATAGATAAAATGCGAAGAAAAATAAATAAATTTTATATGCTGATATCCAAGTTTAAAAATTAATTTATATAATATTTTAAAAGAATGCAAATATAATGAAATTACATGCACAAAGTAACATAAGCACGATAAAAGGATTTGTTGGAAAGGGTACCTGTCCACGCATCCATCAGTGGAAAGCAGAAATAAAGACTAAAGAGAATATGTTTTTGAAAGGTGGGACCCACACGCGGCAGAATCTGTGTTGCAGAAAGTAAGTAAAATTTTTATAAATGAATATTTTTAAGACTTAAAAAATTATTATCTTGTATAGAATTATTAATTTATCAATAAATTAATATTGATTAATTTATAGAATAATTTTTATTTTGTACAATATATTTGTTAAATTAAACAATTAATTTTTTTCGTAACTAAAAAAAGAAAATAAATAAACAATTAATTAATGATGGTGTATTGTATCTAAGTTTATTAATCTTATCAAAAATAAGTTTATTAATTTGAGGTATATTAAAATATGAAGTGTTGTGAATTGTTTCAAGTACACAGTATTGTATAGAGTTTATAATAGATACATATACTTTAACTTCATATATTAAAATATAAAAATTCATATATTATATCTTTTCTTCCATGACTACTCATTTGAAAGGTGTAAAAAAGTCTACGCTAACTGATGAGATGAGAAAAACATTATATGAGTACAAAAATCAGCATCCCTCTTCAAGTCAAAAAGATTTGCAATAGCAGATTCAACAAAAGTTTGATCTCTCTATTAGTCAATTAACAATATCAAACACTCTTAAAAGACCAATAGAGTATTAGTCAAAAGAGATAACAAATAACAATGTTGAAAGACACAAATCAGCAAAATATCCTAAATTAGAAAATGTATTGTATGAGTGATTTATCCAATATCAAGAGAAAGTGAATATGACTGGAGAAATGATTCAAACTAAAGCAAGAGAGCTTCTATAGAAGATGTATGGTGATGCAAATCCAGAATTTAACTTCTTAAGTGGTTGGTTAGAACGGTTCAAGGCGAGACATGAGATTAAGTCTTATAGAAGATTTGGTGAAAGCGATTCAGTTGTCATGGAGAATATTGAAGAAGCTGTACCTAAAATTCGAGCTAAATTGGACAAAGTTCATTAGAGGGATATCTATAATATGGATGAAACATGCTTATTTTATCATTGGCAAGCAGATCATTCACTAGCTACAAAGCAATTAGAAGGACGGAAAAAGGCCAAGGAAAGACTTACTGTTGCTGTTTATTGCAATGAGGATGGTTCAGATAAAGTACCTCTTTAGATTATTGGTAAGTATGCTAATCTTAGATGCTTTAAAAATGTGAATATTGACAATCTTAATTGTCATTATCGAGTCAACAAGAAAACATGGATGACTGGATTACTCTTTCCAGAATTTGTTCGTTGGTTTGATGATAGAATGACAGGTAAAAAAGTGCTGCTTATAGTAGACAAGTGCCCATCCCAAGGTTATTGAAAACTTAAGAAATGTTAAATTGTTCTTTGTGCCTTCAAATACAACATAAAAAAATTCAACCATGTGATGCTGAAATTATTCGACACTTAAGATTTATTATCGATGTCGTTTTTATTCTAGCATCTTGGAAGACTATAAGATGAGGGCAATAAATCCTGAAAAAATTAATGTCCTGGATGCTATCTATTTTATTAATATTGCTTGGAATATTGATGTGAAGGTCACAACTATTGCAAATTGTTTTCGACATTGCAAAATTTGATCCATGGAAGGTATACTTCTAGAAGAATAAACTAGTGATGTTGAAGGCATTGAAAGATTAGAGGAAGCTATTTCTAATTTACATTATAGAAATCCCATGAATGTCGAGCAGATTCTGAATTATCATAGTGAAAATGAAGCTTTAATGGAATCGCTTACGGACGAAGAAATTATTCAAGAAGTAATGAGTATGGAAGATGATGACAATTAAGATCTAGATGATAGTAACGCTATACCACATGTTTCTCCAAAAAAATCTTTTCTTACCATAGAGACCTTGAAAAGTTACTTGCTTCAAAATGAGAAGAATGTGTCGAATGTACTTTATGCCCTCCAAAAAGTTAAAGATAAAATTAAATTCAGTTCGCATTAAAACAAGAATCAATTGACTATATATACATATTTTAGGAAAACATAAAATTTGAAATAAAAATTATTTAGGAAGTGCTTTATTTTATGAATTATATATGTAATTTTCATATTTATTTAATGAATTATTATTTTATATTTTCAATGGGCCTCAAGAAATTTTTTAATAAACTATTATCTTATGTATTTAGCATGGTTATTATTTTATCCTATTGATCCAAGTTGGGGTTGAAAAAAATTATTATTAACCAAAATTATTAATTTATCATAACAGGAATGAAAATTGTGAGGTGGTGATGCAAGTAAGCCAGTTTTTGGCACGCGTTGACAAGTACCAGATTTTTTTTTTATAACAAAATTGTTTGCAGAGTTATTTTCTTATAATTTAATCCTTTTTCTTCTTATACCTAATCAATTCATTCATTTTGTTGAATGAATTTATCATATGCTTAAGATCAATTTTTTCATGCATTGGAACAAAACAATTTAATTCTCACAAAACTATAGTAAAATAAATCAGGCTCTGGCCAAAACGTTTTGATAAAAACCACATCGATGAAGTACAATGACTAAAATATAAAGAAGATTTCAAATCACTTTTAAAAATATGTTTCAAAAACGACACTATATGTGTACATCTCTCCAAATATGTTTGGGGACGCACAAATATGTCACATGTACGTAGGGACGGAGCCACATGTAGCCTTGGGGGGCATTGGGCTCCCCAAGGTTTTTTAAATATATATATAAACGAAATTATTTAAGGGTCAATGATATATTGGATCTCTTAAAATTTAAAAAAATTAAAATTCGAGCTCCCTATTTTAATTTTCTGACTCCGTAGTTGCATGTACGTATATAGATCCTGTAAATGGTTGGTTGTAATTAAAGCATGTAGAAGGAAGAGAAAACGAACAAAACAAGAAAAAAGAAATTGAAAGTGGCTTAAGTAAAAACTATGCCTTTAAGAGACACGAAAAAGAATGAATGTACGTAAGATGATTGATGGACAATGAAAGTTAGACCAAAGTTGAGGTGGAGAGATTGTGAAAGCATGAGATGAGGCTATCTTTCTCCTTTTCCCTCTCAGGCGACATTTCTTTTTTAGCCCATCAATTTCAATCCAAACAATCCGATTTAAATTCGAACCACAGCCATCAAAACAATGACGGCCCACTCTTCCCCAAGAAAGAAAAGAACATCAGACGACGCTACGTCCTGATAGGTCCCATCAAGTCTTCAACTACGTGTGGCTCCCACGTTAGTTATTTTGACTTTTGCCTTGCTTAAATAAATACCCACACGTGGAGTCCATCTTGTCCCATTCTACAAACCATCTACAGCGGCGTTAAACCTCAGACCCGACTCCCGAGGATTAAACTCTGGCAGAAATAACGATCTTTTTAACATGTGTATTGGTGGATGGGTGCCAGACGATTTTACGACAAGAATTCAGTACATTCATTGCTTTGCTGTATTAAAAGATCCCTCTGTATTTCATCATCCCTGAACTCTGTTAATGTATATAATGAGAAAGACAACAACATACACATAGACACCGAGAGAAGAGACGCCACAATTTTCCTTTTCTAATATGACACGAATGATTTGTCTAACCTTTTTACCGTCAAATAATACGCTGGAGCGTTCATAATATAATGACTAGGCAGAAACTTAACTGCTTGGTCATTTGTTTTTAAGCTTACTCACAGCATCTCAAGAGAGTGAACATCGCAGATATTCTAATTCTAATCTAAAAAAGTTCGAAGTAGGATTATGGAAATTGAAATTTTGTTTTTTCATTTTGGACTAACGAGGGTTTTAATCTATACATGAAATGTTGCCGCTTTAGGGGCCTTGTTATTGGTGTAACATTGTCATTTTGATTAATGGGTGAGTCTTTTGTCTCTCCAAATTTTGTATTCCTCTTTTAACTTTAATCAATATTTTTTAATTTCTAAAAAAAAGTTATATGACCCCAACTTTAGGGTTCCATTCAACTCTTAATGTTCATGCTTTGATCTAATCATACATATGAATCTTTTGCATTCACTATTTCAAATCTTCTATGTTTGTTACTTCAATTTAACATAATAAGCACACAAATAATTATTAGGAAAACTAAAATCTTGAATTAAATCTAAGAATCAATTTAAAAAAATAACTCTATGGTTTATCCCACCTAGATTTGTATCCTAACGAGCTTATACTAAAAAAAAGAAAATTTATAATAAATAAAAAAGAAAACAAAAATTAAGAATAGGTTCTAATGAATCTTGAATCTTTATGTTCTTGATCGATTTCTTGCTTTTCTCTAAGATTGACTCATTCTTGACTCATTCTTTAATCTCCTTTGTCTGTCTATTTTTCTTTTCACATTCCTTAAATCTAAGCCTCACTTTATGACTAGTTCTAGTCCTTATAGATAACTCTCTCTTGTTTCACTATGTGTCTCTCCTTTTATCTTAAGAAATCCTAAAATTTTGACTGATATAGAACTAATACAGGACAATGTTGACCTTGTCTTATGTTGCTGCTCTTGTAGCGTCTTTTCTATAATCAAACAGTATTAATATGGGTCAATAGTATAGTTTTGTATTAATATCATGTTATTAAATATAGGAATATGTTTGGGGCATATTCATTCGTGTGCCAAGTCATCAAAGAAGGTGAATACACCATCATGAAACATGGGGGCCACAAAGGATAGTGTTTGGATCTTGTTTGTAATACCCTACTCTTATAGGACACATACCCAACATTTTGGAGAATAACCAAATATGTACCCAACAAAGGTGGCATACTAAAGCAGTTACGACACTAGCTTAATCATGAGATCATCGTTTAATACGTAAATATCATAATATTTAAAAACTCAAAATTCCTCATTTCATTGCATAAAACCGAATATACATTGTAGCTTTACAAACATCCATAAATGTACATTATCGAAAACTAATAAGAATTTACATTTTTGTATACCAAACACGCTATATATATGAGGAATTATACAAAAATTTTATCTAGATCCTTCAGTCTCAGCTAACCGATCTTTGAGCTATTTCTTCTATCAAAAAATACAAGAACTATGCTGCTTCTAGAGTTTCTTTGTCACTAGTATCCTCTCTCAAACCTGAAATGTTAACATTGTAATTTTGATGAATTTTGCAAACTCAGCATCCTTGATGGTTCACTCATATCACATAATACACAATCTGTAGCGCCCCCTTACCGCAAGGTGCACACAGGGACGCCCGGAGGTCATTCCGGTACATATCCTATGATAAGGGCGAGCTACGTTCGATCTCTACATTCACTTCACATGGCATCATATCATTATTTACC
>JANZLD010000005.1:40522066-40557711 GCA_026413575.1 Erythroxylum carthagenense | reverse complement strand
TTTGTTTCATTCCTAAAATTCAGTTCAATTCGTCATATCATACACCCTACAGTAATTCCCAAGGAAACCTATTCATCAGGTCAAAATCATCCATTGAAAACTCCAATTTATGCTCCAATTATCATAATACAATTCTTAGGTTGCAATAGGAACCATAATTGACTTTTTCGCTATGAGTAAGACCATACTAAATTAAATTCTAACTTTCATACTTTTCCTCAATTGTAAACCTCTTTTTCTAGTTCGTAACGAATCAAGAATCACCTCAATTGGAGGTCTACACCATATGTTATGCCCATAAATTAAAACACATCCATCAGAAATTTCGCTCCTCGTCGCGGCCTAAAGTCCCTCGCCGCGACGTACAAAGGATCGCTCGTCGCGGCGACATCCACGTTCGTCGCGGTGAAGACAGGTGGGTTCATCGTGACGCCTCCCCAAGCTTGTTGCAACGAAGACCTAACCGCTCGTCACGGCGAGGCCTCTTCCATACATCGCGACGTGCGAGACTCCTTCGTCTTCTCCGATCGACTTTCACCGTTTCCCTCTCTAAAAACTAGTCATTAAATCTCACACAACTACCATATTCTTTCATTTAAACCATCATAAATGCAACAAACAACCATAGAAACACATTAAAGCCAAGAATACTTACCAATCAAGCCTTAAATCCTCAAACCCTAAAATCTCCAGAAATCACCTCTAACCTCTAACACCCACGATTTTCACTCTCAAAGCTCAATAATCTTCATCCTCCACAAGAATCACTCTAGGCTTGCAAAAGGAGAGGGAGTAACAAGCAACAGTCGACGGATCACACCAACGGAAGAAATAAAAAGTCACCGAGGAAGAGAGAAGGAAATTTTTGCCCTAGGTTGGAGAAGTACCCAAATTTAAACCTAAGATATATATATAGATTCAAAAGACATAAGTCCCCAAATTCTTTAAATTTCAGTCTCTAAATTCCAATGACTCAACATTTTTATTCCTAGAAGCATAACTCAAATTTTCCATTGCCATTGGACAATTATTTCGGTACCATACGGTCAATCGGTCTGTCACTCAAAAATTTCCGGTCCGGACATTTTCTCCCAAATTGCCAGAAAATTTTCCTATGGGTCACTATCAACTGCCAATTACTCTTAAACTATTCTAGATCAATTATTCAAACCCAATTATTCCCAATTTCTCAATCAATTCACAGTCCAATCAATTCATGCTCACAATTGAATGATAGAAAAGCCATGAATGCATGTACCTAAAAATGCATATGCAGGAAACTCATTACTCTATAATTAGAGGCCAATAACATGCTTAATCAGTAAAATGTAGTATGAAAATCCTAACCCGTCCCAATAAACCAAAATGACCCTCCCTATCAGTAACGGGATGTTACAGCTTATGTTTCAAATTTCAAGTCAATTGGAGGTTCAAAGAAGGGTATTTAAAACTGTCAAACAACATTGCACTCAAACACAATCGTGCACTGCCTGATTGCTCCCTTTTGTCACAATCGTGCTTGTGCATGATCGTGCAAATCCTCTAAGGTTTCCTCTCCATTATGATTGTGATGATCTTCCCCTGATTTTACAAAACAACATATTTTCATCACTAGTTCATATCTTTTGCCTAGTCTATCATTTTTAACTTAAGTCCTCATTATTTCCTCTTCATTCCTACTTCCATTTAAGCTCAATTCATTCACACAAAAATCAAAATCTATGACTGATCATAAACATGAAAAATAAAACATATTATATACATACATTCATCATATTTTCTACACATGTTCATCTTCACTAACACTTTCATTTCATCTATAACTTATCATTTTAATTCTTCCCATTTCGACTAGCTTTTTTGTTAACTCCAACTCACTTTTATTAATCTCTATAATACTCGATCCACGTAAATACACCAAGAAATAAAACATAAGTATATCATCTTTTCATGAAATTTCTACACTCTTTTTACATCATCATAATACAAAAAACAGAATATCCAAGTTCTTCTCATTTCAAGAACTCTATACTAGTCTTTTCTTTAACTTTAACTCACTCTAATTCATCTCTATATATCAACTTATAATTCACCTTTTTCATATACCCAAAATAGAACATATTTATATCATTCCTTCGTTCACATTTTTGCACTCCTTCTATACACAAAAAATTAAGTCATAAACTCATTTCCATATTCATCAACTTTCAATTCTCATTAAGACATCAATTTCATAACCAACCTATCTCAAAAACATTTTTAACACAACTCATGATCTATTGCTCATCATATATTTAAAAAATATGACATAATCATACTTACTACCTCATCCATGTATCATCACTATTCAGCTCCTTTTCACTATCATTTAATCTCAAGATATCATCACAAATGCTTTTTGTTAACCAACCCATTCATAAAATTAATATACTAAAAGAAGAACATAAACTCATTTATTTTTTTCACCTACGTACAACACATATAAAACATCATTTTATGAACATTTAACCTCTAACTATCATTATGCATGTTTCATTCAACAAATCATAAAGAAGCTTACGATACTTGCTTGGTAAAACTCCCAACTCTTCAAAATCACGTGAACCCTAGCTTTCTATGATACACGATCATTAATAGTTAAGGGTGTTAGGGTTCGGTCTTTTTGTAGCAAATGAAGAAGACAATAAAATGATAGTGATAAGAAAGGTGAGAGCAAGGCTTACGTTGATAAGGGAAAGAGAGAGGTTCATAGGTGAAGAAGATGAAGAGTGAAATGAAAAGAAATTAACAAGAGGTGAGAACAAATGAACACAGAAAAAGGCAAATAAAAATGAAGATGGTCTTTCACCTGAGAGAGAGTGTCATAGGGGTTGATGCATGTCTCACTTGCCATATGTCCATTTCTTATGGTCTCATTTGGTTCTCTTAAATAACTAGTCTATTTGTCTCCAATTTTTACTCCAATTGTCACCCAATTTTTAATAACATACTCTCTACAAATCCTAATCCCATTAGCAAATTATTTCAACTGCCATATGACACTTATTTCTACTACCATAAATCAATTGTCTTGCCACTTGACATTTTTTTAGTCCAAAAATACTCATAATTTTGGAAATTTCCTAAATTTTACCAAAATTCTAGATCAACAATTATTATCATAAAATCATTCAAGACAGGAAATCCACAATTCTCAATATAATCACTTTTATAAAACAATTATACCCAAAAAATGTCAATGAATGCATGCACAATCATTTAACGTTAACAATAATTAGTATTCATATGTGTGTGTATGTTATATTATGCATGAGCATGAAATGCACTTTCTAACTTCTCAATAATCTCTCATGTACACTATTCTAGGGTGCTAACCCTTAACATGGGATAACGGGATGTTACAGTGTTCCTACATAAGTCAGGTTATTAAAGAAGCATAATGCATCAGTAAGCTAGATGAAGTTGAAGTGGCATCATGTAGATTTTGTGTTAGTAATTATCATTTATCATTAAATATACAAGAAGTACTTTAGTTAATGCTCTTAAAAAAAGAAATTAAAAAAGGTCCAAAAATGGAAATGGTCTTACTAGAAAAGTCCTCTTCTCTTTACTTATGGTAAACTTTAGTGCACCTCTCATTTGATCCCTCTACTTAATAATTTGTGTTAAGGTATAAGAGGCATTAGGATTTAACTTTGCTTTATAAAAAATTCTACCTTTTAGAAATCATAAAGAATTTATTTCATTGATAATGATTGTTCATTGAGAATAATTCTAAATTTTTTTGTATAACAGAAATTTGTTGGTTTTCATTAGGAAGGCTAAAATTTTTTAAAAATGAAACGAGTTTCATCATCATCAGAAACATCCTGTTGAAGTCCCACTGAGGTGAGGGGTCTGGGGAGATCTGATAGTATGCAGCCTTACGCCTACATCGTAGAGAAACTGTTTTTGATAGACCCATGTGCAATGTGTCCTGAAGATCTTAAACATTATAAATGGATGGGCATACATTTCTAAGAAATAAAAGTAAAATAAATAATAAATCAAACGAACATAAAGGGTAAGAAAAACAACTAAATACAAAAATACAACACAATACAAATAAATAATAAAGAGAAACAATAATCATAATATTAAGAAAAACAACGAGCAAGAGTAATAAATATAACACAAAATAACGAGCATGTAGAAGATGTCTAACATTAGTAATAAACGTTAAGAGAATTACGTGCTAGAACATACTTGTACCGACCACGAAAAACCCGTATAGGAGTAACTCTAACTAGGCCTGTCAAAACCTTAATTAAACTACATAGGAACTAAACTAAGTTATACACCCTAGAAGGCACATACTAAACAATAAATGCAAAGGGCATAGGTTATTATAACCAACAAGAAAGTGAATGTCCTCTTTTAAGATAGAACCCTAACCCTATCCTAGTGCGCCAAAGTTTCTCATTGTGAGCTAAGCCCTCAATATGATCCAACCTATCTATATCATTCTTGATCACTTCCTCTTAGTTATTTTAGGCCTTCCTTTTTTCCTCTTACAGTCTCTAGGTATTATTTTCTCGCATCTTCTCACTGGAGCATCAATGTGTCTACTCTTAACATATCCGAACCATCTAAGTCATGCCTCTCTTAATTTGCCATTTATACCAGCCACCTTTAATTTGTCTCCTCTTTAAATGAAACGAGTTTATAGTAAACAAAAGAATTCAATTGGATTTAGAATATTTTTTTGAATAAAAGATGAACTTTATTTATTAAAATAAATAATTATGTTCTTGGATGAAAGAGAGATTCTCAATTTTAAAATCTAAAAAGACTAATACGAACAAATTAGGTTGATTTTCAAAATTTTGATACACTATAATTAATAAAAAAGCACGATTGAAAAATTAAATACATCTAAAATATAGAAATTTTAAACCAATGATGTTTAATAAAGCTCAAATGAGTTTGAAAAAATATAATAGCTTAAACTAGGTGGCTTAAATTGAACTCAAAATTTTAAAATGATAGGCCTTAATTGATTGAAGACTTTTTTTAAAAAAATATTTTTATTCTATCTAGCTTTTAGACCTAGAGAAATTATGATCTTAACCCATTATTGGGCTAAATAAAAAATAGTTATCAAAACTTGTGCATTTGAAGAGTTATGGCAATTGGATTTTTTATTCCTTTTCAATCACTACTTTTATTTAAACGGTTATTTTATTTGTGTGATCTCTTGTTCCTCTCACTGTTATCCTAAATTAGCCCAAGTATTAATCATATAAGACCATTTGCAAGCAAAAATATATTTATGCAATGAATTTTTAAAAAAAATTTAACTTAAGGATTTGAATTGGATTATTAGAGATTTGGGTCCAACCTTAGGTTCTTTTACAAAATTTGAAGGCCTAAAGTAAGGTTTTTAAGAATGTAGTACTTAGGTCCAATTTTATTAAGAGTATTTGTTTTTAAAACAATGAGCCTAAGGATAAATATGAAATTAAAAAACATTTAATATTTTTTAGCTATGATAATAATAGATTATAAGAAGGATGTGTTAGGCCCAATTTGACATATTTAATTCTTTGGGATTCTTTATTAAACTTTGATATAATAATGATTGAATATAGTAATAATAAGCTCGACTTAACCTCGTATTTTAAGGTAACAATAACCTCATATTTTAAGGTAACAATTACCAGGTTATGGTCCTTAAAAAGAAATGATTTGATGTAATATATTTAATACAAACTTAGCCATCTCTATACTTAACATAATTTAACCCGATTTAAAAACAAAAATAAATTAACTAAAAGAGATGATTTGATGCAAATTTATTACAAACTTAGCCCATATCTCTATACTTGACATAATTGAACCTAACCTAAAAAAAATAATTAATTAACATTTGCCTTGAATGGATAAAAATAACTTGCAAAAAATGTTTATGAAAATCAAGAATGGGTGAATCTCAATTTCTAAACAATAATTTTCATTAAAATAACAAATTGCATTGATGTAAATATAAACTCAAAAATATTGAGTAGATAATGAAGGAATTACTAGGTCCCCAGGAAGAGGAAATGCATTGATAGAGGTGTAGTTATAGATTGGGGAGAGTATTCTTAAATGAAAGCAGTCTATAGATTCCCTAGTTCAATCCTCATAAGTTAGCCACTCAAAGAATCCTACTCTAATGATTGCTTTCAAAACTACTTTGGAAACCCCTATTGTTATATTGAATAAAGAATCTTCATGTGCCATTAAGAAGAAACCTAACTGTAAATCTAAGAGGAATGGGCATAATAGCTCCTTTTCTTAATGATGAACATTATTACTTAAAACATTTGGGGTTTAAATAACCTAAATAGACAAGTGTTGAAGGAGTTCTTAACTTTTAAAAAGTCAAGTTTTGTTGGTTTAATTGAAACCAAAATAAAGAGTTCTCAATTCCAAAAGGAACTATGGTTTTTAGATAATAAGCAGATCACACTATGTAATCTCACAATAATGACCACATCATTGTCTATTTTGACCTTAATCTTTTATACCAACATCATTAGAGCTGTTTTGATTAATACATCAATTGCCAAGTTATACTAATCCATTCTCATTTGTTCTTAAATATTACTATGATATATCCTACTAATCTATAGTTTTAAAGAAAGTATCTTTAGGATGATCTAACTTCTCTGTAGGTTGGATTCTCTTTGGTTTTAGAAAGTGTTTTTAGCTGTACTTTACTTGCTTAAAAGGTGAATGGAAGATCTAAGTTGAAGAGTTGTAACAATGATTTTTGTAAATTTATTAGTAGTGGAGCTATAATAGAACCAATGTTCACTAACAACTACTTTACTTAGAATAATAAGCAAAGTGATACCAAAATTCTTAAAAAAAAAGCTTGATAGGTGCCTGATAAACTATCCTTTACATGTCTAACTTTCCACATAACTTTGCTTACTTTTACACTCCCCTTAACTTTTATCATACTCCAACCAAAGTTTACTTTAATATGAGAGAGATTAAAAGGAATTCACCTTTTAAAGTTTATTAACTCTTTTTTGGAAGATCCAGGATTTAGAGACCACAATGAGAGGTTTGAGTGCCCAAGCAGTATACTGTAAGGCTATAGGTGTGTGTAGAAGCTATAAGCTATCAAAAGAGAACAAATAAAATTAAATAAAAGGAGATGTAACTCCTTAATATATGATAAACATACATCTTTGGTGTCCCTCAATATGATCTAGGAAAAATTGAGAACTAAACCAAACGATGAGACATTTAAATTTCTTGAAGGCTCAACTCTAAATAGTTATGTGGAATCTCTTGAAATGTGATATTCCTTGCCAAAATAGAATTCTATGATTAACTGGTTTAGTAACATATCAAGTAACACCAAATTCTTCCACAATGTGATTTTGGTCACTAGAAAAATAAAGAAATAATATCTATAAAAAAAACTAGATGGAATTGTTTTATTGATCATTAAAAGTTGAAAGAATTGGCTTTTGATCACTTTAATATATTATTAGGTACTAATGATGTTGTAAGTCCTTTATGAATAGAGGATATAAGTTGTTTAGTATAAGCCATCTCAAGGGATCAAATTGACTTGCTCGATAAAGAGGTTACTATAAATGAAATAAAGAAGCCCTCTTTAACATGAAACTTGAAAACAATCCTAGACCTAGTAGATTTAATGCAAGATTCTTCTAGACTACTTAGGATAAATAAAATGAAATGCTTTTTATCACCATCCATGAATTCTTTGGAAGAGGAAAATTATTAAAGGAATTTAACAAATTCTTTATGTGTTTAATCCCTAAGATCCCAAACCTAATTTCCCTATTTAACTATAGACCCTTCTCATGCCATAAGATGATTTATAAGCTCATCTTCGAGTTATTGGCTTATGAATTAAAGGTTAATTTTAAGAAAATCTTATCCTTTATTAAGGGCCTTATATTCAATGAACAAAATTGGTGGAAATAATAAGTTGTGATTTGAATATTGACTTCATTAAGGCTTTTGATTCCTTAAAATGGAATTTCTTGTTTAGTTTAATTTAGTTTTATTTTTCCTTAAAAAGTTCACTAATAAGGTTAAGCAATGTATCACTCTTAGCCTCATGCTCTATCTTGGTTAGTGTTGAACTAACAAACTTATTTAAAGTGACTAAGGGACTTAAGCAGGGATACCCTTTATTCCCTTACCTATTTTCCATCAGTACAAAGGTCCTTAGCAGACTCATTGGTTCCAAGGAATCCAATTTTAAATATCATTATAGATGTAACAAAATTGCCATTTTAAACCTTTTTTTTGTATATGATCTTCTATTACTATATGGGGCTAGAAAGGAATCTGTGGAGGTTTTTACCAAATCCGTAGATCATTTCAAAGACATTTCAATGTTGAGATACAATCCTTTTAAAAGTAACTTTTATATATCAACAGGAACTAGAGAAACAAAGAAGCTCTTAGAAATTACTAAAGGTTTTAAGCACAAACATCTTCCTTTTAAATAATTAGGGATTACTATCATCACTATAAGGATATTGTCATTCTTCGATTGCATACCTCTCATAAATCTATTCACAAAAGTCGAAGAAGTTGATGCAATAGGGCCTTTTCCTATAGGAGAAAACTAAAAATCATTAGCTCCATTTTGAGTAATCTTTTTATTGGTTTCTCACATTGGCACCCTAGAGGAGAAAATTAGGTCTATTAAAAAGCTAATCAGGAAATTCCCATGGTTAGGGCTCTAAGAGAAAGGTAAGGTGACTATAGTTAAATGGATTAAACTTATGTGAACAAAGAGGGTCAGGATCTTAAGGTTAACTCTATTAGAACCTTAACATATGTATTTCTAATGAAACGCCTACGAAAGATTTTCATAGATAAGGAGTCACCTTAGGTTGAATGGCTTCATACACAGTTCTTAAAAGGTGAGAGATGTGTATAGTAAAAAAAGCAAATACCTCATAAACCCTTAGATAGATTGTACTGATAAAGGACCTAGAGAGCTATAATTAAAATATAAAACTTCGAATGGTAATGGTACTTCCCATTGGTTTTTCAATTAGAACAAGTTAGGTCTTTCATTTAAACTTTAAGATATTGATTTACTCAAAGTATGTACTCTTATTAGCACTAATGTTAAGGCAATCATGTAAGAGGATATATGGAGCTAGCTAATTCATGTTTCAAGGGGTTTTGGACTAGTACTGATTGGAGTTAGGTAAATATAGTGCCCTAGAAAGCAAGTATATTTACAGATAACTTAATTTTCTTCCTGTTACTTTTGTAATGAAAATATTTATTATTAATAAATCAAAAAAGTTTGGTTTTATTTGTATAAGTATTATATATCTAGTCATAAGGTATCAAGATTCTTTTGTAAATAATTTACATATACATGGAGATGTATGGGAAACTTGTGTATTATTAGAATCTAAATTGGTTGATTCATAGTTGAATAATCAAGTTAGTCACTTGATTATAGTTTAGACTATAGTGTTGTGATTTATCTCCGTGTAAGTAAAAAGGTTTACTTCAAGGGAATGATGAGTTTTATATCATGATAGTAATTGACTATCGATAATGGCACTATTAAATGAATTTGGAATCAAGTATGTTTTTAAAGAATAAAGTAGGCCATTACTTTAATCTTAAAACATACACCTTAGCATTCATTTTTTACAAACCCCAATCTTGATGAGTGTTGAACTCATATATGTTTCATTATAATTCTTGACCTGATCAGAATGAATTTTTACATAGTATAAATCTAGTGTCTACATGTTGGAACTATTAATTGAAACATGTATTATGGAATATTCACTCAAATAAAGAGTTTATAGTGATATCATCACTTCTAGATATTTTAAGGAGATCGGTGATTAAATGGGTTCCAGTAGTTTTATGGACTAGCTATCTATCAAGTCTTAACACCAACGTGAGATCTTGTGTGTTAATCACCATATAGAGTCAAACGGGAGATCTAGAAGGAAAAACCAACATAAGGGCAAATCGGTAATTTTACCCTTTATTATGTGGATGGCTATAATATGGTTCATAATAAAGTTTGTAATCATACATCTTATTTGAAACATGTGTTCTCATAATATTTAGTAATTTAAGAGTTCAACTAATTGTCTTTAGTGGAATGACATTTGGTTAATAAGCTGGAATTAATTCTAATAAGATTAAATTATTTTCGGGCTTATTAGAGCTCGAATTATATAAGTCCAATTAGATTCCCCACTTGACTTCTAGGAAGGTTATCAAGTAAAGTAAGAAATATAAATAGAGATTTTTAAGCCTATGATTGAATGTTGGGTTACACTAATTAATTGTTAGTTAGTAGCCCAAATGAACATTTAATATTGGGTTAGACTTTGGTTTGATTTTATTAATTAGATTAATTAAATTGAAACAAAGTTATTAAAAATGGGAGGGTATATTTTGGTTTTTTTATAGCTAAATGTGCAGCTGCACATTTAGCATTGAATTTCCAAATTAAAGATGGTTTTTATCATAGTTTATCATCATTAAATGAAGTAATGATCTTATCATTAAATGGTTTAACGGTTATCTTTTAATGATGGAATGTAACCTTTTAGCATTCATATGATTAAAGAAAGGAAGAGGTACAGTTGATGTACTCTCTTTTCCTTTTTTCATCCATAACCGAAAATGAGAGGGTCTCATTTAGGTTATTGGTCTTTTCATATAGCCATCTTTAACAAATGAGAAGAGTCTCATTTATTGGCTTCTTTATGATTGATTAAAGAATGAAGTGATGAGTTAGATGCATATCATTTCCTTCTTTCATGTTAACCGAAATTGAGAGAGAGTGAGAAGATTTTGTTCTTGCATTTTTTGACTCACTCTCCCCTCTCTTCCATACACAGTCGAAACTTGAATGAGAAGAGTCTCATTTTTGGTTTCTTTCATGTAAGAAAAAACTCCTCAAAATATTTATTCTCCTATCCCATCAAAGGATCCTGTTAACCAAGTTGTCCAAGAAGAACAAATAGTGGAACGGATTGGTTGAGGATACAACAATAAGGAAAGGATAGATTGACAAAGGAAAGGATACAAAATCAAGGAGTCAAAGCTATAGCAAGGATTCAGAGAGGATACAAAAGCAAGGATTCAAAGCTGTAGCAAGGAGTCGGTATAAATTTCTACCATCTTGTTTTTATGTTAATTATTTTCCTTATACCGTATCATATATGGCTAAAACATGTTCATTTGGTTATGTTGATTTTGCTGCGTTTTGATTTCAATTTTTTTTGAAATCTACTATTTTAGCCAAATCTTGGATGCTTTTATTTTCGATCCAACAATTGGTATCAGAGCCATTTTATTATGCATGATTTCGGTTCCATATGTGATGTATAGATTGGAAATTAAATTTTGTATACTGCATATTTTTAGGTGATAGAAAATATGTGGTGTACGTTTCACTCTTTTGGTTGTCCATAGAATATAGTTTTATCTTGTAAGTTTTCTTCGTTTGGTTTGTAACAAAGGAGTCGCCTATCATCGTCATGTTTCCTCCTTGGTTTCATTTTTTTTGTTTTCTTTGGTTTTGTAATGTACAAAATTCTGTAATATTAACAATGGAGCAGCCATGGATCGAAGAAAAGACAAGGTAATGGTTTCGGTGTATTCTTTAGTGTATTGGAAAAGTTTCAATTTTATGAAAACCAAAGTGCTGGAATTTTGTTTTAACAAATTTTCGATTTTATGAAAACCAAAGTGTTGGAACTTTTCTTTTGATAAAGTTTCGGTTTTATGAAACACAAGTTCTGGAATTTTTGAGTGTCAGATTTATTAGAAACAAGTGCTGAAATTTTTAGTTTCATATTGCCAAAGTTTCGGTTTTGATGAAAAACAAGTGTTAGAATTTTTGTTTTCAAAGTGACAAAATTCCTCTTTATGAAAATGCCATTACAAACTTTTTTATCGAATGGGCCAGGTCATGTGGATAAAGAGTTCGAAGTAGAAGATCCAAGTTCAAGAAGACATTTTTGGGCCTAAAAACCTTTTAATTTTATTTATGTTATAGGATGGACAATCAAAAGTGGCATATTAGTTAATAAGATGAATGTATAAATGGATCCAAATAGTATGTGATATTATGTGATTTTATGCCATTTAGAAAATTGTTAACCCTAGGCTTTGCCATGCATTCATTATATATAAGATATATATTGAAACAATATAGGATGGATAATAAATTGCATCTAGACAAAATGGTATCTTTTAAAACTTAAAGACCAAAATGATTGAGTGGGAAAGGGTGCTTTTGTGAGAGTCCACGGTCTCTATGTGATGGCCCGTTTGTATGTGGTGAAGTGTTACTCCTTACAAGAGTGGATGAATCCTAGATCTTGCATAGTTGGGTCTCCTTAAGGATAAGTCCACTCATTGGTAGTGAATGTGACCTCCTACCGAGATATGGTTTGCAAGTAACTTTAGTGGATGAATCAAATGGTTACAAACTCAACATATTTTATCAATAACCCTCCCATCGTAGCTTTGTTGGTAAAAGTATGGGCCAAATGATGACTCTTCTCAAAAAGTTAGGTATGAAGATGCTTGGTTGTTTTTAAGTGGGAAGATCCTAGTTTTTCTTTTAATAGACAAGGTGACCTACCGTCACTTAGTCCATTATAAATAAGAAAAATCACTGTCTCATAAAGTTTTAATTTTTTTTTAAGTTATGTTAAATCTATCATTATGCAGACACGCATCATGATTTTATATAAAGCTCTAATATTGGTGACTAAAATGTTCATGCCTTAACAATTTATATTTTCAGACATAATCAACCACAATATGAATCCACTCACCTTGCTCTTAACTAATAACAAATTGGAAATTGAAAAGAATTTTAATGAATGAAAACGTAACCTTGACATTGTTTTTCAATATGAATGAATTTCATAGGTATTAATGGACAATGAGCCTGCACCTCCAGGTGGCAATTCAACTTATGAATAAGTCCAACAATATGAGTGATGGCAGAATACTGATAAGACTACTAAGTGTTATATTCTAGCTTCTGTCAGCAGAATATTGCAAAAGCAAATTGCTTGCATGAAAACTACTGGTGTAATAGTCCATCACCTACATGAGATGTTTAACGTGAGGATCAGGTCTGCAAGAAGTCAAAGTTATAGGAAGGATTCAAAGAGGATACAAAAGCAAGGAGTTAAAGTTGTAGCTAGGAGTCGGTATAAATTTCTACCATCTTGTACTTATGTTAATTATTTTCTTTATACCGTATCATGTATGACTAAAGCATATTGATTTGGTTATGTTGATTTCACTGCGTTTTGATTTCAAAAAAAGTTTTGAAATCTACCGTTTTAGCCTAATCTTGCATGCTTTTGTTTTCGATCCAACAATACTAGAAAACCTCCTACATATTTCCTTAGCCGCTTTAAAGAGGACACTATTCTCAAATTACTCTTGTAAGGAGTTACTAATGGGATAATAAGGAAAGGTGTTATAGGACAAGTAGGTTTAGAAAAAATAATCCCTAGCACATCATTCATGCTTTAGTTTGCAATAAATTATAGATTACGTACAAAAGATGCTCTAGAATTCCCTTAGGTAGACTTTGTGTGATATGTAAAGACAAGGATGAAGCTATAGACGATTTATTTTTCAAATGTAGTTTCTCCTCTAAAATTTATGGGAAAATATCATTGGTTAGGCTATAAGATCAAATGTTCTATAAAGGGAGACCTTAAGCTTTTAGGGACGAAATGAAACTAGGAGATCTTTAGGGATGCCTAAACCAATAAATAGGTCATTAGTCAAAGGCTTATTGATAAGATAAGGAAGCTACCATAGCCAGAGGATTGAATCCAACATTATGTCCAAGCTTGGTAAGTCAAAGAAACTTCTGAAAATGAGAGTTAAGAATTTACTGAAGTAATTCACACTTTCATTAAATTTTCAATTATAACCCTAACTTTAAAAAGTAACAATAAAATGTCTAAACTTTCAATCTTTTCAATTTTATCAAGTAGCAATAAAATGTCTAAACTTTCAATCTTTTCAATTTTATCTCGAACTTTAAAAAGTAGCAATAAATTGCTCAAACTTTCAATTTTTTCAATTCTAGCTCGACATTAGTGTTTCCTTTAAGTTTGTTGACGTGACTTCCTATTTGTTTCAGAAACCTTAACTATTAATACACGTTAGCCAAAATTAACACAACAAATGAAGATTAATGAAATGACATCATTTAAACACATAATTAAATTGACATCGTTGAAGATTAATGAAACGACATCATTTAAACACATAATTAAATTGACATCGTTGAAGATTAATGAAATGAAATCATTTAAACACATAATTAAAATGACACCGTTGTTTAAAAATGACCTAAATTAGATTACTCAACCTCGACAATCTTATACGTTAATTTCAATTTTTTCCTTCGTTTTCATGTTTTTCTCTTGAGGCCCTCACACTTTGATTTTCACATTATGCAGCCTCGATGTCCTCACTAAGGGAATTAAGAGAATGAACTAAAAATAAAGAGCTTACTAGTATAGTATGCTATAATACGACAGTAATTTGGGATGTCAGTAGAACAGACAAAAAACAAAGGATTGAGGGCATCAAGAGAACAACATATAACGTTGAGCTAGAATTGAAGAAAATTGAAAGTTTGAGTATTTTATTGCCACCTTTTGAAGTTTAGGCTAGAATTAGAAAAAAAATTGAAAGCTTGAGCATTTTATTGCTACTTTTTTAAGTTTAGGCTATAATTGAAAAATTGACAAAAGTTTGGGCTTTTATTGGTAATTAACCCAAAAATTTTTGTAGCAGCTCAAATATTCTTTTGTTGACAAAAGATAAAAATGATTGCAATAAAATCAACTTGAACACTCCTAATGCTAATGCTTGTAGTTTATAATAATTGGTAGAGTTTTCCTATTATTTGTCTATATAAACGTGACTCACTAACCATGATTAACCACTAGTCCTAACTTCCTTATGATGTTCCTTAAATGGATCACCTTATTCATGTATTAATACCCTTAATATACGTTTCACATTTTTTGATAAAGCGTAAAGGTATATATACACAATCTCTTTGTAAGGTATTTAAAAAAGTTTTTGATATTCTTCCATCATAACATAAGGTCATTATATCTTAAGCAAAATGTTCTAAGATTGGGTTAAAGAAATTGACACGAAGATTTATAATTGTCCATCAACCCTTAATAGCTAGCAAATTCATAATTCTCCCAAACTTCTCGTTAAAGCAATTGTGATCCTTTTATGATAATTTTGTATAGTATGATGTCAATTTTTGAACATTACTTTACTTTCTTTTTACCATGTATGCTCTAGTAATGTAAAATATGCTTATCCAAAATTGAGCTCATTTAATAGATTCTCAACATTTTAGAAAGGAATATCATCTTTTGCTCCTTTGTTTTCTCTCCTCTCCAGACTTTAATGAATAATGATTCCATATTATTTTACATAATGACTGATTTATGTTTCTATAACAAAAACTTAAAAGAAATTAGACTATATATGTACATATAAAAAATAATGAAATGAAATTTAAATTCCTAAAATATAAGATTTTTAAAAAATGAATTTTGAAAGTAAAAATGAATAAAAAGATTTTTTTGAAATGATACATTTTGCTTAAAAGCCAATTTTAAAATGCAATAATCATTTGAAGCCAATAAGGTTGCATGAATTAATAGAAAATCCAAAAGAAAATTATCTCTCAATTTATTCAAATCATGCATGACATAAAAAAGGAGTAAAGTTTAAGAAAGATAAGTTGGTTCCCTTTGATGTTCACACTAAATCTTGACATCTCATAAAGATTGATATATGGGTTAGCTCTAAGCTAACTAATATACTGAGTTTGAGGGTTACTAAAGATTAGTTGAGCCTCCTAAAGGAGTGATGAGTGTGAAATAAATGATTTGGTTTAGATTATTTCTCCCATCTTCTCAAAGTTTTGATCCTAAAAGGGATAATGAATCGTTATAGACGGGCAAATTTATTGGGCGCCATCCTAAGCACAACGCTACCAAGGCAATCATTTATGGGATTTTAATGTCAGAACAACATAGGGAAAATATATAGATATAAATATATGATGTGAGTGCTCACCTATGTCCAAAAGGTTGTTATATAACCTTTCATAGACTTTGCCCTTTTTTAGTTACCTCGTCTATTGATAGTTGTAGATTAAATCGTGTTTTTGTAGGTAGTTTAGTTTGTATTTAGTTGTTAATTTGATTTTTTAGTGCGTGTTTAGGTTAGAATTGTGTTAGGTAGTAGATATTTATTTTTTAAGCATTTTGTGGGTTAAAATATGCTTTTGAGCTACAATTTTATATATTTTAGGTGTCTTGATGAGATTGCTAGTATTTCAGGGCAAGTATTGAAGAACAAAGAAGATTCGGAGGAGAGCCAGACCTAAAACCAGGGCCATGATCATGACAAAATCGAATGCAAGGGGTCATGATCATGGCATGTTGTGCCATGATTATGACAGAGAGCCAAGCAAAGGGGACATGATTATAGCACTATGGGCCATGATCATGACCTGCGTGACATAACATGCCCATAACCTTACCAACTTGAGTTTTTGAGGGACTTTTTGGACCTTTAAGATCTAAAAAAAGTCCTAGAGTTGCCAAAATTAGAAAGCCTATAAAAGGCATTTTGATGAAACCCTATGGAGAGCCTCCATTTTGCTACATTTGAAAACCTTTAAGAAAGAAGAGAGAAGAGGAAGAAGAGGAGAGAGAGGAGTGTGCTACTGTAGCTACTACATTCTCGGGCCATCCCGATCCTTTCCAAGATACATTTCCATTTCGTCTTGTTATTCTTTTCTTTGAATGTATACGATGATGATGATAGATTTGGATTGGATGATGTTCTAAACTCTTTAGGGGTTTTGAGTTGACTTAATGTTAATCTAGTTATCTTTTATGTTGATTGATTGGGTGTTGTGATTAATTGCGATGTTTACGTGTTTCGATAGTAAATTGAGAGGGTGAATCAAATAAAAATTATTGGGTTGGATTAATGAGAATTAATTGACTTGATAGGCTACACAATTAACCAAATCGGTAATTTATATGGAGAGAGATCCCATGTGAGGAACTAATTGTTCATTAGAACACTTAAGAACTTATTAGGTAATGAGCTAATCATTAATTGAGAGATTATATTTTCAGATACTTGATATAATTAGGGATTGTCAATTAAGGCTTAGTGATTATAACTCGAGAGATAGTAATCCACCTTTTAATAGTCTAGAATCGACATTATATTAACACGTACGTGACTAGATTAGCATTGATGATAAGATAAATCCCCCTCCTTGATAATCAGTCAATTCTTTTTGATTGATTTTCAATTGTCAAATTGGTGGTGCTTATTTTAATTTCCTTGCTTGATATAGAATTCTTGTTTCTATCATTCCATATTCTTGTTTTTATTTCCATATTCTTGTATTTACTTTTCTGATTAGTTTTTCTTTTCATTTTAATTATCAGTTAGGCCTTAGACAACTTAGAATTCGATTAGTTCACCAAGTCCTCGAGGGATCGACACCTCTTATATTACACTCACGATTTAAAAAGAGAGAAAGAAGAGAGAGAGAAGAAGAAGAGGAAGAAGAAGTAGGACTTTGACGCTGATGCCTTCCCAGAGAAGTGGGTCTCCTAACATTGTTGCCGTCCTAGATTATCCGATCCAAGTTCTTTCTCCTTTCCATTTTTGTTTGTATTCATTCAATGTATAAGATTGAAATGGATTGTATGATGATGGATTTTGGATTGTTGATGATGTTCTAACTCTTCCTTTGGGATTTACCTTGATTTAATGCTAATATAGTCATTTTTGTGTTTTATTGATTAGGTGTTGTGATTAATTGCGGTATTTGCATATTTCGATAATAAAGTGAGAGGGTGAACCGGATAAAAATGATTAGATTGGATTAACAAGAGTTATGCGATTTAACAAATCATGTGATTAATCTTATCGAGTTTAGTGCAAAGAGAGATCCTACGTGAGTCCTGGTAGTTTATTAGAGGGCTTAAGATCTAATTAGAATTTTTGGGTATTTTGTTAATTGAGAGAGCAAACTCTATCATTTAATTAAGGTTTATGAATTAGGGTTTAACGATTATAACTTGATAAAGAATAATTGACACTTTGATAGTCTAGAACTGACACTACAATAATGCATAAATAGCTATATTAGCATTAATGGTAAGAAAATTCCCTCTCTTATAACTTGGTAATTTCCCTTAAGTGATTTTCATTGTGACATGTGTTGCTCAATTTACCTTATTTGTGTCTTAATTTCCCAAATCAAATTCATGCTAATCAAATTCCCATATTTACTTTTTTGTGCATTTTTATTTTTTATTTTATTTCATTTTATTAATTTTCTAGCCTTAGATAACCTATGATTAGATTAGTTCACCCTCCTCGTAGGATTAACCCTTTATATATTACAATTCCCGACCTGTGCTCTTACGGTAATTGAAGGCTATAAATTGTAAAACTCGACACCTTCGAACAAGTTTTTGGCTCCATTGCTGGGGTGTTGTAGGATTAGTTTAATTCTTTTAGTATAAGGAGTTATTACCTTTTCTTGTGATTTTGGTACCTAATCACAAGAAATATATATTTAAAAAAAAAGACGAAATTTTGGGCGCAAGGTAGATGACACATCAATTTGGACATTACTAGGCAATTGTGAGGAGTGTAAAAGGTTGAATGATAGAGGAAATAGATTATAGGAATCAAAGGACCACCCTTGCAGACTTCAATAAGGAAAAATTTGGTTGGTAAAGTCATCATTCTTATTAGAACATATACAATCCGGGGTGGCAAAACCACCCAAATTTCTATTGGTATAATAATTTAAAGGCTCATTTTTTACATCCTATCAGGATTTCAACTAGATGAGTCCAGTTCATGGATTCTAAATTGAACAAGATCATGGAAAAGCTCATGAACATAGAAGAGGCCCAGAAGAGATTGGAAGAGAAGTTTAACCAAGTAACAGAAGATCATGCCTCTTCTATTCACAACCTAGAGGTTCTAATGGGCTAACTTTCTAGGGAATTTTGTAAGCAAAGTGTGGAAAATTATCTCTACAACATGAAAGTAAATTCAAAAGAGTAATGTAAGACTAACACACTTAGGAGTGGGTAAGAGTTAGGATAACCAATGGATAGATCAGCTGAAACCCACTCTGTAGAAGATTAAGAGAAGCAAAAAAAGAATGAAGAAAAGAATGAGGACCCTTCCTATGTTCCTCCCTCGCCTTACTTATTAAACTTACCATTTGTAAAAATTGATGTGTTCAAATCTTTAAAAGAACAAGACGTAGAAGAACATAAAGGTTGAAGAAGACACGGAAGTCTCTATTCATAAAGTGCAAGAAGAAGAGGAGAAGGGGGTGGCTGAGGAAAGATACGAACAACTCACCCTCTTATACGAAAAATTGCTGGATTCAGTGGAAGATTCAGGGAGTTTTGTTATTCCCTATTTTGTTGACAATTTGTCATCGAAAAGGACATTACTAAACTTATTAAGTTTCCTTAATTTGATAGATTATTTCTTTTCCATTATCTTACAATTTGTAGCTTATTTGTAAGCTACAAAATTGATGTTGAATGAGAAGGGTGGAAGCAAGTCACTCATAATTGACCTAGGCTAAGCTTTCAAGGATGCAAGATCAAGCTAACAACCCTAAATTAGCACGTTTAGTTGTTAGATTTAAATTGGTGCATTGTTAGAATTGTTTTAAATTCCAAAAATAAGTTCTTAATGATTTGGATTGCTAACTCTCTTATTCTTTTTAAAGCAATTATAAAATAGGGCAGCAGTCTTAAGCATCAAGTGCATTTGTTCTCCGACATCGACATCATCACCACCTTAATCACCATGATGGGTTCTTATGATCTAACCCTTGTTCTTTTATTTTATTTTTATGTTTTTCTTATTATGTTGTTTTATTCCTACCTTATGTGTTGACTCTTCTTATGTGTTCTCCTCATACTGAGGACAATGTGTTGTTCAAGTGTGGGGAGGTGCGTGCATTGTTATATTTATGTTAACTGTGAATAGGTTGTATGCTTGTATGTTTTTTTTAATGTGAATTTTTCATATTGTATGATAGTTTGTTTAAGGTGTATGAAGTGAATTGTGTGAATGTGTTAATGAATAGGACTTAATGGGATAGATTTAGCTTTGAACATAGTCTTTTAGGATGTGAAGATTTATTAGCTTCCAAATTAGAGACCTAGGCTACTTTAACTAAATATGTAGTTTAGTTAGGATATGGTACTAGTATATTTACCCTAGGAATTTGTTACATTCATTTATAATTTTAGGCCAATGGAATAAGAAGCATTGCTAATATATTTTTATAAGAATGACTAGCAAAAACAATAAGGTAGGTAATGTGTTAAAAATGTGTTTTAAAAAAGTATAAATTTTAACTAAATAATTATTCCACTGGCCTTCGGGCTATGAATAGAGCTAGTAGTCAGTTGAGATTGTGATATAGCTGACTAATCGGATTGAAATTTATAAAAAATGTTTGCTTCTAAGTCAAAAGGCTATAATGACTGTTGGATCCCGTTTTCAGAGCCCAACATCCGACATGGGATCATGAAGCTTGAGCTTGGAGGGAGGCTTGGAAGTTGACAATTTAAAAGAAAATCCTTCAGAAGCAAAGGCGGGTTTCGCCGTGACGAACTTTGATTTCGCCATGGTGAACATATTGGAAAAATCCCACCCCTCGGGAATTTTATGCTACAGCGAATGATTTAACTTTCACCGCGACGACCATTTGGTCTCGTTGAGGTCACCGTGGCGAACTCACCACATCAACGAAAATAAAAACTTTGGGATAATTAAGCCGCGGTGAACTCTTAGCTTTACCGCTACGAAAACCCTTGATGTAGAGCCCACAACCCAAAACAAAATGAACCTAAAGCAGAACCCACAACCCAAAACAAAATGAACTTATACATAAACACATGCAATTTCCAAAATCCAAATACTTTGCAAAAATATGAAAAATCATAGACAAATCCAAACAAATATTTCATTAATATCAAAAGTGAGAGTTTTACAAAACTTTAATGGGCATTTCAAGCCACATTACAATATAAACCAAAGAAAAATAATTTGCAAAAGTAGAATTTCTCGAAATGTAACTAAAGCCTTGTTATATAAAAACTAATTTTGAAAGCAAAATAAGCCTAGTAGGAGTGATGCCTTGACTCTTGACTACTCGATCTCTTGCTTCTCACTTGAAGATGGGGCATAATAGGAGGGGGTGAGCTTAAAGCTCGTGGGAAACAAATTTTTAATTAAGAAACAAGCAAAAACCATTTTCAAAACTCATTTCCATTATACGTTTTTGAAACCAAAGTAATTTTTCATATAATTATCATCAAACACTTATTCCCTAGAATTCTCAATTTATGAAACAATTCATGAGCAATTTTAAATCATGTATGCATCAAACTTTGTCAACATATCATAAGCACATAAACACATCATAATGGTTTAGGTAGATCCATAAATATGACGCACTACACATTTTCACATAATGGTCCTGTGTAGTCGTAAACTTGAGGGAATCCATGAAGGAGCTCCGTGCCACTAGCGGGCAGGCGGGAGAAGCCTTTAACTTGGTCAACGTGCACGTGACATTCTTGAGGGACTACCACAAACCCACATAACACATATTTCATAACTTGTAAACTTATTGCCCAAAATGACACTTTTTTTTTGAAAACTTGCTTTTCATATGCTTGATATGTTTTGGAGACCATTTCTGAAAACATGATTTTGATAAACATGTATGTTTTCAAAGAGAAATCCTTTTCAAAGTATTTTCATCAATCATCAACACAATTCATGTAGCAAACATATAACAAGTTCACAATTCATTCAAGATGCAATAAAGGCAACATTGATGATGCAATTTAAATCATTAAACTTTCTTGATTTGAAGAAAACAATGAGTGGCTTAATTACTCTATTATAAACGTATACGCACCTTGATTTCCTTGATTAGGGATGTCTTTTCTCTTTCTCCTCTTGCCTATCTTGCCTCACTTGATTTCCTTAAACAACAACCAAAATTCCATTCAATTTAGTTTAGAAATCTAAAAGTTATACCTAAACAATTTCGGACTGTTCTTATGCTGAAACAAAATTCTATGCTCAACTTCCCCCCAAAAATTGAAATTCTTAGAAACTGAATTTAGACTTTATTCCTTATAAACTTTATCCCTATGTCTCTAGTTTACACCAAATCAAAAAATCAGTCCATTTGGACATCTACAGAAAAAGTTATGCCCAAAATACCAAAACATGTTCTGTAGGGAAATTAAAGCGAACTTGTCTAGAAACAAATTCCGAGAATGTGCTTCGCTACATTTTCAACCCATATCAAACTAAACCTTCTCTTCTACTTCATTTTCAACTTCCTTTCGACCCAATATCACTCAAAACAAATTCATAAACTACATTTGATCGTTAACCCTAAAAGAGAACACTTGTCTATATCATTCATCAACAACTTTCTACACATATTCAACTTCCTTTGAGTTTCATTTAACCAAACCCATGAAATTTAAAGCATAACTTACTTGTTGAAGCTTTAAAATCTTTAAACTCTTCAAGATTTCCCTAGCCTTTCTCTTTTTCTCCTCTTCTTCCTTTGCCTCCAACGACACTCTCCCTCTTTATCTTCTTACTCACAATTCTCTTCTTCTAAATTATACTCTTAATAATCATAAAATGACCCCTTTGCTCTCCAATAGAAGCTTTATATCTTTTAACTTTAAGTGACTTGCCAATTTTGCCCTTGATACATTCTTACAACATTAATACTTTAATTCCATCAATCCAAGCAATAAATCCTACTAACATTGACATGCTAATTACCTAAAAAAAATTAATCTATCAAGACCTCAAAATTAATTTAAGTCATGGTTATTCAATAAGAAAATAATTCGAGGGTCAACAATGACATTCTAACTAAGTTGTCTAATAAAAACATGACCTAGTTAAGTAACCGGATCGACATTCATCACAAATATTTGCCTTTGTTAAAAAAACTAGATTCAAGTCCATAAAAAGTAACAAAAAGAATGTTTTTCAAATAAAACCTACCAAACTTGTGAATAGCTTGACTTTTCATAAAAACTTACTTCGGAATAGTTACAAGTTTGATTGACCAAATAATTATCAATGTGTGTGTACAAATGATAGGGTAAGTAAACTTGACATTTGGGTCTTAATTAATATTTATGTTTAGTTCAGAGTAATTAGACATGGATTTTTCAGGTTAATAAGTTATAATAACTTGAAGGAATGTGTTTAGAGTTAAATTCCTTTTGTGAAGTTTGATGTCATTGCCTCATTATTGCATTTGTGTGTGTGTGTGTTTACTTGTTTTGCTTGGCTTTCTAAGTGACATTTTTATTTCATCTCGTTATTCTTTTCTTTGAATGTATCCGATGAATGTGATGATGATGATGAGTTTGGATTGGATGATGTTCTAAACTCTTTAGGGATTTTGAATTGATTCAATGTTAATATAGTTATCTTTTGTGTTGATTGATTAAGTGTTATGATTAATTATGGTGCCTGCATGTTGCGGTAATAAACTGAGCGGATGACTTGAATAAAAATGATTAGGTTAGATTAATGAGAGTTAAATGACTTAATAAACCACACGATTAATCAAATTAGTTATTTGTAAAGAGAGAGATCCCGTATGAGGACCCAATTGTTCATTAGGGCACTTAAAAACTAATTAGATTGTGGGCTGATCATTAATTGAGAGATTATATTTTTTGTTACTCCACCTAATTAGGGATTATCAATTACGGCTTAGTGATTGTAACTCAAGAGAGCGTAATCCACCTCTTGATAGTCTAAAACTGACACCATAATTGAAACACTGACATTGATGATAGGATAAATCCCCCTCCTTTATAATCAGTCAATTCTTCTTGGTTGATTTTCAATTGTCAAATTGGTGGTGCTCAATTTCATTTCCTTGCCTAATATAGAATTCTTGTTTTTGTCATTTCATATTCTCATATTTTCTTTTTTGTGTAGGTTTTCATTTCATTTTAATTATCTTTTAGACCTTAGACAATATAGAATTCGATTAGTTCACTGACTTCTTAAAGGATCAATATCTCTTATACTACACTCTCAACTCGAGCATTTGCGGTATTTTGAGGGTTTTAAATTGATTAAAAGTTGCTCAATATCTACCTACAAAATTGGAGAAGTAATAAGAAATAAAAAATATTTGAGTAACCACCTATTAATTTAAAGGAAGATAGAGAAAAAAGGAGAAATCTAATCCTAAGTAGAAGATTGATTTTCAAGATATATTGCAAAATATGGAAAGTATTAAAATTCTTTTTCAAAAATTAGGGAATTTAAGAAAATGAGGAGGTGGGGTTAAAAATGTTGAATAAATAAATATAATAGGTGATCAAATGCCTAGGATTAAGGGATTTCACCTAAGGCTTAAAAGTAATAGAGATGCTTATAGTTGTGTCATATAGCTTCAAAAGAAAATTTAGTTTTCGATAAAGTTTTATAAGGAAAGATAAAAATTTCAAAATGAAATGAGTTTGGTATAAACAACAGAGTTTCCTTGGGTTTAGACATACTTGTTAAATTAGAATTTATTTATTAGACTAAAGAAAGAGACTTTATGAAGGGACATTGTATGTTTGGGGGAATGTATCAAGGAACCATGGATTGTTCTAGAGGCTTTAACTATATATTGAACTCTTTTAAAGCAAAAAGACTTACAAGTATGGCAGGGAAAAGAACTCAAGAATTGCCTAAACTCATTAGGACTGGTTGACTTCACACATAAAGGTAGCTTATTTACTTGATCCAACAAACAAGAGAGATTGTATCAAATAAGAAAGAAAATAGATAGAGGGCTAGTAAGCTCAAAGTGGTTTGATAAGTTCCCTAACTCCTTAAGCTGGCTCAACAACCTAAGTTTTTCATACCACTCATCGTTAGTAACTAGAATGGATAAACATATAAGGAAATTGAGAAGTCTAGTCAAGTTCTTTAATTTCCTAAAAGAAGTAAAAGGCTATGAAGAAATAATCAAAAGAGGGTTGAATACAAAAGTTAATACGTATGAAGCATACAAACAAGTATCAAAAAAGGTAATCAATAAAGAAGACTTAAAGAAGCTACACAATTATCATTTCAAGAATTACATAAACAAATTGTTAGAGGAAAGTAGAAATGAACTAGATATGATCTTGAAACCAAGACCTAAGAAAAAGGGAGAGAAACAAACTAAACACCTACTTATCAGCACCAAATGCTCATAAATTCCCCTTAAAACAAAAAAGAAGAATCAATTGGCTGAAATAGGGTGACATAAATGCTTCCATTTTCTACAAAAGCATTCAATGCGAAAGGATTTCTAATAATATTTCAAGAATCATGGATTCTTCTAAAAACCCTTGCGTTGATTAAAAAAAAGTTAAAAGAGTTGACTTTCTTAATTTTAAGAACTCCTAGGCTCAAACTTCCCTTCCATTAGCTCTTCTACATCCACTATCTCAATTTATTCACATTTTATAACTCAAACGCAACAAGAAAACCTAATCCTAACTTGGAGATCAAAAATGCCCTTTTCAAGATCAAAAATGCCCTTTTTAGCATCAACCCTAATAAGTATCGAGGATCAAATGAATTTAATGCAGAATTATTTTAAAATTATATTGAGTAAGTTTTAATCTTATAAAACCCTTAATATTCTACAATTGAATAGATCTTAGCATAGTATATGAGGTGTTGATCCTTTGAGAAATTAGTGAACTAATTGAATCCTAATTTTTCTAAGGCTTAAAAGTGTAATTAAAATGAAAGTAAAAACTAAATAGAAAAGTAAACAATCAAATACGGAGTCATTGAAATAAGAATTCTAAATTAAAGCAAGAAATCAAATTTGAGCACCACCAATTGAGAATTGAAACTCAAACAAAGATGATTAAAAAATTATGAGAAAGTGATTTTATCCTATCATCATTGCTAACATAGTCACTTTTGTGTTAATGTGGTGTCGGTTCTAGACTTTTGAAGGGTGGATTAGTTTCTCTAGAGTGTAATCACTGAACCCTAAATCATAAACCTAACTAAATTGAGTTATCGAACATATAATCTCTCGATTAACAAAATAGCCCACAACCTAATTAGTTCTTAAGCATTCCAATAAACAACCCAGTCCCTACACGAGATCTCTCTCCATATAATTACCCATTTGATTATTTATGTGGTCTATTAGATCGCTTAATTCTCAGTAACCAACCTAATAATTTTGCATTCGGTTCACTCTCTCGATTTTTTGCCGAAGCAAGTAATTACAACAAATAATCATAACACTTGGCATCATTAATAACAAATAATCACAACACTCGACATCATTAACAACAAAAGCAACTAGATTAACATTTAATCAAGTATAAATCCCTAAAAGAAGTTAGAACATCCTTGAACCTAGGTTCATCATCATCAATTCCATCTCATACATCAAATGAACAAAATAAAAGATGAAAACAAAAAAAGATAACTTGGAGGATTGAAGGTTGAAGCTCCACCTTCTTTCTCTTTTTATCTCTCTTTCTTCTTCCTCTTCCCTTGCTTTTCCCCTAAAGTGGCAAATGGTGGCTCTCCCTTTTTAGGTCATTTCTATTGTATTATGTAGTCCTTTACTAATTGGGGTAAAAACTAGGTTTGACCGAGTCCCAAAAGCAGATAACCTACGAAAGAGCATCTGACATGATTTGTGGCCCTGGGTCTTCTGTCAAGCTTCCTCTAGATGTTCTTCGTTCTTCAATATCTGATCTTAAACACTAACAAATACATCAAAGCACCTCAAACACACAAGTTAAAGCTCAATAGCATGCTCTAACCTACATAACAATTGAAACACAATTATCTAACTAACTAACATAATTCTAAACCTAAACATGTATGAATCAATTAATTAACAACTAAAATCAACTGAAATGCCTATTAAAACATCATGCAACCTACAACTATCACATCCCCACACTTGAACTTTTGCTTTTCCTAAAAACACAAACAAAAAAAATAAAAAAACACACATATGCAATAATGGTACAATGGCATTGAACTTAATGAAACAAATTTAACTACTAATAAAATCCTTTAAGTTGTTCAAACTTATTAACTTATGAAATCTATTTCTAAGTACCTCGGACTAAATATAAATTGTAATCAAGAATTAATGTCAAATTCATTCACTCCTATCACTCACACACACACATTGATAATTAGTTAGTCAATCAAAATTGTAACTATCCTTAAGTAGGTTTTCATGAGAAATTATGCTATTCACTAAGATCAATAGGATTTATTAAACAACACATTATTTTTGTTACTTTTCATTAACATGAACCTATCCTTTTGAGACAAAGGCAAAAATTTATGATGAATGTCCCCTAATTACTCAACTAGGTCGTGTTTTTATTAAGCGGCTTGGTTGGATTGTCATTATAGCCTTTTGTCATGAAAGAAAACATTTGTGATGAATGTCCCCCAATTAATCAACTATATCACATTCTCAACTAGCTACTAGCTCCATTCATAACCCGATTTGTTTCAAAAAGAGCAAGCAAAATAGTTATTTATTAAACAAAAACACACTTTAAAAAATATATTTTCTTTCCTACCTCATTTCTTTAGCTAATCATTCTCATAAAAGGATATTAATGATGTTACTTATTTGATTAACCTAAAATTATAAATGAATATGTCAAATTCATAGGGTTAATGAAATAACATCATATCCTAATTAATATGCATATTTAAACAAAGTAAACTAGGACACTAATTTCACAAACTAATAAATCTTAGCAACCTAAAAAAAACCATGTTCAAAGCCAAACCAATTAAATTAAGTACTAGCCATTGATACATTCACACAATTCACATAATGAAATCCTAGGTAAAACTAGCATATGCTATGTGAAATTCACGCTCAAAATAAAAAAATTTAATGCACACAACCCTCCCCACATTTGGACAACACATTGTCCTCAAAATGAGAAGAAAAAATAACACATAAGGTGAGAATAAAACCAAATGATAAAAAATAAAAGTAAAATAAAATATAAATATAAAAGTTAGAGCATAAGAACCCGTCATGGCGAATGAGATGGTGATGACATTTGAGTCTAAAATCAACTACGCTTGATGCCTAAGATTACTGCCCTATCTTAAAATTGCTTTTAAAGGAATAAGAGAGTTAGAAATCCAAACTATTCCATATCATCGAAAACTTATTTTTAGAATTCGAAACAAATCTAATCACATAACAATTTCAATCTAACTATTAAACATGCTAAGTTATGGTCATTAGCTTGACCTTTCATCTAAGGAAGTGTTTTCAGTTCTCTAAAAGGAAAGAAATTATTTCCTTTTCCTTCGAGACCACTCCATCGAGATACAGTTTGTAGTGATGCTCATTCACCTTAAAGGTTTCTTTGTTTGCATTTTCCAATTTGAGGGCTTTATGGGCGAAGACTTGGGTGAACCTAAATGGTCCACTCCATCGTGATTTAAGTTTTCCTAGGAACAGCCTCAACCTCGAATTGTACAGCAAAACTGTATTCCCATTTTGAATTAATTCTGCTTAAGATGAGAGTTGTGCCATGTCTTCACCTTCTTCTTATAAAGTTTGGCATTTTCGTATGCATTGCAATGAAACTCTTCAAGTTCATCTAGTTACAGAAGTCGTTTCTCACCCACTTGCTTCTAATCAAAATTTAAAACCTTAATTGCCCAATATGCTCGATGTTCTAGTTCCATAGGAAAATGAAAAGCTTTATCATATACGAGTTGGAAGGGCATCGCTCTGATAGATGTTTTAAAAGTGGTTTACCTGTAAGGCATCATTTAGATTTAATGCCCAATCCTTCTTACAACTATTCACCATCTTTTCTAGAACTTGTTTGAGTTCTCAGTCACTACTTCCACTTGTCCACTCATTTGCAGATGATAAGGAGTGGCAACTCAATGGTGGATTCCATATCTTTTTAGGAGAGTATCAAAAGATCTATTACAAAAATGTGTTCCCATATCGCTTATTATTGTTCGTGGCACTCCAAGTCGATTGAATATCCATTTAATAAATTTCTATACCACTTTCCCATCAGTAGTTGGAGAAGCCACAACTTTGGCCCAGCGATATACGTAGTCCACTCCCACTAAAATGTATATTCTTCCCTTGGAGGATGGGAAAGGTCCTATAAAGTCGATGCTGCACACATAGAAGACTTTAACTTCCAAGATATTGGATGAAGTCATATCTTCTCTTTTGGAGATGTTACCCACTCTCTAATAGTGATCACATTGTGCAACGAAAGCTTGAATGTCCTTAAACAGATGTGTCCAATAAAATCTACACTCAAGTACTCGAGCTGTTGTTTTGTTTGTTCTACAATGGCTAACATACTGTGCTTCATTAATATATACAACATCTTTTCCTTCAGTACACAACGCCTTATCAACCCATACGTACAAGTTTTATATAGGATTGGCTTGTCTTATAAATATCGAGTGCACTCAGCAAGAACCATTTTCTTTGATGATATGACAATTCAGAAGGGATCTTACAACTGACAACAAAGTTTGTGATATCTGTGAAACATAGTGTTGTAAGCTATCAAAAACCATCAGGGTTTCATTAGGGAAATTTTCATTGATATCATCAGTTATCTCACATTCCCCTCCTTTTAGACGTGATAAATGGTCTGTGAACACATACTCCTCTCCTTTTTATCTCTTATTTCTATATCAAACTCTTGAAAGAGTAACATCTATCGAATAAGTGTCGGCTTTGCATCCTTTGTTGAACATACCACTCCTATAGAGCATATACTGACATACCAAAGGATATTTGAGAACATACTCTATGATAATGACACGTTAAGATGGTTAAATCAATTAATTACGCATTTTAGACCATTGAATATATCATAAAACATTCTAATAATCATTTTGTTCCATCTTTATTCACAAACATATAGAGTTTCAAATGTCAGTACACTTCTAAAATTCATATGTACATTGTACAATAGTTAAGAGATACAATTATTTGATACAAAATAATTGATGACAATTACAGGTATAATTGATCTTGACACTGGCCTATGTCCAAATGTAGGAGCTACTTCAACTAGATTAGTTACACCTCCTCTGAACATGAAAATCAACGTTGCAATTTTGATGAGTTTTGCAAATTCAATGAGTGAATCATCATTGTTGTTTTCACTCAAGTCAAAAACATATAGGCAAATCATATCTCATTTCAAGAAGTATTTCATATCATTCAACATTAAATATTACTTCACATTTCATAATACTTTATCAAGTACATCCAAATTATCATACTTTCATAAGTATATTAGATAAGCTAGCATTTCATATCTCAACGCATCCTCATTTATGTTTTAACTGTAGCTTAAATAATTCAGTAATCATCTCAAATCAATCATATGATAAATGTCAATTTATATATGCAAATGCACATGTGACTCTCTTTCATTTTTTCTTTGTTGTGATCGAGCGCCTATTTAACTGTCTTATATCTCTTGTGGCTACCGGACTAATTTTATAATTGTCTGTACCCATTGTAGATACCGGGCTCATTGATAACTGAGCCTACGGCTCTTTGTTCACATTTATGAGCTTTAAGCTCTTTTTCACATTGGTCACTCTAGTCGCAACTCCTTTATCTAATCATGCATTTCATTGCAATGCATTACACCATATGCCATATTTCATTACCTTTCATTCTTGTGTACTCCTGGCACATGTATCATATTCATCATATGTAAGTCTGAAAAATTCACATTCAATTGTTTCCACATTTCATATTCAACATACAAATCATATATAAGCTCATATAATTGAGTTACATGTCTAGGTTAACTCACATAATTCAAACATAAACATATATATAATTGAGACTACACATCTAGATCAGCTCACAGTATACTCCAAAATAGCTATTGCCTTGATGACCCGGCAATGTCTGGACGTTGACGATCAATTTGTGCATCTATATCATATAATACACACATATTTACACATCTTGTTTAATTGAATGAGTACTCAATCATACACAAGTATATATGATATATCTAATGCATGTTCAATTGACTTTCCTAGGTATGTATCCTTAATCATAAGTCTTGATCATACATTCATTATAGCTTACATACATCTAGTTTGCAATTAGGTTTATGCCTTAAGTAAGTTTGATTATTCTCAATTCATCAATCCTTTTCTAGCATTATATATTCACATAATCTTCCTAATTCTCATTCAATCATGCCTAATTCATTGCTTATATCCTTTGGATCACAATTGTATTTATAATAACATCCTTATTCCATTAATAACTCATACTTCCCAAATTCATATACATTGATATAAAACAATTCATTCCTTAATTTATATCCTCAATTAACAACTTAAACTTATCAAACACTTAATTAAACAACTTTCTAGGTTCATTTCAAGCCCTAATCATGTCCTAATGCACCAAAGTAAATCAACTTACCCTTATATGGTTTAACTATCACACAAATCAAAATTTTTTACTTTAAAGCATTGCCATAATCGTGGGAAGGAACTAATACAATTCCCACAATTGTGGGATAGGTGAACCGAAAGTTCACCTTCATTTTCCTTCCGTTTTTCTTCTAAATTTTAACACCTTCATGATAGTCTATCAATTATACCTCATTTATACCTTAAAGATACTTCAATTCCTCATCAATTCATCTCATATTCCAATTTCAATTGGTAACTCATAAATAACATATCTTTTATGCATCAAAAACCAAACAGAAGTTTTCATTCACTTTTATAAATGTAACCCTAACTATTTCCCATTTCAAGAACACTACACTAGCACCTTTATTTAGCATGAATTAACCTTCAACATACTTTAATTCTCAATCAAATTCATCCTTAAAACAATCTATAACCTAGGGTTTCCATGCATCAAAAACAAAACCAATTCATCCATTAAATTCCAAGCACACTTCATCATCAATCCTATATGCAATTCATCTCAATTCATCCATAATCAATCATCATGAATGTTATATTCACATATGTCACAATAGGGCAATGAATCACCTACTTGCTCAACTCTAAGTCCCCTTAATTAACAAGCTAACCAAGCTTCCTAGCATTCAGGCATACACCAAAAACAAGATGGAAATAAAAGGGTTTCAATCACAAGATGAAGGCTGTAGAATTTTGGAAAAATTAAAGGTTATGGAGATTGTGTGGGTGTGTCGATAGTAAGGAGGATGAAGAACAAAGAATGTGACCAAAAACATGAAAGAAGATGGTCTTTCAAATGTGGGGATTGTGGGGAACAAGTGTGTGGTGAGGGATGAGACATATGGTGTGATACTTGTCAAGTAAAGAGCCATGCTACATGCCATCTTCTTCAACTACCAAATGTCACTCCATAACTAGTCCATTTGTCTCATATTTCCCTAAGCCATTTGTAACCCAATTAGACCACCATTTTTCACGCATTGATTCCAGCCATTGCCACTCTATTACTAATGCCATATGTCACTATTTTATAGGTCTAGTCATCTTAAATTTCCATATATCAATTTGTTTTGCGATTTAACATTTTTCCTAGAATAGACTCACATATCACTTCATCAATCTCCCAATTGTAACAATTAATTCCAATTTACTAATTATAATCCATCAATTCTTGTCATTGATAAACCAAAGTATAAGACATTGTAAATACACATTCATTTTGTTTCATAACCCGAAATATGTCAATTGAGTGCAATTTGTCTAAATCACAATTCATGTGTATATGAATTTTAAGGATATGAAGACAATCATAAAATCATGTCATAAATGTTCCAAATTCATTCTATACAAGGCCACTCATATGACTCAATAGTCTAACACTTTAAATCCTTCAATAATTTAAAAGACGGGATATTACAATTCTCCCCCTTTTAAGACCTTTCATCCTCGAAATTCTTAACTGGCTGATTCAATAAATGGGGGTAATGTTGTCTCATGTTCTCTTCAGTTTCCCACTTAGCTTCTTCTCTCAACTGTTTTCACGAAATTCTAAATTCGTAAGATTTTTTCAACTATTTAATATGGTATCTGACCATTTTTACTAGTTTCTCCACATAATTCAAATTATTTGCACATCTTAATTCCTGAGCTGATGCACATGCATCGAATTTGACTTGTACCTCTTGAGCATACTAAATGATATACATTATAGATCTAAGTCTCTTTAGCAATAGCAATAATGTCATCTCAAATTTAAGATTCCAATAACATAATTTGGATACTTTACAACAGATAAATACATGCACTCTCTATATTATGTTTGGCTTCTCATTCCTGAGTCTCATAATTATCTGATTTCAATATTCATTTCTGATTCATTCAATATTTACCCATTCCTAGAAATGGAATAGTTGTTCTATATGATACAATTCAGTGATAGTTTTCATGAAAAGACATTTGTACTATTAACTAAATCCTTATCAGTCAACTATATTCATCGTTGTTTTTCAGCTATTCATAATATCTCATTAAGATTAATTGCTATCATATCTCATATAATTAGAATGTTCCATAAGCTAAAGCTCGGTGAAGCGATAGGCATGTACATATACTCTTATGCCTTGGTATTTACCATCAAAATCATTACATCTTTTCTAGAGATTTGTTTTTGAAAACTCACCAATTAAAATCTTAAGTGGATGATACCTTAACATCAATTGATTCTGGATAACATTTAAGTATTCTATGAATATACAAAAGCTACCTATCCTTAGAAGTCATAATTTCAATATATTCACGTAAATTCATGCTTCCATTGCGCTACCTGATTCATCTCAAAATTTTCCTATGGGGATTAGGTCTTAATAGCATTCAATATGTCATAAACCACTCCCTGTACCATATCTAAACATGTATTACATATGTGCTCAGTAACACCATTTGTCAAACTAATCACACTTTCAAATGTGCTTTCATAATAACTGATCAACTTAACCTCGAGGACTCTTACATATATCGCTATCATTTATTTCATCTTACTTACATATATCGCTATCATTTATTTCTTCTTACTCAAGTATGTTCTCAATCAATTTAGAAATATAAAACACATAACCATTATGAAATTATAATGTCAAATCTAATGTAATAACCTTATATTGAATCATAAACTCTCAACATAATACCTAAACAACTGTTCTAGTTCTAAGTTCAACTTCTCAAGGTAATAGAAAATTTGGTTTTCTTTCAACTTTACTTATACACTTTACATCTTATCATTTCTACCTGCATCTCTGTTTTTCCTTAGTTAATCCACTTTAATGTATTGAAACCCACATCATTTCAAAGGTACACAACCACAACACAATAATGACATCATATTTGATACTATAACCATGATACTGGGGATCAGTTGCCACTGTATGCCTAATTAAAAATGACAATGTATGAAATGTTTGAGTTACATGTAACTTGACATATACTATGACAAATGCTCATGTAAGATGCTAAGCCTGGGCTCTGATACCAAAATGTAACATACCACTCCTATAGAGCATATACTTGACATGCCAAAGGATATTCGAAAACATACGTTACGAGAATGGCACGTTAAGACAGTTAAATCAATTCATTACACATTTTACACCATCATACATATCATAAAACATTCTAATAATCATTTTGTTACATCTTTATTCACAAAAATATAGAGTTTCAAATGTTATTACACTTTTAAAATTCATATGAACATTGTACAATAGTTGAGAGATGCAATTTTTTGATACAAAATAACTTATGATAATTGTAGGTACAACTGATCTCGACACTGACCCAAGTCCAAATGCAGAAACTACTTCAACTAGACTAGCTAGGTCTCTTCTAAACCTAAAAGTCAACGTTACAATTTTGACGAGTTTTACGAACTTAGTGAGTGAGCCATCATTGATGCTTTCACTTAAATCAGAAATACAGAGGCAAATCATATCTTATTCCAACACGTATTTTATATCATTCAGCATTAAATATCACATCATGTTGGGATCCGATCTCAGAAATCAGATCCCAACCAGAAAACGAAAATGGAAAACGAAAAGTGAAATACTAAATCAAACGAACGGATCTTCAAATCGGAGAACAAAATGCGGAAACAGACGAAAGCGAATCGAAATGGAAACATAAGACGAACAAATCAAAAGCGAAGCAAATACAAAAGTGGAATCGAAAGCAAATCGAATCAAAAGCGGAACAAAAACTTAACCCGACATCCGAACATAAATATCTTAGAAAAGCGTCGCGTTGGAAACCTAGACTAAGACATATCCGACATCTGGTAAATTTTTTTTCCTTTTCCATTTCTTTCATCTTTAATCAATCTCATACAAATCAAACAATACAATTTCCCTTTTGGAAAATTTATCCTT
>JANZLD010000005.1:40394217-40404875 GCA_026413575.1 Erythroxylum carthagenense | reverse complement strand
ATTTAATGATTCAATCCCCTATATCACATTTTCCACTCCAATTCAATATTCAAAACACAATGTACACATTTATCACATAATTTCCAATATACACAAATATGCCAGGGATATGTCATACATACATGTACACTCATATGCTTGTGCAACAATGATCATTTATCTATAAATATAAAGGCTAAATAAAGAATGTGCATGCCGAAAAATGAATGCACAAGCCTAACCCATTCCAAATTACCACTATACCCATCTCATCGGTGACGGGATGTTACATTTTCCAACTCCAAAGCTCCATAGGGAAACACTTGAGCTTTCTGTGAAATAACCAAAGTCGTGAATTGAATAAAAGCACCAAGTCCCTACTCTTAAACTCCTTTTTAATGTGAACATCATGCCTCTTTTTTTCTCTTTCTTTGTATAACTTGGAATTTGCATACGCTTCAAATCTTAACTCTTGCAATTCATCAAGTTATAATAATCTCTTCTCACCCGCAAGCTTTCCATCCATATTCAACTTCTGAATTACCCAATAGGTTCTATGCTCCAACTCCAAAGGTAAATGGCAAGCTTTGCCATACATAAGTATATATGGAGTAGTGCGTATAGGTGTCTTAAAGGCTGTCTTATAAGCCCAAAGTGTAATGTCTAACTTCAAAGCCCAATCTTTCTTTAAAGTGCTCACTACCTTCTCCAAAATCTTCTTCAATTCTCTTTTCACCACTTCCACTTGGGCACTCATTTGTGGATGGTAAGGAGTCGCCACTCCATGATGCACATTATATCTTTTCAATAGAGTTTCAAAGGTTTTGTTACAAAAATGAATCGCTCCATCACTAATTATCACTCTAGGAACTCCAAATCTAGAGAAAATCTTCTTGATAAATCTTTACACCACTTTGCCATCATTGGTTAGAGTAGCTATGACTTCAACCTACTTTGAAACATAATGAACTCTAACTAGTATATATTTGTTACCTAAGGAGGGTGGGAATGGTCTCATAAAATCCAAAACCCACACATCAAATATTTCCATGTCTATGATGTTCGAAAGTGGCATCTCATCCCGCTTTGATATGTTGTGCACTGTCTGGCATCTATCACACTGTAGCATAAAGTTTCGGGCATCCTTGAACAAACTTGGCCAATAGAACCCACATTCCACGATACGAGTTATTGTCTTGTTTGCTCCATAGTGGCTTGCATACACTAAACTATGACATTGAGACAAAATGTTAGGCTTTTCGTCTTTAGGGACATACTTGCGAATCACATTGTCAATATAAATTTTATATAACGCAGATTCATCTCAAATATAGCGAGAACACTAGAATAAGAAAGCCTTCCTTTGTTAATATGAGAGATTAGAAGGAAGAATACCACTAGAGAGGTAGTTTGCAATATCTACAAACTAAGGATGAAAATGATTTTCTACCATCATTAAAGCCTTTTTAGGAAAGCTCTCCTCGTTTTCCTCTTCTTCTATATGGTTCCCTTCAAGTCGTGATAGGTGGTTCACTATAACTTTTTCTACTCCCTTTTTGTTTTTAATCTCAATGTTAAATTCTTGGAGCAGAAACACCTACTAGATGAGCCTAGCCTTGGAATCCTTCTTAGCAAAGAGATAACATAATGCCGTATAGTCTGTAAAAATAATAACTTATGAGCCCAAAAGATACGAACAAAATTTCTTAAATCAAATACCATAGCAATCAACTCCTTTTTTGTAGTTGTTTAATTTAGTTGTGCTCCCATCAAGGTCTTGCTTGTATAGTAAATGACGTGCAACCTTTTTTCCTTTCGGTGGCCAAAGACACAGCCAATGGCATGATTGCTTGCATCACATATAATATCAAAGGGAAGAGACCAATTCGGCGACGTCAAAATGGGTGTTGTTGTAAGTGCATTCTTCAACTTGTTAAAAGCATCCAAACAAGCATTATCAAACACAAAAGGAACATCTTTGACTAATAAATGAGTCAAGGGTCTAGCAATAAGAGAGAAATCCTTGGTGAACCATCTGTAGAACCCTGCATGACCAAGAAAAGCTCGGTTGCCCTTGATGTTGGTGGGAGGTGGTAGTTTTCAATCACGTCTGTCTTAGCTCGATCTACTTCAATCCCCTTGCTTGAGATCTTATAGCCCAATACCATTCCCTTTTGGACCATGAAATGACACTTCTCCCAGTTATAGAACCCTGCATGACCAAGAAAAGCTCAGATGCCTTTGATATTAGTGGGAGGTGTTAGCTTTTCAATCACTTCGGTCTTAGCTCGATCTACTTTAATCCCCTTATATGAGATCTTATGGCCAAATACAATTCCCTTTTGGATCATAAAATGACACTTCTCCCAGTTTAAGATTAGATAAAACTCTTCACTTTAGAAGCGCTCTATCTAAATTGAACAAGCAATGATCAAAAGAATCTCCAAAGACAAAGAAATCATCAATAAATACCTCAATGAAGTTCTTATTCATGTCCAAAAAAATGACCAGTGGTCTTCTTTTGGTCTTTTGGGTATATAAACACTTGATTGTACCCTAAATATCCATCAACAAAACAGTAAAAAGAATGGCTAGCCACCCTCTCAATCATTTAATCTACAAAAGGTAAAGGGAAATAGTCTTTCTTGGTGGCCAAATTGAGCTTTCTATAATAAATACACACTCGCCAACCTGTGATGGTCCTAGTAGAAATCTTTTTACCATGTTTAGTCCCTATCAATGTCATGCCACCCTTCTTAGGCACACACTGCATTGGACTCACCCACTCATATTTTGAAATGCGATAAATAATCCCCGCATCCAAGAGCTTCACTACCTCCTTCTTCACAACCTTTTGCATGTTTTGATTTAACCTTCTTTGCCTTTCCCTCACTATCTTACATCCTTCTTCAAGGTTAATCCTCTGCATCACCATATTCGGGCTAGTCCTCCTAATATCTGAAATTTGCCACCATATAGCTCTCATCCTCTTTTTAATGGTCTCCACCACTTTCTCTTCTTGCTCACAATCTAACTGGTTAGAGATAACAAAGATTAGGGTATGGTTCTTGTCTAAAAATGTGTATCTCAAGTGGGAAGGTAAGGGTTTAAGTTTTAAAGTGGGTGGCTTAACAATGGAAGGTGGCGTGGGTGTATCTATTCTCTCTAACTTCTCTAGCTCAACTTCCTCACATAATTCCTCTTGTCTCACACTCTCATCCCTGTTCACTTCAATAACTTCATCAACTTCCTTTTTAACCTCCTTCACACACTCATCCATAACATCAATCTTCATAAATGTAGTACCATCCATTAACTTCTTCAGAGATTTAGACATGTTAAATTCAACCTTCTCATCACTAATTCTTAAAACAAATTTTTCTTAATGCACATCAACTAATGCCCTACTAGTATTCATAAAGGACCCACCCAAAATCAATGGACAATTTCTATCGGCTTTAAAATCTAACACAACAAAATCAATAGAAATGATAAATTTATCCACTTTTACCAACACATCTTCTACAACTCCAAATGGCGTCTTGATGGATTGATCCACAAGCTTAATGAGAATGGATGTTGGCTTGACCTCTCCTAATCCTAATTTCCTAAAAATAGACAAAGGAATCAAGTCAATACTTACACCAAAATTACATAAGCATTTAGAAAATTCAAAGTCACCAACAACACATGGAATAGTAAAACTCCCTGGATCTTGTAGTTTTGAAGGCATTGTAATTAAGATGATTGAATTACAATTCTCTACCAAGTTTATCGTCTGATTGTCCTCCCAAGTGCATTTATGTATGAGTAAGTCCTTAAGAAACTTCGCATACTTAGGTATGCACTCTACGGCTTCCACCAATGATAAGTTCATATAAAGCTTCTTCAGTTTCTCCAGAAAATTGGAAAATTGAGTGTCTACCTGATGTTGTCTCACCCTTTATGGATACGAAAGTTTAGGCTTGTAGGGTGTTGGTCATACATATGGCCTCTCTTCTACTTTCTATTCTTCTATCTCCTTACCTTTCTCCTTTGTCTGACTCTCCTTTTGCACACTTGGCTTCTCCAATTGCTTACCACTCTAAAGTATGATTATCTTGAGTTGTTGCTTTAGGTTGACTTCAATGTTGCTTAGTAGGCTACTTGCATTTCTAGAAGACAAGCAATAGCAAGTTGAACTACCTGAACCCCCAAGTTGTGGATGAAGAAAGCATGGTTCTTCAAGTCAAATTTGGCGTCCTAGCTTGCAAACATCCGTTTTTGATTCGCTTCCTACCTTCTTTGACTTTCCTCTTAGCTTAAGAATTTGGACCCCAATACTTCCATTAACTTGTCCATTTTTCTCTCTAAAGACCCAAGATGATCTTGCTAAAATCTGGGTGGTCCTTGTGGTTTTACTTATCCACCTAAATTATTAGTACTCCAAGAAAATTTTAGGTGGTTTTTTCACCCCAGATTATAAGTGTTAGAGTATGCATTGTTACCTAGATGTGGTTGGCCCAAGTAATTTACCTGTTATGTGCTACTAGCTCCTAACAAGAAGTATTCTATTGTGCAATGGTTTTCCTAGCCACATAACTCACAATGGACTTGTATGGCTTTGGCTATGGATGAAGAAGCTCCTTGCATATTGTTCAACTACTTGGTGATGGTAGTAATTTGAACTTACAAAGCTGTTATAAAATCAATTAGAATCATGCCTTTTTGTTCCTTTGTGCGTTGCCTACTCCTTTCGTTCGACAACATACAACTATTACTTGCCAACTCCTTTAAAAGATCATAAGTCATGTCAATGGTTTTTCTCATCAATGGCCCTCCAGCAACTGTATCTATTGTCACTCTTGTAGTCTGATTTACACCATTATAAAATGTCTGTTATAAGAACTCCCTTGAAAGTATGTGGTGTGGGCAGCTAATTTGTAGCTCTTTGAACCTCTCTAAACTTCATATAATGACTCCCCACCATGTTGTTGAAAGTTTGTAATTTCCTTAATGATTCATATAGTCTTTGTCAATGAGAAGTACTTGGCAAGGAAGGATACAAATAGGTACCCTCTAGATACTTTGCAAGGGGATTTTTAATTCAGAAATAATATTGAGAGCTTTCTTGCTTTCTTTGTATTCTTTGAGAATACTTGACTTATCGAAGGAGTGGTCTTCTTTTGTGGTGTCCCAAGGTTAGATTTCTAAGAGACAAGTTCTCTTAGGGTTCTTTCCATTAACCAACATTCTTGTTAGGGTTCTAAAAGATAAGTTCTCTTAGAGTTCTTTTAATTGAACAACATTCTTCTAACCCCTTTTCTCTTTGTGTTCTATTTCTATCTTTTCAATTTTGTTTCTTGTGCTTCTATATGTGTTTGATTCTAGCCGTTCCTGGGCATAGTTCCATCTTGTTGAAGGTTCTTTAGGACAAGCTCCTATTGGGTCTCGCATTATTTGGTATTAGAGCCATGGGCATGTGAAAGACAAGAAGAGAATCATACATGGTGTGATCCATCTTAAGGAAGCCTAGGATGTGACTTGCATGGACATGAGCTTGAAAAAGGAGACTTAGAAGCTAAAATTGTATCAATTTTGAAGTTTGAATGTGCAAGGCAAGGGGCTAAACAAAATTCCCATATCAAAGACCCAACATTCAAGTCTAATGTTCCTAAAGATCCATTACAAGATATTGGAGGCCTAATGACAAGAGCTAGGACCAAAGCAATGACGCAAGCGTTGAATTGTTTGATCCAAGACCTTGAAAAGATAGAGCCTATGTTGCTGAGTCAGATTTCATCTCATAAAGGTCCAAGAGGCATTATCTTACTCTTTGAAGCCCAACATGAAGTGTCCAAAGGCCCACATGGAGTCCAATTGGGAGAACTCACTTAAAATACCATGTGACAACCATGTGCTACTTAAAAATAAGGAGAAGGACATGATCTATAAGGTCCAATATGTTTAGATCATGTTTTAATTAGTTTTCTTTTTTGTTTTCCTTGAAATAAGGTCATCTAGTCAACACATTTGTAAGTTTATTTTGTTTCCTTTTTAAGGATTGATTTGTTTCCTTTTATTTAGTTTCTTTTCTAGGACATTAAGTTAGGAATTTTTTCCTATAAATAGGCACCCTTTATGTACTTTGAAAGGGGATTTTTTATTCAGAAATAATATTGAGAGCTTTCTTGGCTTCTTTGTATTCTTTGAGAATATTTGATTTATCAAAGGAGTGGTCTTCCTTTATAGCATCCCAAGGTTAGATTTCTAAGAGACAAGTTCTCTTAGGGTTCTTTCCATTGACCAACGTTCTTACTAGGGTTCTAAGAGACAAGTTCTCTTAAGGTCTTTTCCATTAAACAACATTCTTCTAACCCCTTTTCTCTTTGTGTTCTATTTCTATCTTTTCAATTTTTTTTCTTGTGCTTCTATGTGTGTTTGATTCTAGTCGTTCCTGGGCATAGTTTCATCTTATTAAAGGTTATCTAGGACAAGTTCCTATTGGGTCTTGCATCAAAAGGCTTGGGCTACTTACTCCCATGTAGTAATCTGAGATGCACTAAGTGAGTTATACCATACCTTAGATCGATCTCTCAAAGTGAACGAAAATAATCTGAGCCTCACAACATCATCATGCATCCCCTAGAATATAAAAGTGTTGCATATCTCTAAAAAGTTTGCTAGGTGGGCATTGGGGTCTTCAATTGATAACCCATATAATTGAACATTGTTCTAAAGTTTGTTTAAAAGTGTTGGCTTCATTTCAAAATTGTTTGTTGTGATTGCAGGCCTCGTAACTCCTTGTGAACTAAATCAAGGCCTCATAAAATCCATCAATGTTCTCTCGACCCCTCCTTGTTCTCCTTCTTTTACCATATTTGTTTGAAAATTTTCTCTGCGTTTTGTTTTCCTTAGCCTCCTCTCTTGTCTTGTAATATATAAAAAAATCTTCTTTAATAGCTTCATCAGACCTTCTTGTGCTCCTTGTGTTCATGTACCTACAAATATACAAGAAAAAGTATCAAACACTCTCAAATCAAAGTTACCCGAACTAAACAATATACTAAACAAACAATCCCTAGCAACTACGCTAAAAACTTGTTGATTGCAAAACCAATTCACTAGTTTTACGCTTAAAACCACAACTATATAGGTGTAACTTGTAGTAAAGAACAAATATCAATCCTTTAGAGATTGTGTTTAGATGCTAATTAATTTAGGATGCTTTGTTTGAGAACTAATTTTGATAAATATAAACTGAAAATTAAACTAAATCAAATAACTAACAATGAACAAATGATAAAACAAAAGTGCAGAAACTTAGAATTCAAGATTTAATAATTAGAGATCACTTTTTGCCTGTCTTATCTCCCTCCTTCCTTGTTAATTGAATTGTGCCTCACCTAAGATTTCCTAATTAATTATCCCTAGCCAAATTAAATGGAAATGATTAAGCAATCTCTCAATCTACAGAATCAGTCCACCAATTCAACTAGTTATAAAGTTATCCTATGGGTAATCAACTAATTACCAAGATCTTTCTCTAACTAATCAATTAACTTGATGAACGTAGGTCTATAGAGTGTCAATTCTCATTGTGCAAGCCTACATAATTTACCCAACTCAATTTCTTAATATATTGCAACGTATAAGCTCAACATTCATCAAAAGCATTATTCATTCAAATTAACAAAATAGGAGTTCAATAAGTAGCTCAAAAGTAATATCTACAAATAACTCATCCACTCATAATGTCATTAACATCCCAAACAACCAGAAAATCTATAATAAAGATGCTAGGAAGAGAAAAAAAAAAGAACTAGATGAAACAAACTCCTCCTCTTCTTTACCCAAATATGGAAAATCTAGAGTTGGTCTGCTCTTTTCCCAATTTAGAATAAAAATCTTGATTCTCTACCTCTCTCGAGGCTTTAAATATATTTTTTTGGCTCAAGGAGGCAAGTTTTCATGACATCTTCTTCAGCGCTAGGGATTTATGCCCTTAATAGTCACAAAAACCTAAAAATAAGTAAAACTTCCGTGTCTCTTTGGGTAGGGATCCCACGATCGAGGGAATTAGCATGAATCCGATGATTATGGGTTCTCTTACAACTCCTCCACTTCTCTTCTCCTATCTTGATCCCTAGCTCAATCACAATGGTGGCCACCCTCCATTCCTACATCAAAATGATCAATTCTTACCCTAAATCAGCATCAAATATAAAAGAACAACCATGAAGACCAAAATAAACAAAAATATACAAAATAAGTCCTAAAACACAATAATAATAAACTATTATACAAGAAACACATGTCAAATACTTAGAAAAACACACACTAATGCACAACTATCAATCCCACGATGAGGGGGATTAATTTAATCCTAAAATCTAAGGGCAACAATATATAAAACTCGAAATAAACAATGCAACGGAAAGTAATAACGAGAATTGAATTGAACCACTTAAGTAAAAAATTAGACATAAAGGAACTAACAATCGAGCAATATGCAATCACAATAGAAATTAACCTAGGCAATTTACCAATTTATGAGAAAGGGGATTTTACTTATCATTAATGCTAACCTAGCTGATTATGTGTTAATGATGTCAGTTTTAGACGATCTAGGGCTGATTTCTCTCTCTCAAGTTATAACAATTAAACCTTAATTAGATTATGAAATTTGCAATCTCTCAATTCACAAATTATCCAAAACCCTAATTAGATTTGAAGCATTCTAACAAACTATCGGAACAACACACAAGATCTCTGTCTACACAATTACTAATATGATTTATCATGGTTTCTATTAAATCGCTTAACTCTCATTAATCAGTTTTAATCATTTTTCATTTAGTTCACCCTCTTAGTTTATTATCAAATTATACAAGAACGCAATCAAATCATAATAATAATCGAATAAACATAATCAACTAATTATCATTAAATCAAAATAAAATCCCAAAGTAGAGTTTAAAACATCATCAATATTCCAAATCCTATCATCATACTATCTATCTCAATTCTATACACAAATAAAATTGAAACGAAAAGGAAATACAGCTTGGAATAGACAATGGAAGGTAATGACGTCGAAAAACCTCCTGATTTTGGAAGCATGTTGAGTCAGCTTCGTCTTCCTCTTCTTCCTTTCCCTTCTTCTTCTTTCTCTCTTTCAGTTTTCTCCACATAGGGATTCAACAATGGCTGTACAAAAGCTCCTTTTTTCTTCCTCTTTATGGTCTTTTTATACTCTTTTATGTTTTGGGTAACTCTAGGTTTTTTGGGGATTCGAAAGGTTCAAAAAATCCCTCGAAACATGAAGTTTATGAGCATTTGCACATCTGTCCGATGCAGGCCATGATTGTGGTGCACATTTGAACCTTTTATCATGATCGTGAAATGCGGGCGATGATCATGGGCCATTCCTTAGGCTTCTGTGCAGCCAAGATCGTGGGCCTGTGTTGTGGCCTGGATTCCCTCTGTAACTCCTCCGCTCTTCAATATTTACCTTAAAATACTAACAAACACATTAAGGTACTTAAAAAACTTAATATTTAAGCTCAAAGACTTGTACTAACCCATAAAACACTTAAAACACAAATGAATCACAAACTAACACAATTTTAACCTAAACACATACCAAGTGATCAAATTAACAGCTAAACACATATCAAAATATGCCCTAAAATACGATGCAATTTACACTTATCACCTGCGACGGGGTAGACACGATATGTTTAAGTTTTAGCCTTTTTCTTACAATTTTTCCCCTTTTTACCCTTCTTTCCCTATATACTTACACTTAACCTCATTTTTCTTACACCTTTCACTTCCTCCCTCTCTCTCTAAACTTAAAGAACTCAACTCCTCTAACTTCTCTCTACCCATCTTCAAGTCTTCAACTCTCTTCAAAATTTTCATAACTCTCAATCCAGTGGGACCGTGCATCAAGCAAATGGTTAAGTGCACGCAACTAAAAAGCAAAGTCCAAGTATCGGGCCGCAAATAACAAAATAGGGTAGTAGATTTTGGCACACATTTCCCAATCTTCTAGGAGGAGGAAGGTAACCGTTACCACACCCTTAGTTTAAAGAACATTATTGTGCCTAAATACTTAGATTTTGATGTGTTATAAAGAATTGGATTAAGAGAATGGGTTGAAGTTTTAGGTGGAAAAATTTAGTGCGAAAAGTTTATGTGATTCAATTATCTTATTTATGAGGAACTAAGCCTAGAATTCTTCACCTGTAGCGCCCCCTCATCATAGGGTACACATCGGGACGCCCGAAAGTCGCTCCGACACGTATCCCACGATAAAGGTTCACTACCGGAAAATTTCACTAATATTCATATGGCATCACAGTAAATTTAAATCACAATATAACGGAAATCAGTAAATCAATAATCCAAAAATGATCATCTGGTACAGTCATCCAATATCAGAATAGACAAGTCTATTAGTCTCCTAACAAAACCAAAAAGGAAACTGATACAAGCATCTATCCTAGGTCATCCTCAAAAGCTCAGCCTAGCTGACCGACTTGTGATCCATCGCGTCTCTTGCCAGCAGCTCGTACGGCAGGAACGAAAATCTTCGGAGCTAGGAGTCTACTCTATCAGTCCTGAAAAAATATGATGCAATTTTGGGTGAGTTTGCGAACTCAGTGAGAAACCATCATCGATGGTTCACTCAA
>JANZLD010000005.1:40380147-40394117 GCA_026413575.1 Erythroxylum carthagenense | reverse complement strand
CCAGTCACTCATAACCAATACTAAATCAGTCAATTGAACTCAGTTACTCTAATTTCTCAATTAATCCCTACTCTAGTTAGTCCAGTCAGTACAGTCAGTTCCAATTCACAATTAAGTACCGGAAAATCATGAATGCATGTATCAATGAATACATGCATATGCAGTAAACCAGTTCCTCTATAATTTAGAGGCCAGTAGCATGCTCAGTCAGTAAATACAGTAAAGCCTATCAGTCGGTCCCAATATTACCATAATGCCCTTGCTGACAGTAACGGGATGTTACATCACCTCCCTTCAATATAAGCCAACCAACCCTAAAGACCTATGGTTTCAATTGCGAGGTTAATGATATAGGTTAGATTATGACATTTTGTATGAAATCGATAGATTCCCTAACTCAACCATAGTAGATCAACATGATGACTTTCGTGCCAGTAACTATTAGATGAAGCTAACTAGGCTAGAGAGCTTTGATGCCAAAAATGCCCATAAAAATATTATTAGAAGCCCTGAGCACTTGTTATTAAACAAATTCATGTTTCAAACTATATTTGACAAAAGTGAAACAAATAAGTTTTCAACAAAGGAACTTTTTATCTTGTGGTACATGGATCATAGCGTCAAAGTCTGCACCTTGGCCTATATTTTTAATGCAATTATTGGTTCTCTAAGAAAGAGAAACAATAATTTGGGCCTGGGTACTTGGTCACGATCATTGTGGAATACTATGGTGTTAATTAGTCACGACCATTACGGAATACTATAGTCCTAGTATAGGATTTTATTTTTTGTTATTTTATTTCTTTTGTTTCTTTTTATCCTTTTAGTTTATATTTTGCAAGGATGTTAGTTTTATATTGGATGGATCAGAACCAGAGAAAATTATCAGGAAACGACCAAGAAACCTCTTACTCATCGTACATGTTTATATCATGTACATTGAGGATAATGTACAACTTTAAGTGTGGGGATGGGTTTATTAAATTTTTAACGATTTTATTCAATGTTATTACAATCGTGATTATAAACATTATTAACTGATATCTTGAATTGATTGAAATTTGCCCATAAATACCATATTTCCTTGTTAATTATTAATTTGAATTAGTGTGCAAAAGGATAATGGTTAGAATAAAATTAGTTTTCTAAGTCATATTTTTGCAATCATTGAAATATTCAAGTTGAATAAAATTTGCATATTATTTAGACACATATATACCCAATTGTATTTTGTGAGCTTTTAAGCCTAAAGAGCAAATTTTCAAAAATTTTAAAGTTATTGTTATTCTTTCATGTGTGTTATCATTACATAGTAGGATAATTGCAAAACTTGCTTTTATTATGCATGTTAAGACCATATTTGTTAAATTAGAAGCATCAATATGATAAAGGCCCTTAGATTTACTAAATTGTTTTAGTCTATTTCTTTGATTATTACCATACCCAAAAATTTATCTTTAAGAATAAACAAGTCAAGTCTTATCCTTTTTCAACGATTAAACAAACACATTAACCTTATTCCTATTTTTCTTTGAAGGCCTATTTATTATTTTAAACCTTGAAGGTTATTTACTTTATTTATTTATTGAGACTTGAAATTTGTGAAAGGTCTAATATCTATTGAATTGTGGTACTGATTGGACTACTATGAAAAAGGAGGATAAAAGAGAGAAAAAATAAAAATGAAAAAAAGTACTATTAGTTTTATAATGAAAGGACCTATATGCTTTGTAAACAAGTCTTGTAATATTCCTTTGAGTAAATTTCATTCACTTAAACCCTTTTTTTGTCCCAATCATTCGTACTTAAGTCCCATTACAACCCATACAAACCTTTTGATTTTTGTTTCTAGTTTGTACATAAGTGGGGACGATATGATTTTGTTGTAAGCTTATGGTAAGAATTCTACTATGCATAGATTGAGAGTTTTGATACTTTTCACACTAAACACTTGTGTGTGTTGAGTGGCAACTTGGTGAGCGTGTAAAAAAACATGCTTTTGATTTCAATGCTATTATTGATGTGATTGTTATTAATATTACTTAGGAAATTAATTTTAGGACAACTTGAATCTAATTTTATGTTACTTTGATTCAATAGGATATGACAATGGATTGATTCTATAAAATTTATAATGTTGATTATAGTTTGCTTGAGGACAAGCAAAAGCTTAAGTGTGAGGATATTTGATAGATGCATAATTGACTATATTTTTACGCCCATATTTGATGTATTTTGCTTGATATTTTATACAATTGATATACATTTGGTACTTAATTCCTCTCAAGTGTTTATACAAATGAAAATTGCCTTCATGGACTTATAGTAGAAGAATTTGGACAAAAATACAGTGTAAAACGAAGATTTGACAATTTAAAAGGATGCACGGGCATGTATATAACCCTGCATTTTCCCGTGGTAGTGCACTTTTGCAATATCTAGAGAATTCTGATTATGTATGGTTTGATGCATGACTATGCAAAACCCAAAAACCTAGAATTCCGTATAAAAGATATGTTTCGGAGGCAATTGAAGAAAAAAAGTGACAGGCATTGTTTTGAAGGGTGCAAAGGCGATTCCAAAGGTGATTTGGAGCTTAAGGAGTGAGAGATGCAAAATTTTTATTGAGAAATCCTTCAGAACACAAGATTGGACGTCTACATTGTCAAAATACTCGATAGAGAACAATTAGGAAGATTTAGAATTATGATTCCATTGTTTTCGATTCAGTTCTCTATGCATGCGTATCTAATTTTGTGTTAACTATATGTAACTATTTTTTTTTTGTTAGTATTTAGGCTAGATGAACCTTATTTGATACTGAAACATGTGTTAATTATTTTGGAAAGAGTTGAATGCAATTCTAAAGATAGGATCTTCTAGATTATGATCAAACCTAATAAAGGGATTCATAATATGATAACGCAATCTTATAAAATTTAATGTGACTAATTCGGTTAGAAACCATATGATTAATTGTTGGTAGACTCAAGGTCAGCTACTAGTATACCTTAGGAGTGTCCACAATCTAATTAATCAACAACACAATTACATGATAGAAGATCAATCGGTTAATGGTTTAAGGGGAGTCGAAGCCTAAATATTAATTATTTGATATCAGTAATTAATTCAGTGATTCACCAATTGTCTGCTTTAATCATGTTGCTTCTGTATTTTTATTTGCTTAATTTTAGTTTCTTTAATTAAAAAACCACAATCAATTTTTAGGTTAAATAGTAGAATAACGGCAACTACTAATACTCATTGTCCTCATGGAATCGACCCATACTTGCTGGTACTAGTTACAACTACACTGTGCACTTGCAATTTATTACAATTTTGACTATTTTGAAATAAGTTAACCAATATTTTCTTGTAATAGCTTGTTTCATTTATTTGTTTAGTTGTCTTTTTTCCTGTTTGTGGATTTATTTACTTATTTAATTTTTTTATTTTTGTTCTTTACGATGTTCTATATTTATTGTATTATTTATGTTATTACTTATATTTGTTTACACATATTTATTTATTTATATTTTATGATTACTATTTTCTTTTATATTTATATTTATTTTATGTTTAGTTAGTATTATTTTAATATTTTACTATGTATATACATATTATATATTTTTATTTTTATGTAATTCTATCAAAAATAGCTAATAAACCTTCTTAGACTCCGAATATCAGCGGAGATTTTACGGAGTTATTATTGTTGTCTTCCTCTCTTCTCCAACGTTATACATTGTGCATTATTAGTCTTCTCCTCTCTCTCTCTCTCTCTCTCTCTCTATGCAGTCATTTGACTTTAATGTTTTTATTATTACTTAAAAAATTTTAAACTTTATATCACCGATCAACTTCTGTTTGAATAAATTTAATATATAAACAAATTAATTTAATATGCACAGATAATTCACAACTGTTGAAATTATGCATTTTTTATAAGATCATCAAATAAATTTTAATGTCGGAATTTTTAAAAAAATTCTAACTTCTAATTACTGACAGATTAGAGAAAACTGTCGAAAAACATGTTTAAATATTACCGACGGAATAAGGATATCGTCAGAAAAGTATTTCCATATTACTGACGGAACATTGTATACCGTCGGTAAGTTATTTTTCTTATTTAACGACCGTTTCGGTTAATCTGTCAGTATATTTATGTCGATATGCCGATAGTTTTCTTAATTCCATCGGTATATTTTACCGACAAAAATGCATTTGATATTCTATCGTTATAGTTACCCACGCTCGTATTAATGACGTTGTTGTCTGTCGTTTAATTCCATCGATAAATATTAATACCGACAGAATAATTAGATTTAGCGTCGGTTATTTCCGTCGGCAATTCTCTGATTCCTTGTAGTGCTCTATTTTAGTATGTATATACATATTATATATTTTTATTTTTATGTAATTCTATCAAAAATAGCTAATAAACCTTCCTACACTCCGAATATCAGCGTATATTTTACGGGGTTATTATTGCTGACTTCCTCTCTTCTCCCACATTATACGTTCCGCATCATTGGTCTTCTCCTCTCTGTCTATATATGAATGGATACTGCTGCTAAACGTGAGAATCAGAGAAATTATATATAGTGGATGCCCACTACTTCGTGTCACAATTGTTGACTTGTTTCTTCTGCTTACGTGTTTTAAGGTTCATTTGCAATACTTTAAGTCTTAAAGATAATACGTAGATTGAAACTTTAAACGATGAAGTTTCTGTCAGATTTAATGCGTTGTGGGACTAGCTGCAGCAGCAACTTGCACAGAGAGGTGCATGAGCCTGGAAGACGGTTGTCGGAGGAAACATGGTCGCCGATGAAGAGAAGAGATCCCAGGAGGACACCGACGCGGGCATTGGGCGGATCTGCTGCTCTGATGGCTTCAGAGTGGAAGCCAACCCTCCGTTCCATATCTGAGAATGACGTTGGAACGGACCACGACGAAGCAAAGAGGGTTGTGAAGAGGAAAGTCACGGTCGGTGCCAGCTCCGGGCACTGCGGTGCTGCGGGTCGACTGCCTGGTTACTTCGATGATTACAATTCCGGGTAACTATCTCCCTCGCTTGTCTCATCTAATCACTGTTATTATTAAGTACTGCACCTTGCTTATATAGTTATGTCGCTTTGTTTATAGTTTCTTCAAATTTTGGCGTGGATTGTTTGATGAAAAAGAAAAGCTAAGCGCTTTAAACCGCAAATACATTTACCATTTAATATAACACAGATGATTAAACATGTAATATAGTTTTTGGTAATTAAGTAACCATTATTACCTGATCTTCTTGTATCTGAAAATCTACTGGAATGAAAAATAAAAAAGTGATACTACAACGCTTATTTTGGTTACAGAGCAGAAAACGTTTTACCTTTGCTTTGATTCTTTTTCTTTATCATATGAAGTAGTTCAGTGTTGATTTGGTGATTCAGCTTGGAAGTGGGACCGATAATCTCAATCTATGTAACAAGGATCTTAATAGTTGATTAAAACATTTTACCCTATCTGTTTTGCATTTATATCCTTAACATATATACCCTATCCCCTTTTCTTCTCTTCATCATCCTATATATTTTGCATTTATATCCTTAACATAGAATTATTAATTTTGGAAAAAGTTCATATAAGTTGCCTGTTAAATTGTTACCTACAATGCAAGATATAAGAAAAAACAATTATAGAATCCACATGAAAAATTTTATGCTACATAAAAAAGATAATATATTGCAAATGTTAGATTTATAATTTGACTATCAAGTATATATATAGTAATGTTATGCCTTAATTAATTGTCCGCACGTTATGTCCAAAATTTAGATCAACGTAGTGATGTTCTTGTTATAAATGCTTTAATTGAAGATATAAATTGAATTAACAAAGGTAGATATGCAAAAGTTTCAATCATTAGTTTCCATGGTACCCTTTTGTGATTTTAAAAAAATAGAAAATAGTAATAAGGTAAAATAAATTTCGCGTCAGACAAAAATGGAAGATGGAATTTTAAGAGCCTATGATAAATTATAAACAAATAAGATTGAAAAATCGATATAGCTAATGTTTTTTGATGATTGAGTCGATGTATTTGTTTAATCCGTTTCATTTGTAATTTAATTTCTAACTTGAAGTGTTTTGGAATCCTTTTAACAATTTTTGTCTTTGCATTTCTAGGGGGAATCTATATGCGACCGTCATTTCATCATTCTCGGCAGCAACTTTTGTAATTTAATGGCCCTACAATAATGTGATGTTTGGTTAGTTCTTTGAGTTTATATAAACAAAACACTTAATCAAGCTAGCTCTGTGCGTCTTATAAGCTGATGATGCTTTCAAATTCCAACAGAGTTCAAGTTGATAATTAAAGTTGGCTCATGACAATTGTGATGAACCAAGATATGAACAATAAGTTTTGTTACGATACGATTCTCTTGGCCAAACCTTTAAATACCTCCAGCAACCTCTGTAACGGAGGAAGAGACGATATATACACCTCCTCTGCCTTTTTTAATCATAAAAAGGCGTAATATTTGAACAACAAAACGTGGTACTAATGCTGCTCCCAGGTGCCTGAGCTTGTGTACAGCCAAGTGCAAGGTACGAATGTGGGTGTTCCAGTACTTGCCATCATATTTGCCGCCCAGCAAAAGGTTTTTGGTTGTTAGTTTATGCGCTTGTAGTCGGTTGACTATAATTTATATATGACATGCTTTATTATTTAATTAATACAAACATTCTTTATGTTAATATATTATGTTAATTACATTTAATGTTTTAACATTAAAAGTAAACTCTTTGGAATAATTACTGCATAATTAAAATTATAAAGAGATCATAAATTTGAGATTCAATTTGTATTTATGTATTATTACTAAATTGTTCCTAGTTGTAGTTTCATCAAAATGAGATATTGATGTGATGGTAAAACTAGCATGTTTTATATTTTCTTCTTATGAAGAAAGTAATTGATCTCAAAAATTAACATGTGAGTGTTTATTAGAGAATAAGTTTACTAAACTAACCAAATTATAAGGATCTCAAATAGAATGTTACTTATGTGTCTATGGATTTATACATTATGATAGATATATATATGTTCCTAAGACTTGAAATTATCAAAATATCTTACGTGAGAATTAATGTATTTTGATGTTACCTATAACATGCCCTATTTAGGGTAGGTCAGTTGGTAGTACTTAGATGCAATATAAATAATATGGAGATAGTTAAGTAAGTCGATAATTGAGTCGTCGCTCTAAAGTAATTAGAAAAATGTTTTACTATTCTTAAATAGTAGTGGAGTATCACCAACGGCTTGCATCACCATTGGTGAGTTACCCTCAGTCTCTAGTGGCAATTGTCATCATTGGCAAGGGTGATATTAGCCTATAACTGAAGTTAGATGGAGTAGATGGTGGAAGTCTAATAGAGGCAAGAAGTAGAGTAAAAAACCGACAACAAGAGGTAGAGACAACATTCCAAAAAAAAAAAAATAAAGAGACAACTAGGAATGGCCTAAATGATGTAAACTCCTCACTTAAGACTCTCCCCTTATAGGAGGTTTTGAGTTTGAGTCATGCAAAATGAGGGGAAATGAGTAATTTTCCCTATTGATGATACCTTAGCTCCCTGAGCAAAGTTTCTTGATTGGATTAATTACGGACGTTTCGCTTCCAGCGGCAGTGTGGGAGTTGAAGTAACTAGGGAACTCGAGAGCAACTAGGAACCTGATACTAAGCAGGGCCACCTGATACTAAGCAGGGCCAATGATTAATCAGCAGTTGACCAATCAAGTATGTGACGACTCTTTGTGCGCAAAAATGTACAGGCTACGTATGAACCTGAGGTTTCTTGGGGTTCTAGATTTACCTCCTATAGGACTCTTGAGGTGGAGTCTTAGGAGCTTAGAATTAGTCCGACTAAGCTGGCATATCTAATGTAATAAAAAAATATTCCAAAAAGGAGAAAACCTTAATCTAATAAATGATGGGGCGCATATCTCACCTAGGGACCAAGCATCTACCAGCAAATACTATTAAAGAATGCAGTGTGTGCACCTTATAGAAAGTGTTCTAGTACATGTACTGGATGCACTAGATAGTCTTCACATTTTACTAAATTTGATTTATACATATTTTAGACTTTAGTTTAATTAAATTAATTTAATTGAGATTAAATCGATTTAAATTCCTATCAAAATTAGAAAAATGTTTTTCTAAATGTTTGAAAATTCTTTCAAAGGACAATTACTATAGGATTATTTTGGAATTTGTTTTATTTTTTCAGAAGGTTGAATTATTAAATTAAATTAGTTATTAAATGAATAATTAGAATCAAGCAAAGGTTCAAAGGATTTCTTTCATAATTAAATTATGCTAGAAATTATTAATATAATGAGATTATATTATTTTGATGAGAACAATTTTTTTAAACTTTTAAATCCTTCAATTAAATAGTAAGTACATATTAAGAACGTACTAGTTGCTTTCTATTATTTAATAACAAAATCATAGTTCTATTTATTATAAGGCTTTTTAAGTAAACTCAAGGTTGCTTTAACCAGAATATATTTTATCTTAAATTAATTAGTCTTACTTAACTAAATTTGTATGATTTGGATGACTAAACTCATGATTATATGGATTTAAAGGCAGGGTTAGAAATAATATATAAGATATATTTTGACAAAAAGTTCTCACGTAATGGATCTAGGAGTCATGTAAGATGTGATTGATAAAGTTCTTATCTACCTAATTTAAATTTATTTCGTTTGTTGAGCAAACTTAAGTGCTAAGTTTGTTGAGCAAACTTAAGTGCTAAGTTTGCTGATCATCTATTTTTGAATGGGATCCTAGGCTACTAGGAAACTATTTGATAATTCTCCACGTAATAGTGAGGGATATTATTTTAAATAAAATAGTAGGAGTAATCAAATATTATTAAACTCCTTATTTTATTTATTTTTATGGTATAAACTAATACTTGGTCTTTTATGTCTTTAAAATAAACTAGGTAAAGGCTTATGCTAAATCCTGAAGAGGTAATTATTAACTTTTTGCAAGTGTAGGCTAACTATAAAAGGAAATAGTTAAAAGACTTATGTGAACTAAAAGGATCTCTTTACGATGGATTCTTTATCTGAATCATAATACACCAAAGTTTTCTACTAAAAGTCATGTTCTCGGTAAGTTCCAACATTATTATATCATTTTTTATCACCTCCCCCCAATTCTTCTTATGTAGCACCCCCTTACCATAGGGTATGTACCGGGACGTCCGTAGATCATTCTGATACATATCCTATGATAAAGGTGAACTACGAACAATCACTACTGTACCTCACATGGCCCCTTACCATAGGGTATGTACCGAGACGTCCGTAGGTCATTTCGATACATATCCTACGATAAGGGTGAACTACGAACAATCACTACTGTACCTCACATGGCATCAAATCATAAAGCATCAATACTTAAAAATCACTAATTTTTGAAACCATAATTTTTTTTTCATTTCATATCATCAAAAACAGTAATTTACACATCTGTCTATTTTTTCACTGTCTGTACAATACTCTAAAAGAAATTTAGAACAAAAAGCCTAACTAGGTCATCCCCAAAAGATCCCAGCTGACCGACCTGTGCCATTAAAATTCCACTGATTGTAATGTGTTAACTGAAATTGTTTGTGAAGAAAATTGGGCCCAATTTTGTTATGGATTGTGGTTTATTAAATGGCTAAATACTGTTGAGTGTTTTATACTGAGTGTTGGACTGTATTCGAGTGCTCTAGCATACCACTCTCATGAGGCGCGGACTCGGATATCACCCACGATATCGGGTTTGGATCTTGCGGGAGTGAGATACTATATCTTAGACCTCCCTTTTTTTTCCTCTTATAGTCTGTAAGTACGTTCTTCTCGCATCTCCTTATCGGATTCTCTTGGTGTCTCCTCTTAACATGTCCAAACCATCTAAGTCTTGCATCTCTTTATCTGTCAATAATTCGCGAACTTTAATTTTTCTTTACCATTACATTCCTAACCTTATCTCTATTAGTAAGGATGCATATATAAGTTAAAAATATTAATTTGCAACTTAAAACCTAATAAGATTTAAATCTTCACAAATTCAACTATTAGATATTTGAATTTGTTTTTATATATAAAATAATTATATGGATGAGTATTTATTAGTGAATCAACCAAATTATAATCACACACATTTTATCACTTACTTTTGTACTACAAATTATTTATCCTTATCTATGCATTTTATAAAAATATATAGATTCTTCTAATGTGAATAACGATAGGTGAAATTTATGTTATGGCTTGATAGGTATTTTAGTGTGTTTATAGGTGTTTAATAGATGATTATTGCATGTTGAGGCTTAGAATTATGTTAATGTGATTGTTTTCTTATGTGTTAAGTGTTGTGTGATTTAGAGCATGATTTTGGATCTTAAACTTGAGTTCTTCAGGTGTTTTAATATGTTTATTAGTGTTTAAAACTAGATAAATGAAGATTGAAGGAAGCTGGAACATGCTTGGGCTAAAAGTCAAGGTCGCGATCGTGATTTTGACAGAAGACTCTCCCTTAGTGTCAAGATCTTGAACCTAATGTTATGATCATGATAGAAGGTTATTATGTAGTGTCACAATCATGAAACCCCTATTATGATCGTGACACCCCATCACGATTATGATATATGCTCGCCAAATATGAGATTTTCAATCTATTTTGACATTTAAGGGGCATTTTTTGAACCAAGTGATCTGGCCTAAACTTAATCGTAAAACACACATTTACTAAAAATGAACAAAAGAAGACCAAAAATTAGTAACCTCCATCTTACCAAATTGAGAAAAAAGCAAGGAACATCAAGAAGGAGCACCAGGAGCATTAACTGTTCTAGCATTTTCCAAATCAATCTAACTCAAATTCTTTCTTCATCCTTTATTTATTTTCTTTAGGCTTGATGTATAAACTGAGATTGAAGATGCTATACATTTTTATTATCATAATAGGATTTGTTCTTAACTTATTTTATGACTTGATCATTTTTTTATTTCAATACAATCTTATGGTCTTGTGATATTTGTGGTTGCTTATACTTTAAAAATAAATTGAGAGAGTAAGTCAAAAGTAAGCTGATTAGGTTGCGTAATGAGAGTTAGTGATCTGATAAGTTATAAAAATATCAAATTGATAGTCATAGAAAGAGAGAATAATCAACCCTTTTAAAATCTAGGAACGACACTCAATTGAATAAAAATAGTTAAGGGAGCAAAATAACGATAGAATGAATCTTAGACTTTTATAATTGATCATCCTTGTTTTTTCATGACAGCTCAATTATTAAATGGTTAAGTGCTCAATTTTGTTTAATTGTTTTAATTTTTGAATATTTATTTTTGTTCAAATCATATTTAAAACCTTAGTCAAAGTTAGGTTTATTTAGTTTTAGGTAATTCCTTGTAGGATCGATACCTTAATTACTACAAGTTTATGATCTGTGTACTTGCAGATATTGAGGGTTTTTATAGGTAAAACTTGCTCAACAAATAATATTTAGATATTATGAATAATATCTAAATTCTTCTAATAATCTCCCAACTTGAAGATTTGATTGAGAATAAAACAATTTTCATATCATTTTCATATTACTTATATTTTCGTCAAGTTGTATGAACATCGATATCAAAAAATATTAAATGTTTTTATCATAAAATCTGCTACAATATTTGATATGAACTTTTTCATATCTAAAATTTCTTCTTCCATTTTCTCACAAGCGTAGTGAAACTAAATTTGTAAATGCTTCCTTTTTAAATAAAATGTTTAATCCCTTACTAGTTGTAAGTCACTTTGATTCTTACAAAATAATAAAATATGTTATTGTTTGTACATAAAATCTTTAAATACCAATTTTAATCATACCACTTATTTACTGGACTGTGGAGGTACTACATATTCATATTTTATAGTTGATGCAACAATAATTGATTATACCTTTAAAATCTAACTGACAGTGCTACTAATAAGGATGAACATATAACTTGCAGTAGATTTATTTTTATTAATATCACCTATATAATCAGAGTCAAAACATCCTTTGACAATAAAGTCTAATCCTCCATATTATAATGAAAAATCAAACATCCCTTTACTGTGTCTTAAGATCCTCTTTATAAAATTCAAATGCTCTTTTTCAGGATTTGTCATGATGTAACTGAGTACTTCCACTTCATATATAATGTTTGGTCTTGTATAAATCATTATAAAAATTAAACTCCTCATTATTGATGCATACCTTGCTTGAGACATCTTTTTCCTCACTTCTTTATTACTAGGGCTTATATCAGAGGATAACTTGAAATTAATAGCAAGAGGGGTAAATATTGGCTTAAAAGTTTTCATATTGAAACATCATTAAACATTCTTTAAGTAGTTTTTTAAGAAAGCTAAATCTTTTTGTTATTTAAATTGTAGTGAATTTGCATCCACAAAACCTTGTTTGCTAGTTCTAATTCCTTCTTTTCAAATTTCCTAACCAATTTGACAGTTTCTATTTTCTAATACAATATTTGTTAGAGGTTACAACTAACATATCATAAAATGAAAAATTACTGAAATAATTATTTCTAAACTTCTAAAGCTTCAGACTCAATTAGTTTTTGAACATCTTGCCTTGGTTCTTCTTGAAAGGAAGTTTAAAATTCCTTTCACCTTTATAATTCTGTATTTTTTTGAAGTATTATTTTCTTCTTCTCCCTTTTATAAAATTCTACAAAGGTGATTTCCTTACTGATAATAACTTTGCTGACTTCACCCCATTAGCATGCTTAAGCATTTTATAGATTTTTAGATTCAATTTCATGATTTTTTTTCATTGTAAATTATACACAAGAATTCTACATATATGATGGTTAGAATAATCCACTAGTTTCCTGGTTTGCATCTCTATCAATATCTTTAATTAAATTGTGTTTGATGGAATCCAATTCACCATAAAACAAGCAATATTGATTTTTTCTACTCAAAAAGTCTTATTTAGGCATGTAGCTCTCAATATAACTCTTTCTCTTTCTAATAGAATTCTAATCATACGCTTTTCCACTCTATTTTTTAAGCAGTGTATGCAATAGTGGACTATAGTTTGATGTTTTCTTACTTAAGGAATGCTTCAAACTCATTTCTATTATATTCTCCTCCTTTTTCCATCCCAAGCACTAAGATCTTTTTACTATAATTAAGTTTAATCTACACTTTGAAGGCTTTGAAGAATAGGAACACATATTTTTTACTCTAGATAGCATAAACCTAACGTCTCTAAGAATAACCATTGTAAAGAAGAAGGGGGAACCATTTGTGCAAAGAACCACACAAATTGAAGAAATACATATATCATATTCAAGTCACAGATTTGAAGATAGAGGGTTAATTATTAATATGGAAAATAAATAACTAAGGAAATGGTTAATTAGAAAGAATCTTAATAGGGCAATTGTTAATATAGCATGGTTACAAAATTTCCTTGAAAGTAAAGCCTCTTTCAACAGTAATCTCTTAACTAACTATAGTCTACTCATCATTCAAAAATATATTTTGTTAAAAAAGAATTTATTTTCCCCTTATATTTAACAACTTCCTTATTGGATTGAAAGGATTTAGTGTAGCTACTGCTAAAGGAATTAATGCTAGAATAAATGGCATTAAAATATGTTTTGATTTGAGGAAGTTGGGGACTATCAAAGGAGAATTAGATTTGTTAACAAATCCATAGGGAATAACACTCATGCGGTAGTTATTGAGGCAAAGGATAAACTAGACATAATATATGATGAGTTATAAAATGAACCAAATGTTGGAGTTATGTAAATATAGTGCCCTAGAAAGCAAGTGTATTTACATGTACCTTAATCTTCTTCAGTTACAGTTTTGTAATGGAAATATTTATTA
>JANZLD010000005.1:40364232-40377247 GCA_026413575.1 Erythroxylum carthagenense | reverse complement strand
TAGTTTGAGTTGAATTTGGGAAAGCAAGAAGTTTGTTTGTTCAAGGACCTTTTGTAATTTGAGATTTTGAGACGATGCTGTAATGTGGTTTGGAACGCTATTAAAGATTTGTAAAACTTTATTCTTTTGATGTTAATGAAATGTGAATGGTGCGTGGATGATGTGAGTTGAAATTAGATATATGTGAAGAAGAAATCAACTTGAGATGATGATTTTGGAGCATAAATCTTTGATATATATATATATATATATATATATGTACACATAAGTGAGATGTTACGGGAAGGAAGATAGGGATTACGACTGATCAGATGTAGTAGAAGGTGATGAGACAAACGAGTTGAGATTTGAGAGTTTAATGAAGTCAATTTTGTAATTGAATGATTAAGCTCAAGACATTCCCAATTTGTAAAATGCAAAATTTCAAGTCTTCCATAAAGGAAAAATTCATGTTCTGAATTTAGGGCAAAATCTGGATTGATCTGGGATGAATTTGAAAAGTTTTCATCATGGAAGTTGTAGCTTGTCTTTCTAGCTTTCCAACAGTATATAGTGTGGAATTTTTGGATACCAAAGTCAAAAGTTATAGTCCTTATAAGTAGAAATGCTCAGGAGTATAGGAAGTATCGTTTGGTGATGACGTGTCGTTTGGTGAGGATGCATCATCTTATGAGGACATATCATCTGGTGAAGACGTATCACCTGGTGATGACGTGTCATCTGGTGAGGACGCATCATCTTATGAGGACGTATCATCTGGTGATGACGCATCGTCTGGTGAGGACATATCATCTGATGATGATGCTTTGTTTAGTGAGGATGCTTTGTCTGGTGATGACGTATCGTCTAGTGAGGACATATCGTTTGGTGATGACGCTTCATCTAGTGAGGACATATCGTCTGGTGACATTATATCATCTGGGGATGATGTCATATCGTTTGGTGCTCTGTTCATCTGATCCTATCATCTGGTCACATTTTTGACCCTGTAGAAGAGCGATTTTGTTTTCAAGGTCTTCATGAAAGTTATAGTTCTTGAAGTTAACTTTCAAACTGTCTAATAAAGACCTCAATCTGAGTTCTCTAGAGAAAGTTATGACCATGTTTCCAATTCATCTAACCCTCCATCTGGGTTCATCTAATCCTATTGTCTAGTCCCACTTTTGACCTTATAGATGATAGAATTTGTCTTCAAGATCTTCATGAAGGTTGTAGATCATGAAGTCTTCTTTCAAACTAACTAAAGAACACTTAAATAAGATATCTCTAGAGAAAACTATGTCAATTGCAAGATATCTTATATGTACTATTCATAACCTTCTTCTGATTACTGTTCATCTTATATTGTCTGGTTCAATTATGATCCTTTAGATGACAAAATATCACTTCAATGTCTCATGAAAGATGTAGATATTGAAGTTCTTTTTCAAACCCTTCAAGAATGACCTTGATCTGATATCCCTAGAGCAAGTTATGCCATTGTCCCAAACCAGGTTCATTATGATTGAGGATGGAACCTTGTTTGATTCCTTAGACCCAATCTTTGTTATTTGACCTCTAAACGAAGTGATCCTTAAGGAAATAGATTTCTCACACATTGTGCTATCTCTCCACAAAAATTGGCAACATTTCGAATTGATTGAACAGAGGTTTTGATTGAAGGAAGGTTAAGGAATCTGTTGGAATAGTATGAAATAGTGTTATTTTACTGAACATGCTTTGGCATTATGAATATATCTAGATGAAAGTTTAGCATAGAATATTTGCTTCAGTATAAGAATGATTCATAAAATAGGGCCCGACACTTATAGTATTAGAGAATGAAGATGAACCGAGGATGACCAACGAGGGTTAATTGGAATAACCATACATGGTAATAAGTACAAGCACACATTTTAGGACATCCCAGTTGGGCTCTGGAATTAGGGTCCAACAAGAAAGATGTGTATTGGCTTGTTGGACCATCTTCCTTCTTTCATCTTCCAAAACCAAAATTGGTAAGTCATATTTAGGTTAATAGTCTTTTTATATAGCCATCTTAAAGATAAATGAGAAGAGTCTCATGTATTGGCTACTTGATGATTGATTAAATTAAGAAGGGATGTATTGGATGCTATTCTCTTCTTCCATTCCATGCATAACTGAAATTGAGTGTGTAAGAAAATGTTCTTGCATGGTTTGACTCTCTCTCGCTCCTTTCATGCATGAGTGAGACGAATTTTCCAAGAGAAGAGTTTCATTTTTGGTTCATTTCTTCTAAGAAAATCTCCTCCAAACATTTCTTTTCCTTTCCCACCTAAGGATTTTGTTAATCAAGTTGTCCTGGAAGAACAAGAGGTAAATCAAATTCGTTGAGGATACAAAAACAAATAGAAGATAGATTGACAAAAAATGGATTCAAAAGCAAAGGCTTTGGATACAAGAATAAGGAGAGGATAGCGCAACGAGGAATTAAAGCTATAGCGAAGGAGTCAGTAATATCACTATCTTGTTTATGTTTAATATTATCCTTATACCATATCATATATAGATTGACATGATGATTTAGATATATTGCTTCCGCTGCAAATAAGATTTCTAAAAAGTTTTGAAATGTACCGATTCTCCAAATATGGCATGCTTTCTTTTCCCGATCTTACACCTAAAAATGAGTAGCTTCGGAAAAGAGAAACTATAGCTTTAAAGTATTATACAATAATGTTGTAGATTGATGATTCTATATTGAGGAAAAGGGCTAGAGCAATTTGGTTAATGGAAGGGGATAGAAATACAAAATTCTATCATAATTCCATATTAGAAAGGAGGAATAAAAACAAAATAACCTTATTAAGGGATGAGTATGATGCAATCCTTATTAGGAAAGAGGAACTACAAGTGAGGCCTACAAATTCTTTTATATCATTATAGGCATAAATCAAATGTTTCATCCCCTATAGAGGGTCTAAAGAAAAATTCAAATGCCACGTTCATAATGAACTAGTGTAAAGATTAATTCAGCCATTAGAGGCAAATAAGGTGGAAAGGGAATTCAAATGGCTACATTGTTAATTACTTCCATCAAACATGGTATTAACTAGACTAGTATCTATAAAAGTTACACTTAAGTTTCTTAGGAAGGTTAGATTACTAAAGGAGTTGAATAACACAATTATTTGCTCAATTCCTAACTTTATATCTTGTTGCAATGTTATTTACAAGATTATAGCCAAGATTCTTTACAGTAGACTAAAGCCAATCGTAGAGGAAATAGCTGATAGATCATAAATAGCATTCATAAGAGGAAGGTCTAGTGAAGATAACATTTTTCAATTTCATACGCTATTTCATTGTTGATAGATCATAATGAAAGCACCAGTTTTGTTATAAAGGTAGATTTCCATAAAGCATTTGACTCCTTGGATTAGGCCTTCCTACTAAATGCCTTTAAAGCCTTCAGATTTCTTAAATGTTTCATTAATTGGATTGGTTAGTATGTTTTTTCTAAAGTTAAAGGTAAATTCCATAAAAGGCATGTAAAAGGGACATTACAAAATTATGTTTAGCAAAAGTAAATATTAAATTGTTTCTTTTATCCTTACGAAGAAACTAAAGAGTTAAATGTTTATTGCCTTTTGAAATGGTTGCTCAGGTGATTGGTCGCTTGATGAGCTACTAGAGTTTCCCTCATCCAATAATATAGCTTATAGATTAAAGCACACTTCATGGTTTTAACTTTTTCGAACAATCTATGGTTTCTTTCCCTCCATATTGCAAAAATTGCACAATTAAGGTGGAGTCTTAGATAAACTCGATCTTTCCCCAGAGAGTGGAGCTTATATTCAACCCATACCAATACATTGTTTCAAGTTGTCTCATTACAATAAATATTTAAAGTATATGAATGATAGCCCATATGGGAGCAGTATATCTACATTTGAAGTAGAGATGATCAATATTTTCTTCCTCAATACAACATAGCTCACATAAAGTTTCATTGATTCTAACAATCCTATCTTTAGTTTTAAATCTTCTCCTCGTTGCAAGCTAAGTAATAAAGGAGGCTTTTTACTTTAAGGAACCTTCCAGAAAATATTGAACCAAGGAACAAACGAGATGGTAGGCTTGAGTGCTTTAATGCATAAAGAATTGGAGTAAACTCCATTGTTACTTAAGGACTATATAGGTTTATCAAAAACTGAGAGATTTGATAGATAGTTGACAAAATAACTCAGGATTCTATCAACCCCTACTTGGAAAATGCTAATAATTGTTTTTGATGACACTCAAAACTTAAGTCTAAGAAGATATTCTTGTAGAAAGTGAAGAAATATCATTTCTAAGGTAGAGAGGACTAAGAGAAGTCTAATTATCAAACCAAAATCATGTATCCTCTTTATTCCCTAACTAAATTATGTTGAGAGGATAAAAAACTTGTATTTTTCTTATAATCTAAATAAAAGGCCAATAATGCTCTTTCCTTGCTATGATTTTCCAAAACCTGGATTCCTTAAGCTGGAACTCATTTATCTCCAAATTTATTCTTTATCCTTGAATAGCCTCCAAGTCCTTTTAGCCACTTGCATTGCTTGGAAAGTTTGAATTGAGGTGAAACCAAACACCATACTTACCTTGTTTATCAAAGTTGATCCCATTTAATTTTAGATCCTTTGGAATTGTCACTCTTTCCTAATTAGAGCAAGTTTATAATGTATTTTTTAATCTCCTTGATTATTATTTTTGGTAAGAAAAGATAAGAGCTCTAATGCGTGTGAAGATTGTTTAGAACAAAGATAGTAAGTTGTTCTATACTAGCCTGAGAAAGAACTCTATTATACTAGAAGTTAATCATTTTCTTGGATTTCTCCAAGATATTCAGGCAATCCTCATATTTTAGTTCTTTTTATAGATATGGGAACCCCTAGGTATATAAAAGGCATGTTATACACACTTAAACTAAAAATTTGTTGGAGGCTTCTAATGTTGGGGACATTTAAAGAGAAATAAATTCTGCTCTTGCATAAGTTAATGCTTAAGTAAAAAACCTATAGAAAATCATAAGAGAATGGTGCGAGGTAGACATGGAATCCTTCTGGGCTCTACAAAACATCAATAAATCATAAATCTTGATAGAGGTTGTTCTAGCTTTCTGCATAAGCAATGAATGATGATCTTGAAGTGCCTTAATTATATCTCCAATTTGCTAACCTCAGCCATTCTAAAGGTAATATTGTTAAGAAGACGATAGCAAGCCTCCTAAGCTCTCCTTAACTCCATCTTAGCTTCATGAAGCTTGATAGAGGTAGTGTATTGATTAGCTTTATAGAAATTATTAAGCTTATTCATAAGAATCTGAAGAATTCTCATAAGTTGATAGGCTTTGCAACCTGGGATTCAGAAGCTCTATCCTTCATGAACTAATTCTATAAATATAGCCTTATTGACAAGAAAGGGTTCATAATAATTTTATAGCTAAGATGGATGAGTTGGTCTGAAGATCTTATCACAAAGACCTATACTTTCAAAACATTGTAGGAAAATAAAATTATATCATTGTAGTGATGATCATGATTGGAGCCATATTTCTAATTTTTTCCTAGATTTTCATAAAATTGTGGAGATTTTCAGCTTTTATTATTATTTCTAGTAATCCAAGAAAAATTAGATTCCTTTCTAGCAAAAGATCATCGAAAAATTTTCCCTTATAAGGTTCATTAAAGCCTTTAATATTCCAAAACATCATGAGAATATGGAAGGTGAGACTACCAACCCCTTTTGGGTTTCCTCCTTTTCGTCCCTAATATTATAGTGGAAATAGGAGTGAATTGGTCATTTATTTCTTGCCTCATATCATAATGACCTTAATGAGGTGTCTCCTCTTCATGTTCACTATTAGGAAGCTCAGCAATAACTTTCCCTTTCTCCTCAACTGGAGCATTGACTTAGATATTAAGCTAGGTCTCACCTTCAACTAAATCAGACGTTCTGATCTTTAGAGATAGCTTCGATAAAGTTGACTTTACTATTTTACATTGCTTAATCATCCACTATCTGTAGTAACTCATTGTAGCCCCCTGTAGAGAAAAATCTCCCTATAGTTTTCCAAACTTGTTTCCCCAATTGTAGTTTCCAATTGTAAGAAAATTAGATTTTAGCTATTACAAGTTCAATGGCAAGACTAAATTTCATAACAAGAACTTCAAAAAGATCATTTTAGGATTAATATCCACAAAAATTTATGCATAACATACATCCTCAAGATTAGCAGTAGCTAAATCAAATGCAATAAGTTTCCTTACTGAACTAGCTAGAATACTTAAGCCATCTAGGTTCTAGTAATCAAGAGGTACGTTATAACAATTCATCCATAAAGGGATGGTTTTGATGGTACTTTTTCCAAATTCCAAACCTAGAACCCATTTGTAAATGAACATGGGTTATCCACCATATTATCAAGGGATTAATGCATGGAGTCACACCCATAACTCCATGTCAAGATATGAATGCAAGAAAAATTCAATAAAATTAAACACAACAACGACGTAACTATAGTTAGTTCTTGCTAGTCAATCCCGTGAAGACTATGAATACTAGTGCTTACCCTTTCCCTATTATCTAAGCTAAAGATTAGTTTTAAATTTTTAATAAAAAGGAAATAAAAACTAAAACTATCGTTAGAATAAATTAGTATCTAGGTTTGAATTCCCTTATACACTTACAAACTGATATTTTATTATACAATTGTTTTGTTAATGTATTGGACCGTGGAGACTCCTATGGTATGTTAATAAATGATCTAGATTCTACTAATAACTAATCCTAAGGTCTCTAACTGAATTACTCATGTTAAATCTTATAGGATTACGTTATCGCTTTATGAGTCCCTTCATTAAGTTTAACCTAATCTGGAAAATTTGTCATCCTATGTTTAGGGTTGCAATCAACTCCTAATTATAGTAAATCTATTCACATTAGGATTTCTAAATATCTACTTATGAAATCAAATTATGATATAATATTCTTGAGTTACTAGAACATAAATAAAATGCATTTTAGATCACAATATATCAAACAACCAACTACGTTAATAAAAGAATCAAATCATATCAAAGTATTAACATAAGGTTCATCTAACCTAAATACTAACTGGACGTTTAGTTACACATTATCAAACATACATAAATAGAAATATGAAGCGAAGAGAATGGGTTTATAATTCTAAATCTCCTTCATTATTTTTCATTGAATGTTCTTGCAATGTAAAGGCTTGATCTTGTTTTCCGATGCATCTTTTGATGATTTATTCGTGTTTCCTTCTTTTCTAGACCAAAAATGTCCATTATGGACATACTCCACATCTAGAAATTAACATTTATATCAAAACTCTCATATCTTATTGAATCAAATTAACATACAATCATAATCAAGTTATCATAAAATTAATTTCCTAAGTAATATTAATAATAATCACATCAAAAATCCCATTGAAATCAAAAGCATATCTCTTTACACCCTCACTAAGATTTCACTCACTACACTCAAGTTTTTAGGGTGAAAATATTAAAACTCTCAACAAATGGATAGTAGAATTTTTACCACAAACTTGCAATAAACTCACATCTCCACCACTTATGTCAAACTAGAAACACCAATCCAAAGGTCTTATAAGGTTAAAGGGTCGTAGGTAAGGTATGATTAGGTTAATAAAAAAGCTAAATGGAAGGAAATTTACTACACAATATATTCCAAGACTTGTTTACAAGTTTACACAGGTCTTTTCAATGCAACTTTATTGATACCATAAACTTTTTCTTTTTTTCTCTTTTCTTTCACAACATTCCAATTAGTACCATAATTCAATAAATATTGGACCTTTCACAAATTTCAAATCTTAACAAGTAAATAATGTAAATAACCTTAAGGTTTAAAACGATAAAAAGGTCTTCAAAGAATAAATAAGATAAATTTTATATTTTTAGTTTAAACAATGAAAAAGGCTAAGGCATAACTTGTTATTCCTAAAGGTAAATTTTGGGTATAGTAATTTCAAAGAAATAGGCTAATCAAGTTGGCAAATCTAAATGCTTAATCATATTAATGCTTCTAATTCAACAAATATTGTCTTAACATGTATAATAAAATCAAGTTTTAAAATTATCCTACTATGCATGATATCACACATATGAAAGAATAACAAGAGCTCCAAATGTTTTTTTTGAAAATTGCTCTTTCGGCTCAAAAGCTCACAAAAAAGAGTATAAATGTGTGTAAATAATATCCAATTTTATTCAACTTGAAAATTTCAATGATTACGAAAATATGACTTAGAAAACTAATTTTATTTTGACCATCATCCTTTTGCACACCAATTCAAGTCAATATTCAACATTAACATATAGTATTCATGGATAGATCTTAACCAATTCAAGATATTAGTTAATAAAATTTATAATCAAGATTATATTAAACCTAAAGAAATTAGTTAAAAATTTCAAAACCAATCCTCAGACTTAAAGTTGTACATTGTCCCTAATGTACAAAATATAAGCATTTATGAAAAAGTGAGAGGGTTTAGTGGCACTTTCCTGACTATGGAAATTTCTATTATTCTGATCCATCCAATATGAAACTAACATCCTTGCAAAATAAAAAAGAAAATGATAAAAAGAAACAAAAGAAATACCATAACAAACAATAAAATCATATACTAGGACAAAAGCAAACAAAAGATAATATCAATTTTGAAATAAAATTGAAACTTACTTATGGGTTACCTCCTATATAAAGCTTCTTTAACGTCGATATCTTGATGTAACCTACACATTTGCATAAGCCAAGGTTTATAATCAATGGCTTGCTTCCATCCTTTTCTACATAAAGTATTTTGTATCCTGCAAGCAAGCCACCTATTATATGATGATCAAAAGGACATAATTGATTAGATTAATAAAACCAATATACTCCATTAATGCTCATTTTAATAAAACAAATTGTTTAAAATGTCAGTAATAGCAAAACTCCCTATATCATCTGCTAGCTCGAACATTTTATCTTTGAGGATGTGGGAACCCTCCTTACTTAAAGTCACTAACAACACCTCATTAGTAGTTCCCTTACTTGGTTCCTCCACTAGTTCTCCCCCAACTACCTCTTTCCACTCTTCTTCTTCATTTTGGACAAAGGCATCTGGCTCATGGTTTTTCAGTTATCTTTCCCACTCCTCTACTTCCTCTTCTTGGATAGGGTTTCCTTTTTTTTTCTTATTCAGGAAGCTCTTCTTCACTATTAAGGGTGATTGCCTCTCAGTCGATAGTATCAGTTTTAGTAGAATTGGACAAACTCCCTTTCATCTTGTCAGATAATATATCCATTAGTTCATTGATTTGATTCACCATATTTTGTATACGAGCCTCTGTTTCCTGATGCCTCATGTTTTATTCTTGAATGGACTTAATCATCATATCTCTCATATCAGCAGTTACGTCCTCACCTTCTTAAATTGTATCTTCATTCCTAAAAGTGATTGTTATATCTTCTTCACTTTGAGGAGATTGGAAGATCAAATTATAATCATCATATACAAGCGAAGGAAGTCTCATATCAAATTCACATTGAATAGCTACTCCCAGTAAAGCATTCCATTAGTCGATCTGTAATATTGTCATATCGTTGTTCTTGAGTTAGAGCATAGTCATTCCATCCATAAATGTAAGGGTTGCTCTACTCTGAATTATACTTATTCTCGTATAATAGGCCTTAAGGTCGGTTGTACTTGTTTGGTTGCTCCCATATATATGTTGATTGAGCTTCGAAAAACATGTGAGGAAAAGGCTCCTTCCAATATGGAGATGTTTCATATTGCAAAGACACATACTGGTTCCCATAATAATACCATCCGCTTCATCCATCCATTGTGAGTTATGGCTAGATGAAGTTAAATATCAATTCTCAAAATAAACCACTACACACTAACAGTGTAGAGAAGTTCAAAAGATAATTAAATGAACAAGCCAAAAATATAAAAAGATACCATAAAAATAAAAAATAAAAACAAAAGAAAAATAAAAGGCAAAAGAAAATAAAATAAAAACAAAAACAAAACAAAATAAAATGAAAATGACTAGAACAATAGCCTTTAGGCTTTCCTAATATCAATGTCCCAGCCAACCGTGCCAAAAACTTGATTGGCTTATTTTCGTGTTAGTCAATATTTTAATAAATCGCATGGTATAAATGTTGTTAGTACCAGCAAGTACAGGTCGATCCCACGAAGACTATGAATATTAGTTCTTACCCTTCCCTTATTATCTAGCTTAAAGATTGATTTTATATTTTTAATAAAAAGAAAAAACTAAAACAATTAAAGAAATAGGAAACAATAATGAACACAGAGATAGTGGAATTCACTTAGAAAACTATCATTATTAGAACTTGGTATTTAGGTTTGAATTCCCTTAAACCCTTAATAGATTGATCTTTTATCATGCAACTGTTTTGTTGATGTATTGGACTTTGAAGGCTCCTATGATATGCTAATAGTCTACCTTGAGTCTACTAACAACAAATGCTAAGGTATCCAACTAAATTACACTAGTTAAATCTTATAGGATTGTGTTATCGATTTATGAGTCCCTCTTTTATGTTTAACCCTAATCCAGAAGATTTATGTCATCCTATCTTTAAGGTTGCAATCAACTCCTTCTAATTACAGTATATCTATTCACACTAGGATTTTTCAATCTCTACTTATAAAATCATATTATGATATAATATTCTCAAGTTATTAGAACATAAACAAAAAGTGTAATCAGATCACAATATATCAAACAACTAATTGCATTAATAAAAGAATCAAATCATATCAAAGTATTAACATAAGGTTCATCTAACCTAAATACTAATTGGAAATTTAGTTACACAATAGTAAACATGAAATCAAACATACATAAACAAAAATATGAATAAAAAATAATTCATAATTCTAAATCTTTCTAATTGTCTTTTACTAAATGTTCTTGTTATGTAAAGGCTTGATCTTGTATTCTGATAGATCTTTCGATGATTTCTTCGTGTTTCCTGCTTCTCTAGACCAAAATCATCCCTTCTAGAAATTCTCCATGACTGGAAATTGTCTTCAAGAGTCTCCTCGTCTGATTTTTCTCCAAAACATCGATTTTATAGGAAAGTCTAGGTTTTTGGGTTATACACGGTCTTTTGCACGGTCGTGCATCGAACCGTCCATAATCATAATTTGCCAAGTATTGTGAAAATGTATGGGCTTGCTAAAGTGCATGACCGTGCACTCCTTCCAAATTGTCAATTCTGTATTTTATGTTGTGTTTTGGTTTGAATTCTTCTACTTTAAGTCCGTGAAGGCAATTATACTCTATAAACACGTTTGGAGAAAATTAAGTGCCAAATATAAGATAAAAGTATAAAATATCAAGTAAAATACATCAAAATTTGGTGGTAAAATATAGTTAAATATCCATCTATCATAAGGTGTGCAACGAGAATTAGCAACTAAATAAACCCACAAATATTAGATTAATGAACAATTAAAGAGAGATCTTGATTGTGAAATTAGTTATCATTATATTGATTTATATAAGATTGAATAAGTTGGGAGAAGTTTGTGAATTGATAGATTACAAATCTATAAATTTCAATTTTAATTAGGGTTACTTAATTAGTTCTTAAGAAAGAGTAATCAAAACTTTAGGAAATCTTAGATAGAATAGGAAATCTTAGGAAATCTTAGATAAAAATTAATTCAATTGACGAGATTAAGGGAAATAAAATAAGGATAGAATAGTTCCTAAGTATTTAACTTTGATCAATCTTAATTTTCCCTTGTCTATTTGCTTATTCGTTTCATTTTATTATTTTCTTTAATTTTTGTAACTTATTTTAATTCAAATCAAATTCTTAGTAGCTGAGACAAAGTTCTTATTCAAATTTTGCAGGTGTCATAGTCCCTGTGGGAATGATACCCTTGATACAACAAGATACAATTTGCATACTTGCAGTATTATGAGTTTTATTATATAAAACTTGTTCAACAAGTTTTTGGTGTCATTGTCAGGAATTAATGAGCATTTTATACAATTTAAATTCCTTTGATTTAAGTATTTAATACTTTTTGGCATGAGTAAAGGTGCCTAAGCGAACTTGACCAAAAACATGTTTCGAGAACATGTTTTTTGACATTCTTCACCTTTTTACTTCCCATCTCTCACATATAACCCATTCTAACCCTAAACCATCTCTTCTACTTCATTTACAACTTCATTTCAACCTAATATCTTTCACAAATACATCATAATCTATCTTTGATCATTAACCCTAAAAGATTAAAACATTTGCCTCTATTATTCATCAACAAATTCACACACATAATCAACTTCATTTGAGTTTCATTTAATCATACCCCCGAAATTTAAAGCATAACTTACTTGTTCAAGCTTCAATGTCTTCAAAATCTTCAAGATCTCCAAAACCTTAGCTTGATCTTCTCTTCTTTTTCTTTTCTCCCTTTTCTCTCTTCCACTCACGTTTTCTTCTTCATTTTAAAGCAAGACAACTTGTTCTTCTTCTTTTTACACCTTAATAAGTGTGCAATGTCCATTTTGCCCCTTGCCTAATGCCTTATACCCTTAAGTGTCATGCCTAATTTTCCCTTATAACATCTTACTACTTTAATACTTCAATTCCATCAATTTACCTATGTCATAAAATCTTACCAACATTAACATAATAATTAACTCCAAAAAATAATCTGTCAACCTCATAATTCATTTAAATCATGCTTAACTAGAGAAAAAAAATTTAGGGGCCAACAGATTTCATGATCATTAAATAATGTCGATATTGTTTTGATAAGAAGAACCTTATTGGTGGTTGTTATACACTTGATTCTAAGCCCTCCCTATAACATTTTCATAGGAATATATTGAAGTGGCTCACACGTTAATACAACACTTAGAAAGCGATAATAAAATGCACAAGAAGGGGGGTTGAATTGTGTATTTCCCTTTTT
>JANZLD010000005.1:40311612-40323164 GCA_026413575.1 Erythroxylum carthagenense | reverse complement strand
ATAGGATTTATGAATGTTGAGGATTGTCTAAACTCACCTTTAGGTTATTTTTATCTTTAATTCAATAAAAACCTAATTGTTTATCTAAATTGGATTCCTTGTGATTGAGATAGGATTTATGAATGTTGAGGATTGTCTAAACTCACCTTTAGGTTATTTTTATCTTTAATTCAATAAAAACCTAATCGTTTATCTAAATTGGATTCCTTGTGATTGATTTCTACATTTTCATAAATCAGTAATAGACTAAGAGGGTGAACCGATAAAAAATAATTAAATTGGGCTAACAAGAGTTACGTAATTTATTAAGAATGAGAAATCAATCAAATTAGTAATCATATGATGAGAGATCTCATATAGGTTCTAGTAGTCTTATGTAAAACTTTAGATCTATTTAGGGTTTGGATAAATTATGAAATGAGAAATTTCAATTTTTCATAATCTGATTGGGGTTTATAATTTAGGGCTTTTGGTTATAACTCAAGAGAGAATAACCAACCCTAGGATAGTCCAAGACCAATAATCTAACATTTAATAATTAATTAGGCTAATGTTGAAGATAGGTAAAAATTTCCCCTCTCTCTCAATTGGTAGTTCCTTAGGTTGATTCTTGGTGTGTGCATTACAACTTTCTGGTTTATTAATATTTCGTGATTTATTCTTGAGTTGAATTAGTTGATTGAATTGATTGACTGAATTGCATTATTGTTTTAGCTTAGTTACAGTTGAATTTTTACAATTTATTTTGGCCTTAGAGTTTAGGATTAGATCAACCCTCCTTGTGGGATCGACACCTTAAATACTACAAAACAACATGTACGGTTACAAAATATTGAAGTTAAAATATTAAAACTACAAATATCGAAAAACCTCGATCAAGTTTTTGGCGCCGTTATCATGGAGGTGATTAGTTTAGTTCTTTACTGTAAGGTTTTTCAATTACCTTTCATTTTAAATAATAATAAAAAAGAAGAAGAAGTTTGGGGTGTAAAGTAGAGACACATCAAGTCATCTTATAGTGAGAGTGAGACATCTGAAGAGCTAGATATCAAGAAGAAATGGAAAGAACGATTATGTAAGATAAATATTATAAGGAGCAAGGAACTTTTGCGAATTACAATGAAGCACAGTATGGTTAGGGAAGTAGCGATCCTTATTGGAACATATACACTACGGGGTGGCAAAACCACCTAGATTTCTATTGGTCCAACAATGCAAGTACTCATATGGGACATCAAGCCCTATCTAAATTTCAACAAGATGAGTATAGTTCATGGGATTCCAAATTGGACAAAATCATGGATAAGCTCACAAATATGGAAGAGAACTAGAAGAGACTGGAAAAGCAATTTGATTAAGTAATGAAAAATCATACCTCTTCTATTCACAATCTGGAGATTCAAGTAAGGCAGCTTTCCTGTGAATTTTGTAAGAGAAGAGTAGAAGACTCTTTGAGAAATATAGAATTACATCAACGAGTACAATATGAGGCTATAACACTTAAGAATGGGGAAAAGCTAAAAGAACCAATGAAATAACAAGTTGAACCCTACCTTATTGTAAACCAAGAGATGAAGAAAAAGGATGAAGAAAAGAATGCCGGCCCTCCCTTTTAATCACCAGTTTTTAATATACCATATTTGAACATCGAAGAATCTTGGGTAGATGTTTATGAAAAGAACCTTATACTTTCAGTTAATGATGACCAAGTGACATTCATCACGAATGATGTATTAAAGAATCTAAAGATTAGTGGCTCATTCAGGATACTTGATGTGTTCTAATCTTCTAATGAATGAAAGGATAAAGAACAGATGACAATAGACATCAAATTTAAAGAAGCTATGAAAGTCTCTATTAGTGAAGCGGAAGAAGCAGAGGAGATGAAGGTGATTAAGGAAGAAAGGGAGCAACTTACCTTCTTACAGGACAAATTGTTGATTCCATTGAAGATTCAGGGAGTTTTGTTATTTTCTATTTTATTAACAGTTTGTTAATGAAAAGGACATTACTAAAATTAATTGGTTTTCTCAACTTTATCAATATTTTCCTTCTGTTCATTTTGCAATTTATAGCTTACTTACAGGCTACAAAACTGATGTTGAACAAAAAGTTTGGGCAAGTTACTCATAATTGATCCTAGCTGAGTTTCCAATGATACAAGGTTAAGCTAATGACCATAAATTAGCACATTTGGTAGTTAGGTTTAAATTGTTGCATAGTTAAATTTGTTTCAAACTTCAAAAATAAAATTTTAATGATTTGAAATGATCTGGGATTATCCCTGAATCAATTATAAGATAGGAAAGCCAACTCAGCATGAAACACATTTGGCCTCTATCTCTGACACTGTCACTACCTCAGTCACCTTGACGGTTTCGTGTTCTAACCCTTTTCTTTTCATTTTTGTTAGTATTTTTTTCTTATTTTTTATATATTGTGTTTTATTTCCCCTGGCTTATTTGTGTATCCTTCTCACTTTGAGGATAATGTGTTGTTCAAGTATAAGGAGGGTTATGTGTTTTTACCCTAAGTGTGAATTTTGCATATTATATGATAGTTTGTTTAGGTTGCATGATGCGAATTGTGTGAATGTGTCAATGGCTAGGACTTAATGGGATAGATGTATCCTTAAACATAACCCTTTAGGTTACAAAGATTTATTAGCTTATGAAATTATTAACCTAAGTTACTTTGGGTTAAATACGCTGGTTAATTAGGATACAATGTTAGTCCATTCACCCTAAGAATTTTCCATGCTTATTTATAATTTTAGGCCAATCAAATAAATGGCATTATTAGTACATTTTTATAAGAATGATTAGCTGTAGAAATAAGGTAGGCAAAATTTTGTGTTAAAAAAAGAAAAAATTGTATAAACAACTATTCTGCTAGCCTTTGGGTTATCAATGGAGCTAATAGCCAGTTGAGAATATGATGTAGCTAAATAATTGAATCGATACACATCACAAATGTGTGCCTTCACATAAAAAGGCTATAATGACATTCCAACCAAGCAGCTTAATAACAACATCACTTAGTTGAGTAATTAGATCGACATTCATCACAAATGTTTGCCTTTGCTTAAAAAGACTAAGTTCATGTCCTTAAAGAAAAATCAACAAAAAGGAATGTTTTCAAATAAAAACCTACCAAACTTGTTAGTAGCTTGATTTTTTTTCATGAAAACCTACTGAGGAATAGCTACACTTTTGTTTTGACTGAATGATTATCAATGTGTGTGTGCAAGTGATAGAGGTGAATAGACTTAACCTTAAAAATTTTATTAGTTTTTATATTTATTCCAAGGTGTTTAGACGTATATTTTGTTTGTTAATAAGATAGCACGGCTTGAAGGATTGTGTTTATAGTTTAATTTGTTTCGCTAAGTTGAAGCCATTGTCTCATTATTGCATATACGTTTTTTGTGTTTTCTTGGTTTGTTTAATTATTTTGGTTTACTTGAGGACAAACAAACATTTAAGTGTGGGAATGTTGATAAATGTAAATTGCATCATGTTTTAGGGCATAGTTTGATGTGTGTTTAGCTATTAATTCAATCATTTAGGATGTGTTTAGGTTAGAATTGTGTTAGTTTGTTAATTATTTTTTGTTTTAAATGTTTTATGGGTTAGTACAAGTATTTGAGCTTAAATATTATATTTTTGAGGTATCTTGATGTGATTGTTAGTGTTTGAAGATCAACATCGAAGAACGAAAAAATTTCAGAGACATTGGGGCAAAAACAACGGCTGTGACAAAAGGCTTAGAAGTAGGCCACAAACATGGCCTGTGTCAGACAGACGCACAGCCACTCCCAAACTTTGAGTTTCAATGGATTTTTTGGACCTTTCGAATCCCAAAAAAGTCCTAGTTAAACCCTAAACACAAAAGAACATAAACATAATAAGAAGAAGTTTTCTTGCATTAGCCACCATTATGAAACCCTAGAGAGAGTTCATCGAGAGATTGAGAAAGATACAAAGGAAGAGAGACGTGAAGAAGAAGCCTAAATGAAGTACTTCTCAGAATAGGAGGTTTCATATCGTTGATGCCTCCATCATCCATTCATATTTATTTTCTAGTGTATTTCTATTTTTATCTATGTATAGAATTGGAATAGTTGTTGAGATAGGATTTATGAATGTTGAGGATTGTCTAAACTCAACTTCAGGTTACTTTTATCTTTGGTTCAATAAAAATCTAAATGTTTATGTGAATTGCATTCATTGTGATTGATTTTTGCATTTTCATAAATCAGTAATAGACTGAGGGTGAATCGATGAAAAATAATTCAATTAGGCTAACAAGAGTTAGGTAATTCAATAAGAATAAGAAATCAATCAAATCAATAATTGTGTGACGAGAGATCTCATTTAAGCTCTGGTAGTCTAGTGTAAAACTTCAGACCTAATTAGGGTTTGGATAAATTGTTAATTGAGAAATTAAATTTTTTCATAATCTAGTTTGGGTTTATAATTTAAGGCTTTTAGTTATAACTCGAGAGAGAGTAACCAACCCTAGGATAGTCCAGGACAAATATTCTAACATTTCATAATTAATTAGGTTAGTGTTAAAGATAGGTAAAAATTCCCCCTTTCTCTCAATTAATAGTTCCTTAGGTTGATTCTTGGTGTGTGTATTGCAATTTGTTGATTTGTTAATATTTCATGATTTATTTTTGAGTTGAATTGGTTTATTGAATTGATTGATTGAATTGTGTTATTGTTTTAGCTTAGTTACAGTTGAATTTCTATAATTTATTTCAGCCTTAGAGTTTAGGATTAGATTAACCATCCTTGTGGGATCAACACCTTAGATACTGTGCGAACAACTAGTATGCTTGTGAAATATTGAGGTTAAAATATTAAAACTACATATATAGAAAAATTGTGATTAACCGCTACCAACACATTTAAGGTTAAAGGGTGAATTGACATCAACACTTATTTTATAGCCGGTAGACTAGATTTTACTATTTGAATTGAAGAGTGATTTCAGTGACTACACAATTACATGTGTATTAGGGTACTGTAGGGAAAAAAGTTGCATGCCATCTACTACACCATCAAGACTTTAATAGGACTTCAACTTAACTATATAACCATAAAAAAATGAATTGTTAGTAGTAGATTTTGCATGTGACATGTTTCATTCGTACTTATTGGGTTAGAAGGTTGTTGTTCTTACAAATCATGTATCACTGAGGTATCTTTTTGTTAAGAAGGATGCAAAGCTCCTATTAATCCAATGCATCCCACTACTATAAGAATTTGATATTGAGATCGAGGATAAAAAAGTAGCAAAAAACATGATAGTTGATCACCTATCAAAGTTAGAAGGAGGGGAGTTGTACTCACATATAGAAATCAATGAACAATTCCTCGATGAGACTTTATTCTTAATAAATGAATCAAGTATTCCATAGTTTGTGAACATCATTAACTACATCACATATGGTATCCTTTTGTCTTATTTTTCTTACCAAAAGAGAAAGAGATTTTGAGATAATTGTGCCCAATATATGTGGGAGGAATCAATTTTGTACCAAAAGTATGCTATTGAATTAATTAGGCGATGAGTTCCATATATTGAATTTTGTGTTGTTTTAACTCACTGTCATAGTTCTTTGTATACAAGACATTACAAAGCCAACAAGACAACTATAAGAGTATTAGAGTGTAGATTCTTTTGTCCAACATTGTTTAAGGATGCATAAGAATTTGTGAAAAGCTGTGACAGATGCTAGAGAGTCGAGAACATTTTGCAAAGAGATGAGATGCCATTTTTAACAATCCTAGAAGTTGAAATTTTTTATGTTTGGGGGCTAGACTTTATGGGTCCATTTCTTTTCTAGTTTGGAAATACTTATATCCTGGTAGGTGTTGACTATGTATCAAAATGGTCAAGGTTATGGCAACTCCAAAAAATGATGGTTGAGCAGTTCAAATATTTATTAAGCTAATATTTAACAAGTTTAGAGTGCCAAGGGTCATAATTAGTGACGAAGGTACACATTTATGAAACAAACCAATTGAGACTCTATTGAAAAGATATAGGGTGTAACACTGAATCGCAATACCTTACCACCCCTATTAGAAGTGGTGAATAGAGAGTTGAAAAAGATTTGGAGAAGATTATTACCAATTTGAGAAAAATTGGGCAACCAGGCCAGATCATGCAGTTTGGGCCTATCTAATAGCCTTCAAGACAATTATTGGAACCTCAACCTACCGATTAGTTTATAGCTAGGCTTGTCATTTATTAGTGGAGTTAGAGCATATGGCATTAAAATTTGAATTAAAAGTAGTCGGTGAGAGAAAATTATTGTAGCTGAATGAATTGGAGGAGTTAAGATTGCATGCGTATGAGAATGCCAAACCTTATAAGGAACAAACCAAGAAATGACATGATGCTCATCTGAAAAAAGAAGGAGTTCAAGGTCAAAGATATGGTTTTATTGTTGAAATCTAGCCTTCAATCATTTCCAAGTAAGCTAACATTAAGATGGACTGACTTGTTTTAAGTCACTAAAGTTTTCTCACATGGTGTATTGGAGTTGACCAATGACAAAGGTAAGACATTCAAGATCAATGGCCACCAATATAACCTTTATTTTAGTGGAAATTTTCCCTTAGATTGGGTAATGCTTTCCCTCCCCATGCCTCAAATAATCCAAACATGATGAAGAAGTCTTGCTAATGAATTTAAACCTAACACTGATTTGTATATACATTTATTTTCTTTATATTTATATGTTTTGCTTAATTAAAATTTTTGAAGTTTTTCTTTGCTTATTGCATAAAAGAAAGATTAAGTCACAGTTTGGAAGATGGAGTTTCAACATCATTATCAGACCAAGACTCTTCAAATTTTTTGAATATCAAGGAGTACACGTGTTGTTGCTAACACCTTCGTTGTCACAATGTCCATAAACATTGTTTTGCCTTTATTTTTTATTTATTTTATTTGTGTTTGCTATTTGTGTTGTGCTTAGTTGTCATATTGCATATCACTTTCATACATTGAGGACAATGTGTCATTTAAGTGATGGGAAATGGTATGTAATTGCATTTGCATTGCATATGGCTTATATATGTTTATATGTTGCTTATATATATAACTCCTTAAGTTTTTGTGATTTGTCTTTCTTTTCATGAATTTTTTTCTTTTTCTCATTTGGTATGCATATGCTTGATTGTGTGAATGGGTAATGGCTGAAATTTTAATGGGAATTAGCTTAATTTTGAACAAAATTGTTTAACTTGTGAAAATATATTAGCTTAGGAAGTTATGTGTTAAATGTCTGATAGTTATAGGTTGAATTATGATTTATGGGGTAATTTAGTATAATTTTAGATGTTAATTAAATGATTTGTGCATATCTAGGTTTATAATTGTGTTTATGTGGTTATGTGTTTGTGTTTTATAGTGTTATGTGGTTTAGAGCATGTCATTGGGCATTAATTTTGTGTGATTGAGGTGTTTTGATGAGTTTGTTAGTATTTGAGATTAGGTAAACAAGACTGAAGAAGATTTTGAGAAAGCACAAAGGAGGAATAAAGGCCACGATCGTGACATACTTGTCACGATAAAAGCCAAATGGGACCAGGCCATAATCATAATAAAAGCCAAATTTTAAGTGCCACAATCGTGATTCATTGGCCACGATCATGGTAGGCGCGATAACAAACACATGGATTGCTTCCAAACTCAATTTTTTGACGGTCATTTTGGACATTTAGGCCTAGTTAAAAACTAGTTTTTACCTAAAATAGAAAAAGCCTATAAAAAGGATAAAGAAAGAAACCCTAAAGGAAGCCTCCATTTTGTTACATTTGGAAAGAAGCTACAAAAAAAAGGAGAAGAATAGAGAAGACAAGAGAGGAAGAGGGGGTTGTTGCTGCTGCTGCGATTCCCATTCCACTCCAAGTTATATTTTTCTTTCCATCTTGTTATTTCTTTCATTTTGATGTATGGTATGGATTTAATGATGATGAATTTGGGTTTAAGGATGTTCTAAACTCTTTTAAGGATTTGTTCTTGAATCAAATGTTAATTTGACTGCTTTTGATGTTAATGAGTTAGGTATTGATGATTGCTTGGTGTATTTGCATGCTTCGGTAATAAATCAAGAGAGTGAACTAATAGCAAAACAATTAGATTGGGTAATGAAAGTAATCTAATAGATCACATAAATAATCAAATCTGTAATTTATACGAAGAAAGATCTCGTATGAGAACCTGATTGTCTATCAGAGTGCTTAAGATCCAACTGGATGTATGGATTGTTTGCTAATCGAGACGTGAATTGTGTGGACAAGAAAACCATCATATCATCGACTACTTTCTAAGGCAAAACAACAAACCAGGGCAACTTAATTACATGGGAGCACAGTTTGGCCGAGGAGGAGGGAACAACCTATTCTCAAACATGTATAATCCTGGGTGGAAGAATCACCTTAACTTTTCCTGGTTAAACAATATAGGAGGTCAATTCCGACCTTAAGGGACACCTAGATTCCAACAAGAAAAACCCAATTCCATATACTCTAAGTTAGACAAAATCTTGGAAAAGATTGGATGCATGGAGGATGCTCACAATAGGTTGGAAGGACAATTTAAGCAAGTAATAGAGAATCACGCCTCTTCCATCCACAACTTAGAGGTTCAAATGAGCCAATTGGTATATGCATTGTCGATACGAAGTGCAGGAAGTCTTTCAAGCAACACTGAGACAAATTTGAAGGAACAAATAATGCTAATCACCCAGACCATTAAAAATGCAACTTGCTTCTCCAATCCCATACCCCATCCTAACGTAGAGGAAATCAAAGGAAATATAATTGAATGAAGTTCTTGGTATAATAGAGCAACTGAAAATGCAACTCACTCTTACAAATCCATAAAAGAGAAATTGGTAAACAGAGGCGAGTGAAGTAGTAGGCAAGGAGAACTCCAATAAAGTGACAACAATACCACAGAAGAAAGAAGATTAGTATATTTTTACATTCCATACAATATTGGTAGTGTCAAAGTGGATAAGGCTTTTGTAGGCTTAGGAGCTGGTATAATTATGAAGCAGTATTAGTAGTTCCAAGGCCACGATTGTGACTGAAGCCAAATAGAACGAGGCCATGATTGTGACTCATTGATCACAATCATGACAAAAGAAAAAATTTAAGTACCACGATCGTGACTGATCCTCGTGTTTGTCATGATCGTGGTAGGCGCGATAACAAACACGAGGATCACTTCTGAACTTAACCTTTTAAGGGTCATTTCAAACATTTAGACCTGGATAAAACCTAGTTTTTACCTTACATGGAAAAAACATATAAAAAGGAAAGGAAAGAAACCATAAAGGGAGCCTCCATTTTGTTACATTTGGAAAGAATCTAAAGAAGAAAGGAGAAGAAGAGAGAAGAGGAGAGAGAAAGAGGGGGTTGCCACTACTACTACCATTTCCGATCCACTCCAAGTTATATTTCTCTTTCCATCGTGCTATTTCTTTCATTTTGATGTATAGGATGGATTTGATGATGATTAATTTGGTTCTAAGGATGTTCTAAACTCTTTTAGGGATTTGTTCCTGAATCAAATGTTAATTTGGTTGCTTTTAATGTTAATGAGTTAGGTATTGTGATTGGTTATTGTATTTACATGCTTCAGTAACAAAACGAGAGAGTGAACTGATAGAAAAATTATTAGATTAGGTATCATAAACAATCAAATCGGTAATTTATTCGAAGAGGGATCTCGTATAAGTACCCGATTGTCTATTAGAATGCTTAAAAACTAATTGGATGTATGGGTTGTTTACTAATTGAGAGGTTGCAAATCCCTTAATTCAATTCAATTGGGGTTTATGATTTAGGGTTAAATGAGTATAACTCGAGAAAGAATAATCCACCCTTTGAAATTCTAGGATTAATACTGAATTAACTCAAAAGTGATTAAGTCAGCATTAGATGATGGGATAAATCCCCTTCTCTTATAACTGGTTAATCTTCCTTTTGTGATTTTTCAATTGTTAATTGGTTGTACTTAATTTTGATTTCTTTGTGTTAATTTTACAATTTCATTTTCAATCAACCCATATTTAATTGCTTAATTTCCTACTTTTATTTTTATTATAATTACACTTTTAGGCCTTCGACAAATTAGGATTTGATTAGTTCATAAATTCCACATGGGATTGACATTTCATATACTACACTTACGACCCGTGCACGGTTTTATAAGATTAAAACTTGCTTAACAATGTCTTTAATATAAATATGTATGTTAATTAAGATATGGCACATAGTTTTACATTTTATGTCACTCACTTTCATGGGTTTATCATTAGAAGTCCTTTAAATAGGTAAATAATCCTAGTTACCTTTCATGTAAACAACTGTCTATAAAGAAATGAAGTAGGCTAAAAATGTGAAAAAAATGTGTTTTGAATAAATAACTATTCTACCAACATATAAGGTTAAGAATAGAGCTAGTATCCTGTTGTGAGTAGTGATATAGCTGAGTAACTAGGGACATTCATCACAAATATTTGTTTTCACATCAAAAGGACAAAATGACTCCAACTAAGCTGAATAAAAAATGCAACCTAGTTGAGTAACCGGGGGGAATTCACCATAAACTATTTGCCTTCGTGTTAAAAGACTAGGTTAGAGTTTAAAAAATTGAAAAAGTGACGTGTGTGAATAAAAACCTACTGATCTTGTAAAAATAGCAATAATTTTCATGGAAAGATAATTAGTGATAGTTAAACTTTTTAAGTGATTGATAATAGTAAACGCATGTGTGTAAGTCTCATAGGTGTAAGAATAAGTTGGTTATATGTTGATTGATATATATGTTTATATTAAAGTGCATAAACATGATGGAATTGACTGATATATTGGAACACGTTGAGTAATTGTTGTTTAAGACCAAGTTAGTTCCGTAGGGTTGAGGCCATTGAACCATTAATTTTTATGTTGCATGTGTGCCTGCTTATGTGAATTTGTGTGCATTATGTTGTTTTGTGTTTGATTTTGCTTAACGATAAGCAAATGTGTAAGTGTTGGGGAATTGATAAGTGATATTTATTATAGGATTGTCTAAGTCATTTTATGTCATAATTTGTATGTTTAGTATACATACACGAATGTTTAGCCTAGGTTTTTTGTTATTTTCATATAACTTGCATGTGTACGTGATTTTATATGATAAATTTCATGTTAGGTTATAAATGAAGGCTTTTAAGCTTAGGTTTTGCATGTTTTTCATGTGTTTTGATGTACATATATTTTGTATGGTTGTATGTCAATGTTTGGGCATAACCTTATTTAGGATGATTATTAACTTAATTGCATATGGACTTGTTATCGGTATGAAAGGAGAAATAAAAAGAAGAAAATAAGGCTAGAATAAGTCATGATTATGACCCAGGTAGAAGCTAGATTTATCCCACTTTCCAGCTAGCAATTCCAACTTGCTCAGCTTGAATCCTAAACCGGTTTAAGCACTCAAACCAGTCTAAACTCCCCCCCCCCCCCCCCCCCCCT
>JANZLD010000005.1:40279099-40290407 GCA_026413575.1 Erythroxylum carthagenense | reverse complement strand
ACAGAAAGGAACAATCTCGTGTATCAAGAATGTTCTTGGATTTCACAAATCGCTGACGATGTTTCTTTTATTAAGAATTTCATTGTTAATCACCATATGAGGTTGTCCATCTTTAATGAGTTTGCTTCACTGAAGTTACTTAATGTTGCTCCTACTCGATTTGCCTATACAATAGTGATGTTGAAGCGGTTTAAACTTCTCAAACATGGGCTCCAAGAGATGATGATAAGTGAAAAATGGTCTGCTTACAAAGAAGATGATGTTGGCAAAGTCAAATTTGTCAAAGAGAAGCTACTGAGTGATAGTTGGTGGCAAAAGATAGATTTCATTCTTTCTTTCACCAATCCAATTTATGATATTTTAAGAAGCGCAGATACGGATTCATCTACTCTCCATTTGGTGTATGAGATATGGGATTCCATGATTGAAAAAGTAAGAAAGGCCATATATCTTTTTGAAAGAAAAGATGATAATGAATATTCAACCTTTTATGAAGTGGTCCTCCAAATTTTAATTGAGGGTTGGACAAAAAGTAGTACCCCTCTTCATTGTTTAGCTCATTCTTTGAATCTCCAGTAATTATTCAAATTTTGATACTTTCTTTTCTATTAGTGATAAATAAATGGTAATTGATGATGAATAATTCATAATATTTTTTTCTTACAATTATATAGGTATTATAACCATGAATGGTTGAGTAAAGACTCAAAATGAGTTCCACCAAATCAAGATGTGGAGCTCACCAATGAGAGATTGAAATGTTTGAAGAGATACTTTCCTGATGTAGAAGAGCGAAGAAAAGTCAACATTGAGATTGCTAATTTTTCGGACAGTAGACAAGGGTTTGAAGATTATGACTCTATAAATGATAGAGGTATCCTTGATGCAAAATCTTGGTGGCTAGTTCATGGTGTTCATGCTCCAATTCTTCAAAAGATTGCTCTCAAGTTACTTGGACAACCATCGTCTTCATCTTGTTGTGAAAGAAATTGGAGTACTTATTCTTTTATTCACTCCCTTAAAAGGAACAAGATCAAACCTAAGCGTGCTGAGAATTTAGTATACATTCATACTAATTTGCGACTCCTTTCAAGAAAATCTTCACAATATAAACAAGGAGAAGCAATGATGTGGGATATTGCAGGAGATGAGTTTTCACCAATTGATAATGATCATGGAATCCTTGAAGTTGCCAATCTTTCACTTGATGAACCAGAGTTGGAGAGTATGATCTTTGCTGATGAAAGCAATGCCAATGTTTGAGAGTAAAGTGATTAGAGGGTGGATACTTTAGTTAGATTTTTTGTTATTTACATGTGAATGACTAATTCTACTTTTGGATAGAAGATTGTAGACAAATTGCTTAATGAAACATATGTTCCATATTTTTTTTAGATTCTGAATTTTTGGAAGTCTTGAAATATGAATTCTGAATTTTTTCTTAATTTTAAATTTTATAATATATATATATATGCCGTGTCCGTTTCCACTAAATTTTAAAAGTTGGTGTGTCCCCGTATCCGTGCCTGTGTTGTGTCCCGTGTCCGTGTCCGTGTCTGTGCTTCTTAGAAAGGCAATATTGGTCTATTGTGGTAATGACCAGCTCTATGGATTCACCATTACCTACTAATATTTGGACCGCGTTATGCTCCTCACCTTCGTTCTCATTTTGTTTGGATCATGCAACGGACCATCCTTGGACTTGTACAATTAGAATCCGAAACAGCTCCAAATTCGTTGATCTCCCCGTTATGTTGCCTGTCTATGGGAAGGGTGCTTGTGGAAAAGTGCGTACGATTATGTGACAAACTTCTACTAAATCAATTATACGGACAAATTAAAGGTAAGTTATTTCCATTTGCAAGAATTTGCTGGAAAGAATAGTTTCTTTTACATAGCCCAACATCCTGCTTGGTTTATGATTTAAAAGTTGCAATACTTGCAGAGGGCAAATGATTCTCTTTTAAAATTTCTAAGTTATAGAGGCCTTGAACCAGTGAAGTTGCCTGTTGTACACCTCAACTTGGTTACAGGTATTTGAGAAATTTTCAAAAACCGAATGCACCTCAAAGTATTGACCTCTAACTTTCCCTTCAAGTTTTATGTGTTGTTAATTCTCTCTTAATTTTCTATCAAGTTCCAAGATTTCACTCAATATTTACTAATTTCAAATATGTAAATAAGTCACGCCTTCCTCTTCCGGAGAGGTAATAGTTAGAAAGCAGGATGTTGATGTTTGAGACATTAACGTTTGTGGCAAAACAAGTTTGCTGTATATAACTATTAAGGTGCTCCAAGGTAAGAAAATAGTTTATTTTCTATATTTGAATCACATGACTATGACATACAACATTAATTACTTCCCTCATATTCTCTAACACTCTTCTATTGCGTAACCATGCAATATTCCGACCTATATCATGGTGTCCATCTTTCCAGTATCAATGCCAAGCTGAAGCAGATACTAAATTTCTTTCCTTCCAACCCAACAACATTGCTCCATCCTTCTCCATGAGTGTGTAATGCTCCGAGTAGCATCTGAGCAGGCTCCTTATTACAGAGGAGACGTAAGAACTCAAAGGGTATGGACGAAATCCAGCCATTGTGAACCTAGATTTCCACTTTCCCAGGAGCTCATGCCGCTCCACCCTCTCCTTCCCCTCACAAGCAATAATGTTTACCATGTCCCGGGCTAGGCACTGCTGCTCCACGCCAATTCGCTCTTTCTGATCCCTTGGCATAATCTCGTCGATGGACTCAAACATTGCCAGGTAGAACTCTAGAGTTTCTACAAACCTTGCGAGGAAAGGGGTTGTGTTTGTGTTTGATTCTTGCTCAACCAAAGTGGTCACCTTGGGATTTAGTGACTTCACCATTCGAAGCAGATCATCCCTTGGATTATTCACATCAACACTTTCATCAGGAGTGTGGTGGAGCTGTAAGGGAAAGTTCACGACTAGAGCCTCACCAGGCCTGATGTCAAGCATTTCCCGAGTCACATCTGGAGCAAAAACAGGCAGACCATTGAACTCTATAGAGATATTAAATTTTTCAGATATTGCTGTCAATCTTCTGCCAACTGTACCTAGTCCATCACCGCGCGCATACTTATTAACAGGATCATCAATACCAGTAATACGCACATGTGGAGACCCACCTGGTCTAGCTGCAAGAGCCTGAAGAAGAGTCATCCACTGAGTCCCCTGAGCAATTTGAAAGTCAACAATATGGATGCGGTCCTCATTTCTGCAAGCCTCAGCAATGGCTCCGTTAGCTGCCATGTAGCCAAACTTCAAGTATGGGCATATTTCATACAAGATCTGCATGTAGGAAAGAAGATCCTTGCTTTCTGGTTCTCTACATCTAAGAGCACGGTATATGTTAGTGCCCGATGACTCCTTCCTTGCTATCAGCCCTTCAATTAAGTAAGCACCGAGGCGCTGAATTGCTTCTCCACTGATGGACACTTTGCCTCTAGCCATTTCAGTCAACCTATTGAAATCATTGATGTTGTTTTCAGCAAGAGCCTTCGCACAAGCAATCAGCAATTGCTTTAGATTTCCTGCAGGTTTGTTTTGCAAAGAAGTTTTTCCCACCGCCTTTTGACGTTTCTCATCAGGAGCACCTTCTCCCAATTGCCTGTTCCTAGATACAAATGATGGTTTAGGCTGAATTCCTTGAGAACTCTGGTGGTGCTCTTGACACCAAGTCTTGGTTCTCTGACCTGAAGATTGTGGCCTATTACTTTTATCGATAGAATTATTGGGCATAGTAACATCTTCATCATCATCAGTCCCCATTAGAGCAGTCTCTAGTTGCAGCAAAGCATGTTTCATGTTCTGACTAGAACTTGCATCTTGCGAAGATGAAGGGCTCAACCTATGAAAATAATCTATAGAATGGATGGAAGAGTTACAGGAAGGACCGGCTCCGGTGATAACATCTGCAGAGCTGTACTTCTCCTGGCTATCACTTAATGTATTAGCGGTATCACCATCAAATTGTGTTGAAAATGGTGAGCTCGGTGAGTTTCCTATTTCAAACTTCAGTGACCCATAAAGCCTGCTAGGTAGCAAAGGAATAGATGGATAGGGTACTGAGTAGGATAGACCAGCACCAGTGGCGCCATCTCTCAAAACGCCTTGTAACTCCAAATTTGGCATCAGCTGTTCCACAAGTGAGACAGAATAAGGTAGATACAGCTTCCTTTTGCAGAAAAAATAGGTCGTGCTTCTTAAGAAATTATCAGCCTACAAAAACAAAGCAATGAAAACATCTCAGCCACGTTATTGTAGCAGAATTTAAACATAAAAATTGTTTATAGAATCAGAAATAGAAAAGGCAAGCAACAGAGATTCTAAGTTCTTGACTGAATTCTAGGAAATTCAATTGTAGTCGTCATGTTATAAAGCACATATTTACACCCTCTTTGTAACAAGGTTAAAGCAAGTGAAGAAGGACGTCTGGCCAGCCTTCATAATTTAAACACTAACTTGAGAATTACAACTTAATGATGATAAAGCCAAGATAAACATGCACAAGTCTATTGGTAGAAACAGTTTGGACTTGTTCATCAGGCCACACAAAGCACGAAGTAATATCGTTTTATAATACACTCCATCCCCCAGCCCATACCAAAAGATTCAACCTATGCCTATTTCGTGAAATACCAAACAACGAAACAAGTTGAATCGAAAAGATAAGCGAATACATATGTCTAACACATGCATATAGAGGCCAAAAATTGGAGCTCCTCCCCTCGGACGCCGAAAAGAATAATAGGGAACCAAAAAAGAGGAAATCTTTCCCATAGGTCGGCTAGCTGTAGATCAAGCAGAGGCACAGCTAAACCATAAGCAACGTATTGGACTATGAACTTGTACCTATTCATTGCTCACTCAACTCAACAAAACAAGAGATACATGGGTCACGCAACAGAAAAAACAATACAAAGATCCAAATCTAGCCGAGTTCATATAACACGAAATCACGTCATGAATTGACCACAACAAAAGCAGCAAACTTCATTAATCGCAACAATTTTTCACAATGTTTCCTTCATGCCAACTTCCGGCAAGAGCCTATGAGAACAAAAGAAAAAACAGAACAAGAATTCAAATATACAAAGTCAGAGTAAGTGAAGTCAGAGAAGCACAAAGACACCTCAACAAATTCTAGGAGTACATGTAAAAGAAACCGTAGCATATAAACCGTGGAGAGCAAGAAAAATGAAGAGGGGAAAACACAAGAGGAGCAGTAATAAATTACCAAAAAAAAAAAAAGAAAGGAGCAGTAATATACAAACCAGAAACCTTTGAGAGTAAGAAATCAAAGGATTGAAGAATTTGTGGTGACACTTGAAGATTAGTCTACCCTTTCGGAGGGCTGACTGGAACTCCTTTTGTTTTTCGTTGCGTACTACGGGCACAATTCGAAAGGAGAAGAAACCGGAGTATAAATAGGTGGTGAGAAGAGAGAGCGAGGTTTGACGGAGGAATTGTACGGAAGATAACGGCAGACGAAGTGGGAGCTAGAAACGAACTTCTTATTTTAGGACCGAAGTAAACGGAATGCAACGGAACTTAAACGGCCAAGCGTTTCTCACCGACCATGTTTCTGATCTTAATTAAGAGTGTTGATTCGTGCGAGGACATTCTTTGATGTTTCCGAATTTATGACTTTCATCGGGATTCGTTTTCACGCACTCTGTCAACAGCCACGCGCTTTATCCTATGCTCCTTCCAATCACCTTCTATAGTCAAATGATCACGTGTATGTCAAACTTAAATAAACTACTGAATTAATAGAATCAAGAGACCATTCAAAGTGCAGTAAATACAAACCAACTAAAACCTACAAGTTTAATTGAGAACCGAACTTTAGTATACTGAAGATTAGCAAACAAAATCTCCATAACAGATGATAAAGGTTATGTATACATTATGAGCATCTTCCACTTTAACATTAAGGGAAGCTGCTCCCTCGTCTATCATAACAGCTCATATAGAACCTGTTCATGTGTTCTCTTACTAGCTCACATTCTTTTTCATCATAAGTTATCTCTTTACTAGGAAAACTCCTTAAATCTTCACAATATAATTTAATTCATTTGTTGCCTTTATTTGCTCTTCATTGAAGACAATACATCTGCATTCAATAACATTAAAGAGGCAGCCGATAATATCATTTATATGTACATCTCCGTTATATAAGTAATAAGGATCAATAAAATAAGCTATTAAATAAATCCTTTAAGTAAGATGTTTTTCTTATTGTCGGTCAAGAATATTTTTATAAGCCCTCCTTCTTTTTAAAAAGACTCATAATTGTTTTGCAAACTTGATACATACTATCATATATATACCTCAAAGATGGCTTCTCATCTAAGTCAACAATTCTCAACAACCTTATAAGTCGAGCAAAAATCATCATAATGATCAACGAGGAATCCTAAAATTTATTATCCAAAATAATAGTACAAACTTTTTTTCCTTTTGTACTCTTTGATAACTTATAACCTAAAAAAGTGAAAGTAAAAGAATATCACAAATTAAACCCATCAAGGGAATTATTAAAAAGGAATAGCAACAATATTTTGACTAATACTCATGTCATCTATTATAGATTAGTAATTCCACTATTAAAATCCCTACTCAACTTAAAGAATAAGAGCTTTCAAGAAGAGTAAAATCAAAGTAATTGTTTATTATTATAAACACTTTTCAAAGTGATAAATGTAGTTGCAAACTTAGTAACAAGAGAAATGCATAATGTCAACCCAATCTCTAGCCTTCTTAACTAAAACAAAATTGTAATATAATTATATACAAAAATTGTGATCTTAAAAGAACCTAAAGCATAATTAGAAATATGGTCCATGCAAACAATATCTTTTTAAATGACATTTATACAATGAATAGCATATAGAGACCGATAAATATGCTCATACTTTGATTGTAATAAGTACTCAACTAATACATAATTAGTTACGTTATTTGTAATAAAATGCATAACATTATTTGGTCCAATCTACTTGACAATTTCAAAAAATAATTCAAATAAAGCATGAGCACTTTTCACCATATCTGAAGCATCAATTGAGTTGAGACTTAGGAGATGTATAAAAAGTTATCGAGCTTATGTCTACATCATAGATTAGAGAAATGGATAATATTTAAAACCTTTTATAATGGGAGGATCTACAACACCAAGATCTTTATAGAAGTAGTTGTTTTTGGAGCTTTGGTGAACAAGATGGTAGATGACCTGTATACTCTAACTAGGGCATGGCTTAAAATCGCTAAAATGGTCCAACAAGAGATTTATCAAAAATAAAATAAAATGGTCCAACAAGTGAGTCACTCCTTACAAGGTTCCAAATAAGTATGACTTAGATGCCCTAAATTCTCTGGTCACTAAAGAGTGTACATTATCTCAAAATTCTAACCATATAAATGTTAACTTTGTAAGTGATATTAATGTAGTTTATCATATATGTGGATTTGCACGACATTTAGTTACAGATTATTAATTAGAGAACCAATTTTTTTCATAAATTTAATATTAAACTGGTTAAATTCATTAACAACCCTAACTAGAAGAATGTCTTGTTCTCTAATTCCTAAAATCCTAATTAAATGAACCATCTATACCTCTCTTATGAAAACAAGTTTAACCCTACACCTCATAATAATAAGCAACTACCTGATTTCTAACCCATATTTGATAACCCCCTTCCTTATAAACCTAGCTTAGAGTCTATGCTAGAGAACTTCTTGACCAAGAATGTTAAGTAAAATGAGGAGTTCAAATATGTGATTAGGAAACTTAGCTCTAACGGATACTTTATAGCCACCCATAGCAAGATCCTTAAATCCCAATTTGCTTTACATGCCAATGTTATTTTTAGATCACCTAGTTAATTGCCTAAAAAACTTGCGAATCTTATAGAGTATTACATACTATGATGTTAAAGGGTGATAGGTTCATTGGGAGCCCTCAATTGGAGATGATCAAGCTCATCATTTTTGGTGTCTTCCTTATTTTGTGATCCTCTTTCTCTTTCTTATCACCTTTTTTCTTAATTCATTAATTTCATCATATGTAACTTCAATTACATGCCAAATATCACAAGTATTTTAAATATAGTAAGAGACTATTTAGCATATTTATATCAAATAAACCAAGAATAATATGCATTATCTTCTTATTTAGTACATCCAACCTCTTATTATTAGAATCCCAATTACTTTTATCTGTAGTATTACACAATTAAAAATCTTTGGCGATAAGCAAAAATTTTGTTCTAATTTTTCAAAGCAAGTAATCATTTCCATTAAAAATGAAGCAATATAATTAACTTCTTAACTTCTCATCCACACTCTCTTTTATCTACTAAGACCACTTGGAAGCAATATTTGGGGGACTTGTTCCCTAACTTGAACTATTATCTCTTCTCTCACTTGCACTTAAAAGGTAATCTTTAAGTAGCTCCCCCAATTAAGGTCCTCAAAGAAATAGTATCAAGATGGAATTCCACTTTTGTTGGTTTCTTTTTGGATAAGTGCCTTGCTTTCCCTATGATGAATTCTTAGGCAATCTTTAATTAGAAAAAGAAAATTAAAAAGGTGGTCCTAGTCATGAAGCTAATATCTTCTTCTTTAAATTATCTAAAAAGTTGGTGCTTATCTTGTACTGCGTAATAGTTTATGTCAGGTAAATTGGAAACCACTCGTTCTCCAGCAATGGAAACCATGTTTTTTCTTAATTGAAACCTCTCATCAAAAGCAAATTCTAATATGGATTAATCTCCATAGTATTTGACCACTGAAGGCCTATGTTATTTGACTAGCTATATTGGAAAGCTAATATCCATGGATAAAGCCACTACCGATTTGAAAAGAATCAACTATTTTATAATGTGTGTCATAGTTGATATTCAACTATCACTATTAGAGGGATAAAGGAGATCCCAATTGTGAGACTCATAGAATATGATAGTATAGTTCAAGATAATTTTAGAGTGTCATATCAATCAAGGTTTGATCAACTTCAACAAGGTATAAAAAGAATGGCCCTACAAGTAAAATTTTTCCTAAAGAAGATGACAATGAGCTTATGTACTTTCATATTTCTACTGAGATAGATGTTCCTTCCACTAAGCTAACTTATATCCTAGTGTATCTAATGCTCAACTTTAAGCTCTAAAAATGTTGAAATACTTATCCCTAGTTCTTCTCTTAATAGCACTAGAACTTTCCAAAAACCGTCAAAAAATCTCTAGTCTCGACACCTTCAAACTCAAGTTGAGAAAGTTATGCAAAAGTCCTCTACTAAGACATTTTATTTATAACCTCCTTAGGAATCTTAAACACTAAAAGAGCAAACTCCCTTAACTTAAAATGATGCTACTCTTGTGGATCCAGAAAAAGCTTTTAAAGTGGTATAAAGGAAAAAATCCAAAAGGAAGAATAAGGATCTTAACTCCAACTCTCCTACCTCCTCTTTGTGAAAATTCTAACTGGGAATGTTAGGGGATTAAATTGCCCTAAGAAATATCAAATGCTCAAATATTATTTATATGAAAATAAACTTTTTTAGTTAGATTACTTGAAACAAAATTGAAGGAGAATAATTGTATGCAAATGAGTTTCATTCAAAAAGATTAGAAAATAATCAACAAGCATAGCTCTTACTGCAATGGTAGAATAATTGTAATTTTTGTATCCCAATAAAGTGGATATCATAAACTCTTCTTCTACTAATTATATGATTAACTTAACATTACATTTTTTTGACAAAAGAATCAAATTTGAGGTCACTTTGAATGTTCCCATAATATGATGTTATAGAGAGCTTTTCCACAAGACAAGCTCTCAAAATTTAATCCTAGTTACAACACCCCTTATGTGATTTGTAGGGACTTTAGTGGCATTATGTCCAATTCAGAAGTTAAAGGAAATGTTTGTATGAGGAACTTTACAATTGATCTAGGGGATTGCAAAAGTCTTTTACAAGTCAAAGATCTAAAGATTGAAGGTCAATTTTATAATTGGTTTAATAAACAACACAGGAGCTAGTTTTTTAGAAAGAAATTATGACCTTATATAAAAGTTTAACTTACTTTAGTGGTACCTTATTTTCAGATCATGTGCCTACTCTACTACAAAACCTCTAATGATAAGGCACTTTCCTTTATATATTCAATAATTACTTAGTTGAAGATAATAGTTTTTAACTAGTTTTAAGGAAGGGATTTAGCTATAATTTATCACGCTTTAACGCCTTTATTTGGTACAGGAAATTATCAATTGTTAAAAAGGAATTAAAGATATTATGTAACACCCCATACCTAATAATGGAATCAGCATACCAAGTGTTATCATATTTTTAAATACCTAATACTTCAAACAACAATATTTTCTATTTACAACCTCTTTAATCTAGTAATTACTATTCACTTTATAAAATTTTGGCAGAGTTTCTTCTATATTTACTTAAAACCTCCTACAAGAAACTTCAATCCATTTCACATTCATGTTAATCAACTATCTTAACAAAATAATTTACCCATCCTCTAATACATTTCAATACATCTAAACCAGATTTCATACGTAGCTTTCATTTATTCATATATAATTCACAATAAAATCCTGTAAGATCCTTCACTTCTTTATGTGTACATGTCATAACCAAAAATAAAATAAAAATTTGTAGTACATCCACCTCCAATTCTTTTGAGATCCTCTATCTGACTCTTGTCTTGTAGTAGATCCACCATATCTTTCTTCTAATTCTCTTCAAAACTTACACACAGATCGAAAATTTGCACGCTAAGCTATAGGCTTAATGGTGTTCAAGCAATTATATTTCACATTCAATTCAATTTATTCAACCGTAACATGCATAATATATAATATTTTTCACATATAAATATCTTCATTTGTTTCTAAACATAAATAGGCATTTAAAATCAAGTTATGAAATACAAGCATATATCTATTTTAATAATTCATATCTAAACATACAATGATCAATAAATTATAAATTCAATTACTACTTTTATTTGAAGTTCTTTAATCATTAATCATGCATTTATCTATTTTTTGTAATTTTTCCAAAGTAAAATCCATCAGAATTGCATCATCGATCTGGATAAGTGGGATTTTTAAAAATGCAAGATTAGATTCTCGAAACCATATGATCAATTTTTTATAAACATTCATATTGGAACTGTAACATCCCGTTACTGTTAGCAAGGGCATTTTGGTAAATTGGGACAGACTGATAGGTTGCATTGCATTCATTG
>JANZLD010000005.1:40253592-40270594 GCA_026413575.1 Erythroxylum carthagenense | reverse complement strand
ATATTTTAATTAGTTATATTTTAATTAATAATAATATTTTAATTGATAATAATGTAATTAATTAATTAATATTAATATTTTAATTAGTTATATTTTAATTAATAATAATATTTTAATTAATTAATTGTATTTAATTAATTAGTATTAAAAATATTTTTAAAAAATAAGTCTCTTCTAAGGAATGAGTTTTAAGTCTCTACTCATTACTCATTAACTCCTTCCCAAATCTATCAACCAAGCATCCCCTTAGTGTGCCATTGTTTTTGCACCAAATCCTACTGGAATATATATAATATGGATATTACCTTAAACTATGGAATAGATGGCTCGACTATGTTAATATTTAACGAATTGTAGTTGGTAAACTTTTATATCTCTGATCGCGATGAGGGAGCATAACATCAATTGCAACCTTTCTCACAACCGATTCTTTGTTATGTACTAATTTCATTTTTGCTGCAGCTAATTCGATTGTAATTATGTAAGTGCTTATGTATCAATGGAATTCTTCTTACCCGTCTTATCTCGGCAGTTTTGATTCCTAAAGCTTGCGAGTTAGGAACTCTAACTTGGGGAGGTAAGAAGTTTATAAATGGTCAGACTGAGATGAAGAAAAGTTTACAGACTGACTAGTACAATAATGGAGTCCACATTCTGCCAGAAATTTAAATTAAAAATAAATTTTGATAAAACGTTTCCTACAAGTGGGACGTTGACTTAATTTGGCATTTTGATAAATTTAAGAAAGTTGCTTGGCAACATGCATTTTTATTCTCTCTCCATTTTATATTCCATTAATTGAATGGAGATAGAATAAGAAAGTTGCTGCTGTCTGTCTATGAGAACTTGTCACGCGCTCACAAAATGAGATTGGGTCAAGCAGAGTAATTACTCGCTGAGGATAACCGTGCTTGACAATTCACGTGACGATTGGCATTTCAGTTGGACGCGTGGAAGAAACAATTCTACGTCAGCAATGACACGAATTGAAAACATGAATTGGACGGAAGATTATTTCTTTTTTTTCTTTTAAATTTGGTTCCAGTCGTACTTTGACCTGTCGTGTTTTGCGGGTTGTTGTTCCTTTTATGATCATTTATTTATTTGTTAATTTTGGTCGGACCTATTTATTAAATATTCAGAATAACAGGATCTGAACCAGTTTTTAGCACGCACTCACTCCTGTTCCTATACCCGCCAGATTTCAGGAGAAAGCAAATTCAGAAATTCGACGACTAATAAACCAAAAAGGTGTTTAGCTACCAAATGCCCATTCTTATCCACAAGGCCGATTCGAAAGTCTTTGTCCTATATCAAATGTCCATTCTCATCCACAAGACCGATTCGAAAGTCTATGTCCTTATGCGCATTTCTGAAAATCTTGGAATTTCTTTTTAGAAGTCGTGGTTTGTATAATATTTTATTGGAAATTAAGTTTTTTTTTTGTTTAGCTTAGGAGAATCAAGCTGGAATATAATTTTTGAGTGGTAGTGACCGTACATATTAATTTTGAGAGGTGGCACGGGGAAGTTAATAGCGCGTTCAGTTGGAAATGCGATATGCGTCACTAGCAAATTGAGCTCTGAAGATTATTATCAAGACCAGAAGTCATTAAAACCCGTCCCAATCATTTACATCAAATCATGGAATTCGTATACTTCTGCCAAAATTCACTTCCAGCTGGAAACGATTTGCATTTGGGATGCACCTCCATCGTCCACAGCTCACGCAATACTAATCTGTCACGAGTCCCATCATCTTCCTGGCTTAAAGATAATTCTATCAGGAAGAAGAATCTAGTTGATTTTGCTTAAAAGGCAAATTTAGATGGGCGCATTTCCAGCCAAGGAATTTGCACGCGGGAATATAATTCCCTGTTGGCGGCTGGCTGTATGTACCGGGACTCAATAGTTACACATCTTATAATAATCCTATTTTTTATTTATCCACAAATAGGAGCCACATATGTCGTTGTAGTATCCATATTCACATGTTTCTCTAACACATTAATAAAATGCTAATAGAGATAATGTTGAGAACCATGTGTTCCAATTTTTGAAAGATTGGAACTAAATTAAAAAATTTTAAAGATTGAACATTGAATTAAATTTTTTTAAAGGTTTAGTACTAATTGTTGAACTCCATCAAAAAATAAGTTAGAGATCATTTTCTACTTCAAGAGCAAGTATAAAGATATGGGCCCCTTTTAATCTTAATTATAAATAGTATTCACTATTTGAAGATATTGAGTACTATTCATGCATACAATTATTATTTACATGAAATACTTGAAGTTATTCCTCTAAGCTCAAAGGCATTTAGTATAGAAACAATGAAATCTAAATATAAGATTAAGAAGTTCAATGTAAATAATTTCTCGTTATGAAATTTGAAATTGAAAGTTATCCTTATAAAATATAATTATCTTAGAATCATTAGCAAAAAGTTGACAACATCATAAATGACACCAAATTGAATGAAATTGATGTGAATATTATTGTAAATCTTTATTTAGCTTTAGTTTATGAAGCTTTTTAAGTGTAGAGAAAAAGAAATTTTTAAAAAAAGAGATAGCAGACCATCTCATTAAGATGTATAAGATCAAATCATTCTATAATTAATTTTTCCTAAGAGCAAATTTATACACTTAAGATGTTAGAATCCATTTTAGTGACCGAGTATATTAATAATTTAACAACTCTATTGATGAGCATCTATTTCATTAAATTTGGTGTCATTTTAGTGATTGAGCATATGAAATAAATGACATCATTGGATTATAGAATAATTTCACATGAACATGTTGAACATTAACTTCAAATTCTACCCAAAATGTATGATCAACTCATCATTGGCTTAACTAATAATCTTCTTATAAATTAGCTAGTAAATCATGTTGTAATAACAGTTCTAGAGAAAGAAAATCAATGTGAGCATAAAGAAGATAGGTAGTCTCATTTACAATAAGATGAAGCCTTATTAATAGTGATAAGAAATAAATCAACGAAATATAGACCAAATGAGAGCCACTATCATGGAAGGTTAAAATCAATAAGTAAGAAGAATTTAAAATTCCAAAATTATGGCAAAAATGACCAATTTAGATAAGAAAATTTTCCAGAAAATTTTCCATACTCAAGATAATTGTACAAGTACTTTAAATGATGGCAAAGATTAAAGTGAGGCTTAAGTAGGCAAAGGAAAATTTTCCTTAAAAAAGTGTTAAGTTCGATGAAGTAGTAATAACAATTAAAAGAAAAAAGACAAAACTTGATGTTTGGGTCTTTATCTCAAAAGCTACTTGTCACATGATCTCTATAAGAGAATGGTTTTATCATTATAAACTTATCTCAAGAAGATTTGTGCACAGTTATGATGATTATCCTTTAATATTTCTTAGAATTATAGCCATCAAGTTGAATATGTATGATGGTACAATTTATACTCTTCAAGAATTGGGGGACTTGAAGAATTTATGTATTTAGGAAAATTAGATAAGTTTAGATAAAAATATAAATTATCAATAATATTTTGAAGGTAATTTGAGGCATGTTTATCCTTGTAAAAGGAGAGAAGATAAGTGAACTTAGACAAGTAAAAAGGAGTGACGTTAATGGAAGAAGAAGCATCAATTGCTTTAAATAGTCCATGTAACTTTTTCAATATTGTTGCATTAGAAACTTGGATTTATATTTAAACAAGAAATGAAGATTCTTAATGAACAAAAGCCATTCCCTAGGCTTACAAAGGTATCACTATCAATTTTTTTAGCATTATTTTACAAATAAGTAATATCATATAAAATTTATCACATCAAATTCAAGAAGCAAGGTTGCTTTTGAATTGGTTCACTAAGATGTTTGGTAAGCATTAGCTCCATTCATGAGAGCATAAAATTACAATTTGTCTTTTATTGATAATTATTCTGAGAGAAGAGGCATATCCTATCAAGATGAAAGCATATGTCTTCTTAGTCTTTAAAGTTTTTTTTAGCACACATCAAACTTGATTTTGTAAGAAAAATCAAGTATTTAAGGAAGGATAATAAAGGAGAATATACTAACATTGGATTTGATATATGCCTAATTAATAAGGCATTAAAATACAATTTATTATTACCTACAGTCCTTGACAAAATGGAGTGGCAAAGCAGATAGACATAACTTTGTTAGAAGAAACATTAGTAACATTAAGAACAATAGGCTTAGAGAAGGCATTATCGGGTAAAAGTAATCAATATTGCTTATTATGTGGCTAATCAAATATTAAAATTAACTTAAAGGTCCTAATGAAGATGTGGATTTGGACGCTAGTAGATTATTCCAACCTCTATATATTTAGAAGTGAGTCTATGTGATTTATAATACCAAAGAAACCATGAAGTTAGATCCAAAATCTAGAAAATGCATATTCTTAGGATATGTTGACGAAGAAAAATGGTATCACATGTGAGATTCCATTGCTCATAAGGTTAATTTTATATTACAAAAAAAAAAGAAGAAAAAGAAGACAATAACACTTTGCACAAAAGTTTATAGGCTGTGATATAGGTAGAAAAGGAATTCTAATAAAAGGCTTCTTTTTAAGCAACATTATAGTAAGATGTTCAGGAATTAATTGAGTTAGAAGCTTTAGAAGTTCATCAATTAGATTACACAAAAGAACACTAAATTGGCATAATAAATTATATAATAGAGGGAAATATAATATATTGTCTTTTGATAAAGGATAGAGAATCATTAACTCTCTAGAAGTACATTATAATCCAAATACCTTTTAGTAGCCGGCAACAATGCAAAGGAAATTGAGACTCCTCGTAATAAAGAAAACTTGGAATCTTATATCATTACTAATAAATAAAGTCAATTAGTAATACATAATTCTTTAAGATTAACCAAAATAGTGACGATCAAGTGGGTAGATATTCTGCAAAATTTGTAGTGAAAGGATATACTTAAAAAGAAGGAATTGGTGTTAATAAAATATTTTCTCTTGTGTTTCAAAATATTGACACTCAACAGTTAGTAATCTATGTTGCATTTGGCTTATACCTAGAACAATCAAATGTGAAAATTTTCTTTTCTTTATAAAGATTTTAAAGAAGAAATTTACATACTCCAATAAGAAGGTTTTGACGGAAAAAGAAAAGAGAATTTATTTAAAGGTTGAACAAATATCTATGTGGTCTTAAACAAGAGTCGAGGTGTTAGTACAGGAGATATGATTCCTTCATCATGAGTTTTATATACAACAAAACTTAATATAGACTCTTTTACTTATTTTAAGAGGTTTAATAATAATGTTTTCATTATATTATTGTTATATATAGGCAATATGTTGGTTTTAGGCCTAACAAAGACCATATTAAAGAATTAAAGGACTAATTGGCTAAAAAATTTGAAATAAAGGACTTCAGACTTACAAACAAGATTTTAAGGATGCAAAGGTGATATTAAATAATTGTTATATATATGTAATAATGATTTTAAAGGGTTCAAATAATGATTTCATTATCTTATTATTGTACGTAAGCAATATATTAGTTATAGGCCTAAAGAAGATTATATGAAGGAATTAAAACTTAATTGGCTAAGAAAATTAAAATAAAGGAATTAAGACTAACAAACAGGATTATGTGGACCTGGATTCACTAAAATAGAAATAATATGAAGATTTTGATTTTTTAGAAAAACTTCCTAAAGGAGGTTTTATGACACTTCAATATAATCAAAATTATAAGTTAATATATGTCCCTCTTCTTGTTAATTTCCAATTATCCTCTAGTATAAGTCTTACTAATAAAGATGAGAGGATACATATGCCTTAAGTACTAAATACATATGTAGTGAGAACTTTAAAGTACTGTGATTTATGTAAACTGAATATTACATATGCAGTGAGAATCATTAGTTATTATATGGTGAAACTTGGTAGAGAGTATTGAAATATTGTAAAGAGGATCGTAAGATATATTAAGGGAATATATGATGCTGCGTTATAATCTAGAATATCATACTTCATTATTAGAAAATATGCTAACTTTAATTATGCAAATGATCTTGATAAAAATAGATATATTGTAAGTTATGCATTTACGCTTACTAGTGAGGTTGTAAGTTGGATTTTAAAGTTATAATCAGTTCTAACTACGTCAATAATGAAAGTGAAATATGTAAAAACTACAAAAGCTAATAAAGATACAACATGATTTCAATTATTTCTAAAAGAACTCGAGCACAACATAAGGTTTCATTATTGGAAAAAATGGTGTTTTGACTTAAAGATTTTCACAAAAAATTAACTTGAACTGCAATGTTTTAGTAGCATTAAAAAATAACTCTAATATTATAAAAACTATCCTGTTTGAATCCTAAGTCAAAAGAACCCTAGTCTTTCATATATGTTCCTTTATAAAAAATATACCCTATCATTTTAATACTTTTGGTGAGTCCTACAATATCACCTGAGCATTTCAATTGGCAACATAGACCTTATTAAGACCCTCTACAATTGCACACCAATAGGGAAAAAAAAAAGCATAGACATCAACATAATACCCGATCATAGAGGATCAAAGATAGTAGAGATGAGAGATATAACATATTTACTATTGAAGAATTTGGCAAAAAAATAAGGTGGCATTTGGTTAAGTTTCAGGATAGTTGATCCAATGCATGTATAACCTTAGTATGCACCTTTCATTGCAACCTTTTCATATAACTCTGGACCTATTACAACTTATCTCCACCATTTGATCTTTAGAAATGTTTAACCAACTTTTTCCTTGGGGAAGTTAGCAAATGAAAGAGAAAGTAGAAATGAGCATCAGATAATGGCAACGTTACGATACAAGAAGAGGAGGGGGAGAAAAGTGAAAGTTCAATTTAGTTAGATTATAATAGTATTTGGGTCAGGCCCTAGTGAGACCCACATTAATAAGGAAGCCTAACTAATAATGTGGGACCCTTTTAAAATATTAAAAATATCATAGCATTTTTTTATACAAAACTTTAAGGTATAAATAAAATAATCTTTACAATGTTATGGTTTATTTTAAATGTTATTAAACATTAAGTTAAATTTTTGTAAAAATTTTCGGTTCTTCTTTTGCCTTTATTATTTTATAATAATACAAGTACCTTGCATCTAATAAAGAATCTAATCTTTCATAAAAAAAGAAAAGTACATACGAGTTCGAATTAACTTTGTTAGTGAAAAATTCGGAAAGAACTATAAATAAGCAAAAGGATTATAACAAAGATAATCCAACAAATTTTATTAAAAAACAGTCAAAATTGACAAATTTGTTTAGTGGTGATCCTTATGTAACTTAAAAGAAATATAAGGAATTGACAATAATAAGTTGTTGTGAAAATTCATTGGTTTGCAATTAAATCTTTAAGTGACAGATTATAAAAGCTATCATCAACATATCGTTCATAAAAATATTTAGATATATAAGAATGTGCGGTAATTAGAATAAATTGAAGTATATGACTACAATTAATTTGATTTACTTATAAGCACTCATCCAACTTTTTATTTCAGAATAAAAAGTATATCCAAGTATTTAAGAATAGAACATACGAGGATTCAATATTATAGGTTCTAATTTAAAGTTAGTTAGCATTAAATATTTGTATTATAACTCCTATTCGCGTTTATAATAATATTATCTCTCTATGCAAATGTCCTAAAAAATGAGATTGAAGTGAGTCACAAAGCCCAAAAAGTTGCTGCATATTCCCAAATGTTATGATCCTGATCCGCATTGACAACCGTTTATTAGGTAGGATGATAAATGAGCTTTAGTATCTAATCCTTTTCTTTTCTTTATGCCTTATGATCCTTTACCAAAAATAGGCTACATTAGGTTCTGGTAACTGGCACATTACGTTGGTTCAAAACGAACTCCGTAATTGTTTTATAAAGCTTCGATCTTGTCTTGTCTGTTGACCAGGGATGATATGTAATATAAGAAATAACATCATTGTGAAATTTTGTCTTGGGCCGAAAGAGTAACCCTGCCCCTATTCCCATACTTACTGTTGAGTCGGTAATAACCTATAAAACTGCAAGGAATCATGGCTGTGAGTCACGTTGGAAAATTAGTAGAGCCGGAAAGCCGAAGGAAGGAAAGCGTGTGTTCCCATTTCTTTCTATTTGTTTAACAAAAGTCCCACGTGTGCATTTAAAATGGATGTTTGTGAAGCCACGTCACCAATTAGACATTCCATTCCCTAAGGCTATGGGAATTGGTTGGCCGTTGATAATCTTAGACCCTTGTTGCCGTGTTTGGTAATGTTTAAGTGATGCTTATTCCAGTTCCAGATCCTCACAACGTACGAAAGGAAAAGCTGCCTATTGTATGCTTTTATTACTAATTCAACATTGGGCATTGGAGTCTCTTTTGTTTTAAAATTACTCACAATACAACAATCAAACCAGAGAAATTTGAATTTGGGTAAAGGTAAATGGTTCATTCCAAGAACTAAGCACCTAGGTAAACCACATACTTCCGCAAGAGTTTATTGAGATACAAACCAGCTTACCCACCCGATATTCACAAGACTAACAGTTTCTTCTGAAAAGAGAAACCAATTGCTAGCACGACTTACAAGATAGCCAGAGGACTTTTGCGAACACCTGGATCCAAAGTCTGCCAATGCAAAATTGCTTGGAATCAATTATTGACTCTAAAACTCTTATTTCTTCTATGGTTGATTGTGAATGATAGATTAAGCACTGTGGATATATTGCATTTTTCGGCATTGGATGATAGGTGCTCTTTATGCATGGAGTGTGGAGAAACTAAGTAACATTTGTTTTTTGAATGCCACTATGCCTCTAATGTTTGGAGAGAGGTAAAAAACTCTTGCCAATGGAGCAGTAATGGGAAGTCAATGCTTTATGTCAAATAAAAACATTATATGATAGAATAATTAAATTGTACGAAAAAATCATACACAGAAAGGTTAACTAAAATCACTTTTACATTTCTAAATATTTGGATGGTCATAATGTATTACTATATGCTAATTTTGATCTCTGAATTTAAATTATTTGATTATAGAATTGCAGATAAATTAAAAGAGTTAAGAATTATCTAATCTTATATACAATTTAGGGTTATAATTTTTTATGCATAGATAACATATTTGAGAACTTAATGAGTCACACATAAAAAAATATATTGAAGAGAGAAAAAGCCTTTCAATCGTGTTAGATTTGATTGTAAAGTTTAAGAAACTTTGTAATTTAATATGAGATATTTAATAAAGAAAGATCAATATGAGATACTAAATTTTATTTGAACATAATTGGTATTAATTAATTATAATTATAATTATAATTAAATGTTAATTAAAATTAGAATTTAATTTTAATTAACTTACTAAAATACTCAAAGTCTGTTATAAATAGACATAGATTTCAAGTAAATCTTTGTCTAACTCTTTCTATGACAGTTTTAAAGTTCTCTTAATTTACTTTGTTGATACCATTAAAGGTTTGATAGTTGTATGACTACGGTGATTGAGTTGAGCCAATTTTAGAAACAGTTCGAGAGAAACGACAAAAAAAGCTTCTGAATAAGTTATTAATTAAGATTTATAATTTATTATGTTTTATATATTAATCATGTCGTATAATTTAAATGATCCTTTCTTCCAAAAATCATACACAAAATTTCATGTTTATTTCATTTTGCACAATATTAGATTGTCATAATTTTGCATTACAAACAACTAATTAACTGTTATTCTTTATTTCTCAAAAAAAAGTTTTAACCACAAAGTGTTACAATAAGCACAATGTAGATGTTGCCTTTACATTTCTAAACGTAACAAACTACACATTGTGCCAATAACACAACTTCTTCTTCCGAGTTGGCAGGAGCAAGAAAAGGAACTTTGTTTCTAGTACATGGGTTTAAAAAGAAAAGGGAAAAGGAACTTTGTTTTCAGACAAATTCAAAATGTTTTGCGACAGAAGAAGATAAGGAGGAGGAGGAAGCAGTGAGCTAATTTTGATTAATATTTAATCTCTTTTCAAGCTATATTTGGATAAGCAAATGAGGGTAGTGAGATTGTTTGAAGGAAAGCTTATATAAATTGGTGGGCTGAACTAGTATTGCCTTACCCTAAATTGTGGGCGAATTTCTACATAAATTTGTGGGTTGATATAATATTGCCTTACCCTAAATTGTGGGCAAATTGCAAATATCCTCTCAGAGACCAAGATATGCCCTTTATAAATTTTGCCTCAGGAAAAGGGTGCAATGACTTTCAACCTTGAATCAAGTCATCTGTAAATTTGGGGTTAAATTGTCATATCCAAAAGGAGGCCAACCAAGCCACCTAAATTCATCTCTACCAAGAACCTATATAAATCATACAAGTCTCAATCTCAAATAAGTTATTATAAATTACTCCTAGCTCTTCCTAGATTTTGATTTAACCCCAACACTAGACAATGTTAATGTTATTATGAAATGATATAGACCTCTAAAATCAAAAATAATCAATTAACACACAATATCTCAATGAAATTTTGAAAAAGAAAAAGCAATTAGAGGAGAAGATGGTAAACTTCGAAGGTCGTTGAGTACCAGATGGTGAAATGTTTAAACTTGGTGTTTCTATGTCAATTCAAACTAGATTAGACCAGCCAAACAATGTCTACTTTTATGTTCCATATATAGACAGATATATATGTGGGTACCGAAACATAACTATTAACATGTGGTTTTATTCGTTCAGTTTTTTTGTAACTTAATAAGACTTGAAGGCCAATTAAGACTTTCTTATAATGATGATGTCTAAATGAGAATTCTTTTGTACCTTTATGTCCATTATAAATTTCAATTTATTTCTTGGTTTCTAGATCCTGTTTGATGTTCACATGAGTATTGTATCAAAATTGCAAACATGATATCAAAACTAATAACAATTCTTTTGCTCAGACGACAAGTGTTCATCTTTATTGTCATACTATAGGTTAAAGTCTCTTTATAATATGAACATATTGACATAAAAGCAAAGAATATTCTTAGGGAGTTGGGGGTTACTAATTGGGGGGTTGACGCTTTTTCAAATAGCTTTCAAGCTCTTGAGGCAAGAGAATCACGGATTGAGTGAAAAAACCTTTGATACTCTTTTTTTATGTTGTTAAATTTGTTAGTATGAGTTACTAATATCAATTAGAGAGAATTTACTGTCAATTAAAGTAAATTTATTTGATTAGTGTAATTAATGAAAATATATGAGTTTACCAATATCAATCACTACAAGAAAATAAGGAATTGGTGACTGAAGAATAACAACAAAAAATAAACAATCGTAAATTACCGACGATATTTATTTGTCCGTAGAAAAAGTTGTAGAAAAAATATAATTTAGCAACGGAACAATACTGTCGATGACTAAGGTGGGAATTGGTGGAAAAATAATGAAGTTTTGACTTTTTTTGATGGTATATTAGTGACGAAAAATGACATCGTTTGGTTTAACACCAAATGACGTCATTTTGTGCTGCTTAAAATAGACCCCTAGACGTCCCTCACCCGCCCCCCTTTTCTTCTTTCTTCTTCTCCTCCCTGATGCGTCATCTCCTCTGGCGAGTTCTCCTCTCCCATCCATGGTCTGTCATCGGCATTGTCGTCAATTCGTGCTACGTTCATTTGCGCATCCTCTTCTCCCACCATTGTTGCATTTTTGTGGAGGTATATTGCAAACCGTGGTTGTTTTGTGTTTGTTAAATTTGTTAGTGTTAAGTCAAAATGACTTCACATCTAAATAATTTTGATGACATTCAAATAATAATAATATTAGAAATTGTTGAACCGTTTTGATCAGGAAGAAACTAAGACGAAGCGGAAAGCAAAAGTAAGACGGAAGAAACTAAGACGAAGCGGAAGCAAAAGTAAGACAGAAGAAACTAAGACGAAACGGAAGCAAAAGTGAGACGAAAGAAACTAAGGCGAAGCGGAAAGCAAAAGTAAGACGAAAGAAACTAAGACGAAGCGGAAGCAAAAATAAGACGGAAGAAAATAAGACGAAGCAGAAGCAAAAGTAAGACAGAAGAAACTAAGACTATGCGGAAGCAAAAGTAAGACGGAAGCGATATAAGACGAAGACTTGATACTACATCGGATAGTTAATCAGTTTGAGTTAGTTACAGAACTCAATTGAATAACTGTTTCCTCAAAGATCAAGAAACAAGAAGAAAGAAGCAGTTCAAGACGAAGGTTATAAATACAAGTTGGAGTCGAAGATTAAAAAGTTAGAGATTTTAAAAAGTTTTTGATCTTTAGCAAACACTGTATTCATTGTGTGAAACACTAGAGCTATCATTACTGTAACAGAGCTCGCAATATCTTTCTATAAGAAATAAGAAAAGCTGAGAGCCTGAAGAGGATAAGTGAGAAAAAGAATACTTGGTGTAAGAGACCTGAAGAGGCTCTGTGAAAAGAATACTTGTACAGTTTGAGAAAAATAGTGAAATCTCATAAAGGTTTCTGAGGACTGGACGTAGCCCACGATTTGGGGTGAACCAGGATAAAATCTTTGTGTCAACTTCTGAACTCTCTACTTTTAATTTCTATTGTTTTATACAAGTATATAGAAGTTAATTGCAATACATCGTGATTCTTACTCAATAGTTTTTAAGAAAGTAAGTTTTCAAAGAATTTTAAAAAGGGGATTGTATTCACGCAAAAGGATATACAATTCAACCCCCCTTCTTGTGCATTTTGTACATTGAATATAAAGTCTATACTAACGCGTGATTTACTTCAATTGGTATCAGAGCTCGATATCCAAAAACCACCGTTACAAAGTGTGGATAAAGATCCATGGTAGAATCACACGTTTATATAGCTGAAGGCGCCTTCGTCACTAGACCTCCTACGTTCAATGGTGAAGACTACCACTATTGGAAAGATAGGATATAGCTCTTCATTGAATCTACACATATTGATCTTTGGGAGATTATAGAGAATGGACCGTATACACCGATGGATGATGAAGGGAATGCCATTCCACGTACCAAATGGTCAGTTGATCAAAAAGCAAGATTCCAACTAAATTCAAAGGCCAAGTTCTTTCATAGGTGCGACACTGCGAAGGAGATGAGGGATACTCTATCCATCACACATGAAGGCACCAACCAAGTGAAGGAATCCAAGATAAGCATTCTTGTACACCAGTATGAGCTGTTCAAAATGAAAGAAGATGAATCTATCGATCAGATCTTTGGACGATTTCAAACTATTTTCAATAGACTCAAATCTCTTGAAAGAATCTATGATAATCAAGATCATGTTCAGAAAATTCTTAGAAGTCTACCGAAAAGATGGAGACCTAAAGTCACCGTAGTACAAGAAGCTAAGGACCTGAGTGTATTAAAGCTTGATGAATTGCTTGGATCCTTGAAGATACATGAAGTAGAGCTCGATGTAGAAGATAAACCCAGATGGGATAAATCTATAGCATTGAAGGCTGGACAAAAGAATCACAAGATTCAAAGAAAGAAAAGTTCATCGTCAAAAGCGTTAAAGATTGAAGAAGTCAAGGATGACGACTCCAATGAATCTAAACAAGATTCAAGCGAAGAAGATGATGAATTATCTTTTATCTCATCAGGCGTATGTGGAAGAAGAAAGCAAGAGGAAACAAAGAGTTTTCTTTCAAGAAGAATAGCAAAGATGAAAGTAAGAACTAGAAAACATCTGTCATCTACTACGAATGCAATAAACCTAGACAGTACAAGTCTGAATGTCCATTGCTGAAAAGAAAACCCAAGAAAAATAGAGAAAACAAGAAGAGCATGATGGCAACATGGGAAGATTTGGATTCGTCCGAATCTAATACTGATTTAGAGGCATCAGTTCAAGCAAACATTTGCCTGGTAGCCAAAAGAGAAAGTGATGAGGAGGTAACCTCTAATTTTAAAGAATTATAAGATGCATATTCAAAATTATTAGAAGATTCTCATGCTATACTTAAGCAGTATAGATCATTAAAGAAAAAGTTTATAGAAAACTTAAAGAAAATGCAAAAGTTAGAGAGAGAAAAATGTCTGCCTGAAGAAACAAGTAAACGATATGAAGAAAAAGGTAGCTATAGATAGATCTAAGGAGATCAGTCAGCTGAAACAAAGGATCAATAATCTTTCAGCTGATTTATCAACATTCACTGAGAGTACAAGAAAGATGAATGACATGCTAGGAAGATACAGACACCCAAATCATAAGAGTGGATTAGGGTTTGCCTAAATAATACTCAGTATAAAAAGAATTTTGTTTCTAATAGGAAGAAATTTCATCAATCGCATTATCATCATTTCATGAATCATTTTAAGACTAACCCCAAAGGACCCAAGAAAATTTGGGTACCTAAGAAAAATGTAATATCTACTACAGATCTCCTTCCTTGGAAAAAGCAATCAACACCAATGATATTTGGACAGTGGATGCACGAGACATATGATGGGAGAAGGTTAATGTTCCTAAATCTTTAAGATAAGAAGGGATCGGTAAAATCGGTAAAGATTCTTTTGCATCTATTAATAATGTGATACTAGTTGATGGTTTAAAACACAATTTGAATAGTGTCAGTCAATTATGTGATTCTGGTTTTGAAGTATCCTTTAATCAAAATTCTTGTGTAGTCAAAAACAAGGACGATTCCATATTCTTTTATGCCAAAAGACAAAACAATCTTTACAAAATCAATTTAGAACATTTGCAAAGTCAAAATATTTCTTGTTTTATATCAACAGATGAAGAAAAACTAATTTGGCATAAAAAGCTAGGTCATGTTAGTTTTAAACACATCTCCAAGTTGATTAAACATGATTTGGCAAGAGGATTACCAAAAATAAGTTTTAACAAGGATTTCTTGCAACATCCCATTACCACATGATACATACCCAAACATTCAAGCATATTCAAGTACATATCCTATGATAATGGCATGTTAGAGCAAAAGCAAAACCAAATTAAACATGGCATCATTTAACATAATTGAAAGGCATTAAATTTTAAAAACCATTAATTGTATTAATCCAAACAAATTTACACTATTTTCTTTAGACAAATATTTAGATAACCTCTTATAGGTTCTAACAAAAACAACAAAATACAAGACACGATACTCCTGGAGTCAGCTGACAGACCTTTGATCCATAACAAAATCCAAAGGGTCCTTTAGTCCTGTCTAAGAACTAGGTCTCCTGTCTCGTACCTGAAAAATCACGTTGTAATTTTTATGAGTTTTGCAAACTCAATGAGTGAACCATCATTGATGATTGCACCGGATCATATACACATCATACATATTTTACAGAAGCCCTTTCAGATCATAAATACATTCTAGGTGTTCACACAATATGGTATATCATAAGATCACATAGTTCACATTGCCAAGTATAACAAGTAAATTGCATCAATTTATCATTCATTCAGCTTTGCAAATCATTCAATAAATTTCAATCAAATGTTATAGGCATGAGACTCGTATTCTTTCTAATTGTTGTGACCGAGTGCCTATCACAAACTTATACAATTACCGGCCTATAGGGCTCAGTCAAACAGAATCACAGAGTATAGCTCTACGTGCAAAATTAGAAATCACGGAGCAAAGTTCTACATGGAAGCTCTTCATACTAGCAACTCAAGTCACAACGCCTTTATCTGAGCATGCATTTTATGAAATGCAACAATTTCAAAAAATCCCATATATCACAATTTTATACAAATGCTCAAGCAAGATTTCACAGTCATCGGACCTAAGTCCGGCATGCAACTTTCATGAAGAATCAAATGTCAACAATTTATATCAAGTCAAAACACTCCCAATACATGCCCAACTATTAAACTCCTCAGACCTCAGGTCTGGAATCCAGAATCAACTCACAAACAATTCAATAATATTAGAAGTGTAATAAATTAAATTAAATTCAAATCGAATCAATCCTAGTAAATCATCTAGGTTGACTCACAGAATGCTCCACTATGCTATTGCCTGGATGGTTTGGCAATGTCTGTCTAGAGTCCACTTGGCTCCTCTAAAACATACACAACACATTCACAAATATCACATTTTTGCTCAAATATACAAGTGTTTCTTTTATGCACATCAATATATAGAAAGTATGCACAATGCATGTTCAACGACAATTTCGGGTATCTTATTGTAACTCTCATCATCAAATTGATCAGAGATCAAAGCCCTCATTAATATCATATGGTACTTATAATTTGAACCAAAATAAAACAATGTGAAATCAAGTTGATAACCTAATTGACCACTTCAGATTTTCTACCCAAATGATTTCAAGTCTATTTTGCATAATTATTCTGGTAGGGTAAATGACAAAATTAGGTAATACTTCCTTCTGGAAAGTTGTTCTACAGTGTCTTAAGTTTCTAACAACTCCAAGATCATCTAATTTGATTTAGTATTCAATGAGTCATGCATAAAATACCTCAGATTGTGTACATTTGAACTTTTGGCTAGCACATGATCATACCCTCAAATTGTTCAACTAATATCTTTCAGCTCATACATCAAAAAATTTCAAACTTTATACTAATTTAAAGCTAAGAGAATAAACTACAACTTTGATGAAGACAACTCAACCTATATAGGCCCAAATCAATATAGTTTATTCAATAATCACAGGACATGATTTCTGTCATTAGTAGTGCTACAGCCTAAGCTAAAACTCAGTTCCATGCCAATTTTGAAAATCAAAGAGACATAATTAAAATTTGACCTCTTCAAAAAAATTGTAGAAGTGTCTCTAGTTTAATATGAATAAAAAATGAACTCATTCAGAGATCTACAGCTCAAGTTATAATTAGAAAACCGAAACATGTTCATGAAAATTTTCCAATTCATAACAGTCCACACTTGCACCCTATCAATCATTTTAAAATTAATTCAGATAGTTCTAAATTTTTATAAGGAGAAAGAAAATGCCGTAGGAATCTATTGGC
>JANZLD010000005.1:40088563-40100925 GCA_026413575.1 Erythroxylum carthagenense | reverse complement strand
TTCTAAATTTATCCTTTTTTTTTATCAAATTAGGATAAAGGGTTAATTACCCTAACAATACATAATGTTTCCTACGCAAAACAATACCAAGGATTGACTTTATATATATCAACAAACATTCGTTTTGGACTCGTACACAAATGGAAGGAATACAATTAGGCTTGTATCTTATAAAAGTATATTCAAATTTACCACCTCCGAAAGCTATTATAGACACAATACACAATTCTAGTAGACAACTTATATACATTCATTTGTATATGCAAGTGCTTCTATGGGGTGTATTTTATTTGGTCAACTTCCTGAACTTGGATAGTTAGCTACTTGGTTTCGATGTCAACCGATTTAATATAAGCAAATAAAATGTTGATGGCTTTTACCTTCGTGCATGCCATGCACTAGTCATGGTTCTAATAAATGCACTCGTCCTGGTTCTTATTATAAAATCTGTCGTGACCTCAACTGAATTTATTTCAGATCTGCAATAGCTGGGTTAGGCATTCAAAATTTTCAATACTGATATGCCGCCCTCCCCTGTCTAAGACCATTTTAAGACCAATCATCTTATACAATGCTAAATTAAAAGTTCATTTGTATTCATGAATCATCTTATGTCAAGTCACCAATCATCCATGGTCTCTATCGCTTTGACCTTTTAGCTTCAAAACTTCTTCGTTGGATGACATCTAATCTTTCGATTTGATATTAGGCGTGTTAGGTCGACGGGTTGCTGGGTGCCACATCCCAATTTTCCATATCTATATTAACCGCCAAACTGCCAACCCCACATTCGTTGTTAAATAAAACCACTTCTGTAGTTACACTCAATACCATAGGTCATAAGCAAGCAAAGTATAGAATCCTCGAGTCTTACCAAACCCATTCCCTTTATGTGCCTTAAATTACGGTCTTTTGGTGTTGTATCTGTTTCCACGAATCTATAACAGGTAGAAGACAGGAAAGGATAATGACCATAAACATTAATGGCATAGTACGTAAGTATTCCGATTATAGTTCATTCACGGCATAATTGTGCTCAGAATGAGTGGAGACTTTATAGTAGGCGAGTTTAGTGACAAGGCAAAACTTCAAACAACACTTGTCTCCCATTTATTGGAAATCAATTGCTGTTTAAAGGTCCGGAGGACCATGTGCACGTTCCATGACATTAGTGAATTACCTACGCAGGTTTCTCTTTTGCGAATTTTGGGTGATCTATTATGATCAATGAGCCCTACAGGCCCCACATGTCCGGCTTCTAAAGTTGAAATCCGGGCCCATTTCACACCCAATCCTCACCCGAAAATGTCGCAACACAAATTCCCCATGAAAGATACCCCAGTAAGAAACAAACAAACACAAAAAAAGGGGGGTTTAATTTAATTAAAAAAGAACCTCAAATGTCAAATTTATAATTATAACTTGAAATTTAAAAAATAAAAAATATTTAAATTTTGTTTTTTGTTTGTCAAATTTTGGCCTAATGTTAATTTTTTTCGATTGACTTGACATACCATGTTTTCAAAATTTTATCTTAGTTAACATTAAAAATCCTGATTAATGAATGTTGTCGTTTAGAGCTAGCTCTCTTTCTTAGTTTGCAAAGCCCACTCTTACCCTCTTAGCCATTCATTTAGTTTGTGACCTAAGAAGGTGAGACTCGGGTTTTGTTTTGCTTCTAACTAGTGATTAAATAACATTGTTTTATTAATTAAAATTTTTAATGTTAATCATTAATAACGTGTAACAACTATAAAGGTTTTTCGAGAGGTGTTCAGTAAATATAATAGAGAAACAAATTTTAAGCTAGAATTAAAAATTAAATAATTTATTGTCATTTTTAAAATTCAAACTATTAATTTAAAATTTACTAGAATTACAAATATTTTTAATTAAAAAAATCATATTTTGGCCAATAAAAAATTATAATATTACCTTGTTGAGGTTTTTTTCTTTTTTTTTTTTTTAAAATTATAATGGTAAAGATATATTAAATATTTGTGACAATAAAAGATCATGAATAAAACTCTTACAAGAATCTAAATATTAGATCTAGTAATGATTCTTTTTGTTGCCTACATTAACAATTGGAGAGTCGGAATAGTAGCATAAAAGCTTATAACATTCAAATAAAAGTTCCATGGTCTATTTCATTGGTTTCTGTTCTGGTAAACTTTTATTTAAGATCGTAGCTAAAAAAAGACTTCAATGTGGTATAAGTACATTGTATAAAAGAAGTAATAAAAAGAAGCTGTCACCTGTTTTCATTTTCTCTCTCATTCCTTCCCAGGAGCTGGAATCTATTAAACTTAATAAGAGATCAAACTATTTCTTTCTCGCTTCCCTTTCAACTTTCTATCTGATCTCTTTCAGCTCTTTTATCTCTCTCTCCGTGTGCGTGTGTTACCTCTTACTTCTCAAAAACATGCAACCGTCTTTAGTCCCAAACGGCTTATATTACCAGAAACCAAGGTAATGTTCTGAATTGCACTTTCATATGTCTTTTTTTTTTTTAAGAAAAAATGTGTTTAACGTTCATTCTTGGCCGAAAAGATTTTTCCTTTTTTTTTTTTGGGTTTTTGCCCTTCCGAGGTTTAGTTCTGGTCTTCTTCACATCAATTTAATCTGTTTTCAAAGATTGCGTTGTAGCTTAGAAGCTTGTTGAGAATGAGTAGGAAATTGGGAAAAGGAATGAAATTGTTTCTTGGGTTGCTTTTGTTTTTTCCTTTCTATTTATTTTTCCATCTCACTTCAAAACACTCTTGGTTAACGCTTTAAACGGTTGACCTGTTGTTATTTCTGAGTACTTGTTGCTTCATTTTGGTGCTCAAAGCTCCATAGTGAAAATTCTGTTTTCTTTTTGGACAATACCATCTTTAGAAATCCAGTTCATGGCAATGCTTTGACTGTGTAAATCACGTTTTTGAGTTTCTTATTTGCGTCTTTCTGAAGATTCCTCGTAGTGTCGTTTGGGTAAGAGGTTTCCTCGTTTACTTTTTTTTTAGCTTTCGTTGACATTTCCATATTTCTGAAAGTTAAATTTCAGAGGAATTTGTTTTCGTTGATTCTCTCCAATTCTCAACCTGCATTCTCTTGGCTGTAGTGAAAGAAATCTTTTATAGATTTAATTTTTATGTCCTGTATTACCATTGCGATGAAGTACACGTATAGTTATTGTGAGCGGTTCTGGAAGTTGATTATCTATAAAAATTCAGAAAGCTTGAGAAGTGCAGTACACTTGTTTGACTGATTTTGACAGGAGAAATAGCATGATTTGACGTTGCCTTGCCATTATCTGTCAATGGATCAGAGGCTTTAATAGCAAATATACAGGGTAGGAAGAGCAAGGAAATGAAAGGGGAGTCATCTGGATTGATCGTTGGGATTTCAATAGGGGTGGTGATTGGAGTACTTTTAGCTATATTGGGTCTATTTTGTTTCCGGTACCATAGGAAACACACACAGATAGGAAACAGCAACTCTAGAAGGGCAGCGACCTTACCAATCCGAGCAAATGGTGTTGATTCGTGTTCCATGTTATCAGACTCAACCATTGGTCCTGAATCACCAGTGAAATCTGGAAGAAATGGAATGCCCTTCTGGATTGAAGGATTTAGGAGGACTAATGTCGTGTCAGCATCCGGAATACCCGAGTATTCTTTCAAGTATGATTTACCTTAAACCTGCTCCTTTACTGACCATGTATTGAGTATTTTGTTGCGTAATAGTTGTATGAACTAATTGTTTCACTATGGTTGCATCCCAAACAACAATAAATTCAGATGACATATAAGTGCTTTGGATAGTGTTTACCAAATATTGAAAACCTTCTGAGTCGGAATCTTGTAGTTTTTCTTGTAAATAAAATATTCTAGTGGTGATAACTTGAATCTCGTGCAAAATTTGTGATTTTGGTTCCTGTTAATGATCGTCTCTTGTTCTCATATATCTAATCTTATTTGTGATGTCGCCTGCTCAGGGATTTGCAGAAAGCAACATGCAATTTTACAACACTTTTAGGCCAAGGGGCATTTGGTCCTGTTTATAAAGCTCAGATGACAACTGGTGAGACTGTTGCCGTTAAGGTGCTTGCAACTGATTCTAAGCAAGGAGAGAAAGAGTTTCACACGGAGGTATTGTTGACTAGCATATGATGTCTCACTGGAGTGGGCATCATGAGGCATCTTGTTTATAGCATGATGCTACAACTTGGACAAACGTGTCTTTAGCATCAGAACCACTGGTTCTTCATCCATTGTTTTACATTACTTGGTACAGTTGCAAATTCAACTAATAGTATCAGTGGACTACTCCTCAGTTGGGCTAGATTTTTTATTTCACATGTTCTTTACAAAATAATTCAGAAATCAAACCCTAAATTTAAGAAGAACAAACAAACCAGCTATATGTGCTAGAGACATAATTCAGCTACATTATTCTAGCAAACCAGACTAGTATGTTCAATTGACAATAAAAGGACATTGGCATCCAAGAACATTCTCCAAGGGTTACAACTCCTGAGTTTCACTAGTTGTAGTATTAACTTGTTTGATAAAATAAAAATTTATAAGAAATTAGACTGTGTAAAGGGACTGGACAACAAGAAACTTTTTCTTGTTTCTGTTTGTGAAATGCTATAAGAAATTAGCCTTCTGAAGAGATGGCTCCCTCATTCAGAAAACATTTTCATGTTTTTCCATCGCACAATCTTCATTGAACTAAACGTGGTTTTCAGTTTCATTTCCATATAATTGATTTTATGACATCTGTTATCGATATTTCTCATTATATCTTACAGCTGATCCACTCTCTATCAGGTTATGTTACTGGGGAGATTGCACCATAGGAACCTTGTGAATTTGGTGGGATATTGTGCAGAAAAAGGACGAAACATGCTCATCTATGTCTATATGAGTAAAGGGAGTTTGGCTTCTCATTTGTACGGTAAGCTGGCATCAATTCCATTTACAGAAAATTGCCTTTCTGTTTTTTACTCTCCTGGTGGCTATATGGAGATGCATTCTATTGTTCTCTAGTTGGAGGTTTTAAAAACTTCACCTTAGAAAATGATGGTCAGATTTTTTATAGACGCTTCACTTGTAAACTCTTTCAAACCTAAGCTTCCAATAAATGAAGAACCTGTTCATGTTAGAGTTGCACCAAGAATAACTCTTTCAGAGGTTTTAAAAACAATCAGAAACTTGAATGAGTTTCTCCTTCGGTGTTCTGGTGACAAGAGATACCTTGTTAAGAGATCCTGTGGTTGTCTCATTTCTTTTTTGTAAATACAGGTGAAAACAACGGGCCACTGAGCTGGGATTTGAGGGTTCATATTGCTTTAGATGTAGCAAGGGGCTTGGAGTATCTTCATGATGGGGTAACCTTCAAAATTTATTGACTAGTCCTTGTTTATGCCTATATTCTTGTTTGGTCCATAGACTGTGATTGTCTTTCATGCTGTGAATCTCATTAGTTTTTTCTTCTTCCTTTTCTTGGAGCAGGCAGTTCCTCCTGTGATTCATCGGGATATTAAATCATCCAATATTCTGTTGGACGATTCATTAAGAGCAAGGGTGTGTCTCTTTTAGAATTATTGATTCTTTTTCCAATAGAAGATGAGACATTATGTTAAAGATGATGTTGTTCCTTGAAATAACAGTAGGTTCTCATGCTAATTTGTTAGTAATGGTTTTTCAATCCATATAGGTAGCTGATTTTGGGCTTTCAAGGGAAGAGAATGTCGATGGACACGCAGTTAACATAAGGGGGACGTTTGGATATCTTGATCCTGAGTATATATCGACACGTACATTCACTAAGAGAAGTGATGTCTACAGCTATGGGGTGTTGCTCTTTGAACTAATTGCTGGCAGAAATCCTCAGCAAGGTCTCATGGAATATGTTGAGCTTGTAAGTCTCTCATTCTCTCTCTCCATAATGGAAGTTAAACTTTGAGATCCAAACTAAGAGCTTGTAAGCCAGTATTTCTGCAAATGAACTTCCACAAATGTTGAACACAAACCTATTACCTGATTCTGATATGTCTTCACTGCAAATTCTTTAGAGATTGTAAATATGTGATTTTCTTTCTTCTCTGCTTGCTAAATGAATCATATTTTAGTATATTCTGGTTTTACATTTGGAACTGTGTTGCAATAAACAGGCGGCGCTCAACATCGGAGGAAAAGTTGGATGGGAGGAAATTGTGGATGCACGTCTAGAGGGGAAATTCGATGTGCAAGAACTGAATGAATTATCATCCCTTGCGTATAAATGCATCAGCCGAGGTCCAAGGAAACGACCATCTATGAGGGACATTGTACAAGTCATTTCCCGAATCCTCAAATTGAGGCATAACAGAGGGCATCACACAAAGTCTCTTTCTGCAGCAACGGATGATGTTTCTGTTGATATGGATCAATCAGAAATGAAGACTCCAGCCTCTGAACGTCACCGAAGGGGGGAATCTGTAGACAGCACAGACACATGTGAAGTTTAGATGATGGCATTTTGTTTCCTCTAAAGGAAAAAAGAAGATTTTTACATTCATTTTAGTTTGGTTCTTGTTTTGGATATCCAAATGCAGGTTTTGATAGTTAGAAGCAAGATTGTGGTAGCTCTGCTCCGGTTTCTGCTCACTAGGGTTAGGAGTATTATTACTATATAGGGTCTGTTCCCGTTTTCTAGTGGTGACGTTGTGTAAGATGATTAGGCCTTTCTTTCTTTTATTCTTTTTTATTTTTTCTTTATCTTTTGTCATTTGTAAATTGACAACTTATATGGGAGGGAATGTTCATCCATCTTCTCTTTAGATTAGTTCTGCAGCTTGCAAATATTATAAGTGCCAGTAAAGGCAAATATTAAGAAGAAAATGGGAAATAAAACATAACCAAGCAGATACTACTAGTATTGCAGCTTTTTAAGTAAGGTGACCACGAATCTTAAGATTCATTTTAAACTCATCTTATGAGAGCTTTTTGTCTTTCTTAACTATTTAATTCATTTTAAACTCATCTTATGAGAGCTTTTTGTCTTTCTTAACTATTTAATAAGCAATTCTAAATTTTTTTGTACCCGTTTACTTGGAATATATTTGCCCTATTTGAGAATCAATAGATTGCATTAGCTATTAATTGATTCTATTGGTACTTAGTTAAGAGTGGATTAATATAGTTAATTTGATTAGCGGATAATAATAATTGTTTACTTGAAAATATTAACTATTTAATATTAATTGTTTATATGTAAAATAACTTATTAAACGTGTGACTTAAAAAAAGATTTATAATGATATGACTACTCCTATAAAAATTTAGATAGAACAAAAGAAAATAATATCATTTAAAGCAAATGTTTATAATAATCTAATAACGATATCTAACTATCATTAAACTATAAGTAATATTATTACGAATAATTGTCATCTCCCAAGTTCTCGGTTCTTCAACGCTTTTTTGTGTAAAGTTAACTTCAACATCTTTAAATACATCTAGAGGTGTAAATTTAGGATCTTGATCAATGATGTTAAAAGCCAAATCACCAATTGTACTTCTTCTAATATAATTATGTACCACAAAAGTTACACAAATTATTTTATTTTGATCTATCAATAAATACTTAGATATTTTCTTCAATATCTTTCGTCGAGCTTTAAGAATATCAAAAACATACCTACCTACTGAGCATTCCTCAATTTCTCGTCCATGCAATTTACTGAATCCCTTCAATTGTGTTTATGTTTATTTTCAAAGTTCAAAATTGATATTAATTCAAATTTAAAAATTAAAATTTAATAATAAACTTAATATCTATCTCTATCTCTATTTGTTTTAATAATTTGTAATAACTTTTAGATATAATAGTCTTTTAATTTCTTAATTTTTTGAAAAACGCTCCTCATAAAGCATTTTCAAAATTGCTAATTTTGATGTGGTCAAATAATTACTGAATATAATTATCAACATAATTAAAACCTTTAATTCGACTAATAAATCATTTATGTAACAAGTAATTGTTTTTCGTCAGACAGTTTGACAATTAGGCAATGATTCCAGAGGGGCAGATTTGTAACAAGGTAAAAGGTTCAAATTCTACGATTTGCAGTGTGGGAGTAACATTCTCGAGTTCCTAGTGGGCTTTGAGGGTGGGCTCTTTGTAGGCCTGTGGGTTGTTCACCTTCCCTTTAACGGGTCGTTAAGTACCTGATTTATATCCTCCCAATTGCTTCGTCGGGCCGAAATGTGGGGGCCCTTTGGGTTAAGGATTCTAACCTTTTTTTGCAACAAGTTTTGAGCTCAGCCCAGGGAAAAGGGTAGAGCCGATCATCGCGATGTCCTTTTAACAACGTAAACTGTAAAAAAAAAACTAAAACTAAAACGCCCCCGTTTGCTGCCCAATCTCCTCTTTTCACGTAGAAACACTATTTCGTCATCCATCTGCTCTGTCAGTTTATCATCTGAGCTCAAAAAGCCAAAGCTTCGCAACTAGAAGAAGAAGAAGAAGGAAGATGGCAGCCATGGCTGCACTTCAAAGCTCAATGACATCTCTTTCACTCTCCTCAAATTCTTTCTTTGGCCAACGTCTCTCTTTTCCCTCTCCCTCCTCTCTTCCGGTACGTTATTGTCTTCTATTTCTTTTGCTTTGATTTAAAAGTTTCAACCTTTCCTATTCCTTATGTGCTTTACGTTCTAAATTCGATTGCTTTTGGACTACTTTTAATATGTTTTTGTTATGTTGAGGGGGTTCTTGCTTAAGTTTTGGAGTGAATGGCTTTTTGTCTTCGATGTTACATTTTGTTCTGTCGCTTTCGGATTTTGAAGATGATTTCAAAATTGTTTTTTTGGCTGAGTTTAATTAATTTTGGGTTGTCATACTACGCTTCATAGTCTCCATTCTTTCAGAAAGGGATGAAATGGGAGTAATCAGAGATAGCAAGTAGTGAACTCTTTGGTCGCTGTTGGAAGGTTTCTTCAAATTTTTAATTGGTTGGTTTTTCATTGTTTTATTTGGTTTAGAGTACCCCGAAGTGGTTGCAATTAGTTCAGCTTTTGTAATGCGAAATCATACAAGTGTAGTCACAACTGAGTAGACGTTTCCTGTTAGCACCTATCCTTGGTTAATGGATAGGGTACATCAGTATAATGAATAGCAAACCAAAACTCTGATTTCTAAGTTTTCAAACTTGTTTGACAATAATGTCACCTTCTTTTAACCATTGCAATCTCTAGTATATTTGTTTAGGTTCATAGTACCTTGACACCACAATTTTTTCAACTAGTTAGTGTTGGAGATTTATAGTTGGGTTTTTCTTTCGTGGATGCTGTCTTGCCTCCAAAATTGAGATCTAATTCATATCGCAAAATGTTCTCAATATTGTATTCAGACTTGAGATACTAGTTGCTATAGCCATTTGACAACGATCTTTGTACTTGTTTGACATGCAGGTTAAGTCACCGGAGAAGCCATGCCTTATTGTTGTGAGGGTTAGTATGTTTGGTGCTTGTCATGTCAGTGCCTTTTAAATGAACCAATTTTGAGATCTTATGACTACTTTAAGCATGGTATCATCTCTGCGTAGTGTTTATTTGCTGATGGGAAGTAATTATGCTTTGCTTATCAAAATTTGCTGATTAACCTTCTCATTTGATTCTTTCCTCTCATCTTACAGCTAAAACGGTGGGAACGGAAGAAATGTAAACCCAACAGCCTTCCAATTCTACATAAAATGCACGTTAAGGTGGGAGATACGGTTAAAGTTATATCAGGTGATGATAAAGGTAAGGTTGGAGAGATTACTAAGATATTAAAGCACAACAGCACTGTGGTATTAAAAGACATAAACCTGAAAACAAAGCACGTGAAGAGCCGGGAAGAGGGTGAACCTGGCCAGATTATCAAGGTTATTTACACCTGATATATGTTTTCGTATATGGAGGCTTTTTACTGTAGCAAGTTCTTTCTTCTCCTACTTCACTCCGTAATCGGTGAACAGTTTAATGTAACTGGAGATATTTCAGATATCATACTTAGATCCATTTCATCCGTTCTTGATAAGTAACTGACCCACTTTTACCTGCCTCTTTTTATTCACAAAGATCAAATTTGCTATTCCAGATTGAAGCACCTATTCACAGTTCGAATGTGATGCTGTACTCTAAAGAGCAGAATGTTACAAGTAGAGTGGGTCATAAAGTCTTGGACGATGGTAAGCGAGTTCGTTATCTTATAAAAACTGGAGAAGTAATTGATAGTGAGGAGAACTGGAAGAAACTGAAGGAAGAGAAGAAGAAGGAGAAGACTGAGGTAGCTGCTGCTTCCTAGGAAAGCAACACATAGCTTGTCATTTTTCGTAGCTCCTAAAACTCAGCTGTAGTTTTATCCTCACTTTACTGGTCTAGATGTTTTGTATCTGCCCCTTGTTGATTTCCGACATTGGGAAAGCTTGAATGGCCCGTTTGTTGAATGGAAAACTTGTATGGATCTATAGCCTTAAAAGGTTAACTGCATTCCTATTGTATAATTGCTATTCATCGGTAAAAATTCTGCAAAGTACAGTACTTTGAAGCTGACATTCAATGCCAATAAAAATGTTCTAAGGGCACCGGTGACGTGGTAGTTCTAATACAAACATTGTTCTATGTTAGAACTCTAGTTGAATATACTAGAGTTTTACTATATTGATGATTGATAACAGAAGAAGTATATGGCTATTGCAAGGTGATTCACAAGAACACCTTCTAACTAGAGTTGAATAAGCTCCTCGGGGAGAATAGTCTCTCTCTGTCACAATGTTCTCACTTCTAATCTTTCCCGAATAATCACAACCCGTATATTTCGTTATTTTCCCAACCTTGTACCTATTTTGTACCCTCATACTCTTGACTAACTTGTAAATCATTGCCCACAGCCCCCTCTGTTTTTCTCCTCGAGTACATTCTCCGTATCCTAAGTTTGTTGGTATTGATCCTAACGTTGCCCCTTTCTTGAAGAGCAGCTTTGTCCTCAAAGCTGAAATGAGGAAATTGACTCCGGATAACAAATTCATCTTCCCATGTAGCATTCTCCATCGGTTTTCCCTTCCAACGAATTAACCATTGCGTAGTTGACTGTCCATCCTTAGAAATCACCCTACTGGCCAGTGCAATTTCTGGTTCTACCTCCTCCTCTAGCTCCACTTCCATTCCTTCAGGTAAAGTCTCCTCAACCATGTAATGTCCCACAGCCTTTTTTAGCTGAGACACATGAAAAGCAGGGTGAACTCTAGAGTGCAGTGGGAGTTTAAGTTTATATGCGACAGCATCCATTTTCTCTAGAATTTGGAATGGACCAAAGTATCTGACCGCTAATTTTTGGTTGATTCTTCGGGCCACTATGAGTTGTTTGTAAGGGCGGAGCTTAAGAAATACCCATTCTCCCACTTGGAAAGATACTGGTTGTCTCTTCCTATCAGCATACTTCTTCACCTGCTCTTGGGCTCTATGAAGATTGTATTTGAGCTGGGTCAAAGCTTCATCTCTATCTACCAGCTCCCTAGCCACTGCCTCCACCGTAGTTTCGCCTTGCACAAACCGAACCAATGTAGGAGGTTTTCTGCCATATACTAATCCAAAAGGAGTTGAACTAGTAGACACATGGAAGGTAGTGTTGTACCATAATTCAGCCCATGACACCCAAGAAAACCAATGTTTGGGTTGTTTAGAAGCAAAACACCTCAAATAGGTGTATAGACATCAGTTAAGTACCTCAGTTTGCCCATCCGTCTCTGAATGATAGGAGGAGCTCATTTTCAACATAGTGCCTTGCAGTCGAAACAGTTCCCGCCAAAAGTAGCTCACAAATAAAGGATTCCGATCACTTATGATGGATAATGGGACTCCATGTAAACGCGCCACCTCCCTTACAAATACTTCAGCCACACTTGTAGCAATATATGGGTGCTTCAATAAAATAAAGTGACTATATTTAGACAATCGATCAACCACCACCTATATTGCCTCATATCCCTCAGACCTCGGAAGTCCCGTGATGAAATCCATCGATATATCTTCACAAATCTGATTGGGAATGGGAAGAAGCTGCAGCAGACCCCCAGCAGAGGTAGCAGCATACTTCTTTCGTTGACAAATGTCACAAGACTTAACAAAGTCTTGAATGGACTTTTTCATACCAATCCAATAGAGATTGCTAGCGATCCTCCGATATGTGCGTAGAAAACCTAAATGGCCTCCTATAGGTGAAGAGTGAAATTCCTTAGGGCCTGTTTGGTTGGATGTTAATTAATGGAATGGAATGGAAGGGTTTATAATGGAATGGAATGTAATATAGTAAAAAGTTGTTTGGCAAGGATGGAAGGGTTCATAATG
>JANZLD010000005.1:39956910-39981330 GCA_026413575.1 Erythroxylum carthagenense | reverse complement strand
CTAAAGTAAATAGGCATGAAGATAAGGGATCACCTTATTGTATTTTTCTAGCTAGTTTTAAAGGTTTAGATGGAAAAAAATTAACAATCACACTCAATGTGGAAGTTTGAATACATGTCATAATCCATTACATAAATTTGGGAGGGATGTGGGTGGCTTCAAGGCAGAGTTGAATAAATTCCTAGCTAATGATATCTAAAGGTTTGAAGAAGTCTACCTTTATAATTCAACTATTGAGTTTTTTTTTTCAGAGTTATAATCCTTCACGAGTTCTTGAACTAGCATAATGTGATCACCAATTTTACGATTTGGCATAAAAGCTTCTTATATAGTAGTGACAATAGCAAATAAAACCAGCTTGATTCTCTTTGCTAATACCTTTGAGATTACCTTACAAATGGTGTTACAATAGGAGATCGACCTAAAATCACTCATGATACTAGGCCTGTGGTTTTTAAGAATCAAACAAAGGTAGGTATGGTTGAGTTCTTGAAAATGCTTGACATATTCAAAGAATTCTTGTACAACCTCGATAAGTAATTCACTAGTGATATCCCATATGCATTGAAAAAGCAAGGTAGAAAAGCCGTCAGGACTAGGAGATTTTGAAGGTGTAGACTAAATAATATTCATTTTATGTCCTAAGCTGAGACTGTGAAGATGAGAGCATCTTTAGTTTGTTAATCTAGATTGCATCCAAATAAACTGCAGACATTAGATCTTGGTATGTTCATTTCGGATGTACCCATAAGATCTATAAAATATTATCTCGCTACCTCTAATAGGCTATTTTGTTCAGTGTGTCACTCCCCCCTTTTTGGGTAGCATAGATATTTGTTGATATTTCGACAAGCTAGTATAGAGGAATGAAAAAATTTAGAATTTGAGTCCCCTTCCTTCATCCAATTAATCCGTGCCTCGTGCCTTTTGCTTGAGAGCTAAATGGTGATATCAAAGAGCTTCTTGATATTCCTACACGCATTTCATTTCTATTTATTTATGGCCAAGATCATGAGCAGAAGTACAACAGAGTTGTTGGGTAAGAGTAAGTTTGCCCTTCAAAGTGTGTAAGTTGCGATTTCTGCCTTGCATAAAATTCTTAATAGTCACCTTCATCTTTTTTTTTTTCATGAATTGAAATGCCTTATGTCATGGGATTGTAACCTATCAATAAGTGGAAACTAATTATGGTAAGCCTTCCATATTAGTGAGGGCATTATAAAGTCTAAAAGGAGCTCCCATATGTCTACTTTCAATAAATCTCTAAACCAACATAAGTGAATGGTTTGAAATCAATTGTTTTTCAAAATGTACAAATAAGTTAGAGAAGTGATTTAGCCAAAATGAGTTAACCAATACCCTGTCTAGTTTCTTCCTCACTAGTAGACAACCTTGCTGGTTATTTGTCCTTGTAAACAGTTGACCAGTTGAATGGAGATAAACCAAATCCATCTGCACTAAAAAATTGGAGAGCTCCTTCATAGTTCCAAGGAGAAATCTCCTAATCCCTTGTATTCCAAACTAGGATTGACATGATGAGGGGGAATCTCCATTAGTTGGTTGTTTGCTTTTCTTCCTACCCAATCTGTAACATCCCATTACCTATGAGAGAGTAGGTTGCTACACAATCTCCTCCTAGCATTATTGGTTTGGACTATGAATTTATATGATGTACAAATAGTTGGACCAGTTTTAGTAGAGCAATCTCCATCTTTCCCTTTAGCAAGATCCTGCTTCGTATGTTCTTCACCTTTAGGTTCTTAATTTGAATGCACATGCATAACCTGATCAATAAGATTTTTATCAATCTCTAGTCTTTCAGTCTCTACGTAGTGTCCAGAGGTTGATAATTTTGAGCAAACTCTTACTCCACTAAACCTTTTTCACTTACATCCCTTACCATAATTTGACTAGGTGAATTAGGCAGAACTGCATTATCGACGCCTTCAACAACTACTACTTCCTACTATCTAAAGGTGGAGCCTACTTCCCCCTTCATTAACTCCATAGTCCAACCAGTTTTGAATATTTTACCTGTAGGGGTCCATTTCTTGATTAAGTTATTTTTCTTTAAAGGGTATGTCAATTGTATTTCAGTTAAGACCATCTCCCTATTTTTGCCTAATATGTGGATAGATAATTTGTTTAGAAAAGAGGCATTCCTTGAAACTTCAATGTAGAGTTTAGCATATTCGATTCTTTGTATAGTAGTCGTCCGTGTGCCCATCGCAATAGGCTTTCCTAGTGAGCTAGCAATGAATCTCAATCCTTCCATGGTCTATAGCTCCATCGACAAATCATGGAAATTTACCCACGTTGGAAAGACTTCAATCTTATTATGGTCTAACTCTAACCTAGGCTTCCATTTTCGAACAAAGAGGGGTTGGTCCCCTATATACCAAGGACCTTGCTCTACTATCTTAGTAAGATTGGTAACATCCACGAACTTAAAGAGGATGGAGCCATTTGTTCTAAGCAACACCTTATCCAATGCTTTCTTTTCCTAAGTAGCCTTAGCCCATGCATGGATGATGGGAAAGGCTAGTCGTTTTGACTAAAAAAAGCCCATTAATATAGAGGATCATATATGAGCACTGGCTTGGAGGATCATGTGTGAGCACTGGCTTGCAGGAGTTCGAGCGGAGGGGTCACTATACCATCCTTTGTAACATTCTGGTAATGCTTAAGTTGGCCTTTATGGTGTTGAATTTTGGAGCTTAGTTCTCCAAGCTCCTCATGGTTTATCTACTATAGGTTTTGTCCTCGCAACCTCTTGATTTCCATTCAAGGTTATCTCATTATTAATGTTCATCACATTTCTGGAGAGAGTAGGAAAATCCTTCTAGAAGAGGAGAGCTTCCCCCAGGGTAGCGCCATCAGGTTCACCCTTGTCCATATCCCAAATATGGCTTGAGAAGGCCTGTCGGTAAGGCAAAAGCCTCCTTTTGTAGATATTTTTCCAAAAAACTAGATAGAGGGAAGAAGAAAGCTAGAATATAGGAAAAATGAATTCCTAATGTGGAAAGGGTACGAGGAAAAAAAGGTAATCTGGGTAGAGAGAAAATTTGATTCTAAAAGGTAGGAAAAGCCATAATAGAATTCTTATAAGCATTCATACAATAATAGACAATGGACTTGCTTATAGCATTGACAATTTAAATCAAACTAAAGATCAAGGTAGCAGATAGAAATAAATGAAAATAGTAACCATTCAAAATCCCTACTAAAACAAACAACTTAAGTTATCTTATAGGTTGACAGCAACTTGACCAATTGATTTCAAATGCATGTAATGACTAGAGTTTGAGTAATTTCCTTAAGGCTTAATATGTAGTGTTAAATTCAATCTATTAAATTGATGACTATTAACAGAGTCTAGATTAGTCATCTTTTTAATCTCGTCTTAGGCCCCATCTAGTAGCTACATTCCTCGTGATCTTAGATTCCCCAAATTTGATTATGGAGCATTCCTTTATCCTAACAAATGTGTTAAAGCAAAATGTGTTGATACATATTGGCTTATTCTTGAATCTTCTTTGATTCCTTTCTTTTAGCACCTCATAGATGTTATGCAAGTTTTATATTTAATAAAACCCTCAATCATATCTTGTAGTATATAAGGTTATCGTTCCCATGAGGATTATGTAAGGTTAACAATTTGAACCTAAATTTTCTAAGGTATTTAAAATGTGATTTGAATAAAAATAAATAACAAAAATTGAAACAATTAACAAAAAAGTAAATAATTCTAATAATAAGTGAGCTACCAAATAAATTTAGGGTTATGATCAAGATTGAATACTTAGGACTTATTCTTACATTATTTTGGTTCCTTAACTATTTTTGATTTAATTATGTGTCTGATCCTATATTTCCTAAGGTATTGATTACTCTCTCTCATGATCTAATCAATTGACCCTAATTGAATTAGAAAATTCTAAATTTGCAACCTCTCGATTCACAAAATTTTTCCTAACTTATTCAATTAGATCTTAAGCTATCTACTGGATAATTACTTTCTATAAAAAAACATCTCTCTTTGAATGATTGTTAATTAGATAATTACAGGTCCATTAAACTGCCAACTCTCATTGTACAATCTAACTATAATTACTTTTGACTCACTCTTTCGATTTATTGTCAAGTATAAGCATGCACAATTATCACAAACACCAGAATATGTATTGAAATCAAGAATAATCAAAGTCATAAAATAATTCCAAAATAAATCCTCATTTGAATTTTAGAAATTCATGAACATGTTTAACATCTTAAAATTCATATTACAAATCAAGATTAATGAAAGAACTAAAGGAAAAGAAGAAAAACTCTATTTAGGTTTTGATCTGGAAAGTTGGAATTCCTAGATGTTCTTGATCTCCCACGTTTGATCCACTCTTTGGTGTTGGCTATTGCATTTTTGGTGTGTTTCACATCCTTAAATAGTATATTAGGGTCTTGGGGGTGTAACTAGGGTTTTTCCACTTTGACCGGTTTAAAAAATATACTTAAACCTTAAAATAGATGAAAAAATTCACACCTGGATAGTCGCTATCACGATCGTGACATAGGAGTCATTATTATGACGTTGGGTTTATCCTCTCTGTTATGATCGGGCTCTATGAGGCATGATTGCGATATAGGTTATGCAGCCCCATGCATGTCTATCACGATCATGACATTCTTCATGTAGCTTCTAACTTCCTTAACCTTCAATTATCTGATTTTCAACACTAACAAGCACATCAAATACCTCATAAAACATAAAATTAAGATTGAAATCATGCTCAGAACCACACAAACACTTAGAGTATAAACAAACACTCACAATAACAGAATTCTAAACCTATATATATATGATAATGACTTAATAAACACCTAAAAACACATTAAAATACTTTGGAAAACATAGTATAAACTATACCTATAAATAGACACTAGTTTATAAGGCTAGTTTGAGAAGAATACGATTGTTAGCTAGTATGGAAACTCTACTAGAAGCCCAACTTATGATACTCTCCTATCAATCTTCTACATGGAATGTTTACAAGCAAGCTTAATTCTTTTTTAGAGATCTCTAGAATAGTAGCATGGAAAGAAGATATGATCTTTAATTTCATTTCATCACTACAAAGTGTGCATTGGGGAGTTATGGCTAAATTGGTCTCGACCTTATCAAATGTGCTTAGCCTATTCATAATTGCTAGCCATATGATGAATTCTACCTTGGGGTTATTTCTATTGAACTAGATTAGACTATGCTAGTACATTAGAGGAGGTGGTCTTTTGAATAAATAAAAGGACGTTTTGTTTGTCAATTGGTCATATATATATATGTATCTATTCCATATCATTTATCCATCATGTTCTCTCTTAGATTATAACTTAGTAGGGCTTTTTGTAGATAGTTAAAGCCTTGATATATCAATCATTTTCACTTATTTACTCCTTAATCTTAGCAGTGAATTTTAACCTATATCTAAGATGATAGATTTTAGGGAGTAGATGTAAAAGGCCTTTATCACTCTAATTGTCAAAGCAAAGCCAAGTTTGTTCTCAATTTTTGACTATGTTTTTTTATTTTCCTAAATAACATCTCTATGAAGTTGATCCAAGAAATGTTGAATTTAGGTTTAAGCTTAAAAAAGCTTTATTCCCTTAAGTGATGCATATGCATCCATTATGCATCTCCATTCTATAGAAAAATTGTCAACTTTCTTTCAATATCTTTTGCCATCTTTTTAGGTAAAATCATATATGAAACCCAATAAATGTAAAGATTGTTTAGGATTGATTTGATTAGTTGAAGCCTTCTAAGTATGATAAACTCTTGTTACACTATTAATTGATCCTTCTCTTGATCATTTCATAAAGAAGTTTGCATTCTTTATAAGTAGGTCTATTAGTTGTAGTTGGAACTACCAAATATGTAAAAGGAGGTAAAGGATTGTCAAACCTATTAAAGAATCTATTTCATGGCTGGTATGGTCTACATCCTATGACACCATAAGCAAACTTTTATCAAGATTCACTTGAATGCTAGAGAGCTTGTAAAAGTGATTGATGTGAAAGTGAGGATTAAGCTGAAATCTTATTTGTAAATCATTAAAAGGTCATAAAAAATAAATTAAACATCTTTAACTTGTTATTTATTTTGAAAGATGGATTCCTTTCAATATTAGGAGCTTTAACCCTTTAAAGGACTTCCATAAAAATGGAAAAGAGATAGGGTGAAAGGGAATTCCTTTGTCTAATCCCTCTTTGCCCTTTAAGTCGGTATATCCAGTGTCTATTAACTAGTACATTAAAGGAGACAATTTGTCAATCATTACTTGTTCTAGTTGGTGAATTTCATTGGAAAGTCTAGCTCTTTAAGGGAATGAATCAGGAAATTATAATTAGATAAATCAAAAGCTTTCTTAAAGTTAAGTTTTCAAAGTATAGTGTTATCTTGAACCTTTTCTCTAATAACCTTTGATTAATTCCTGATCTAGAAAAATATTGTCACTAATGTTTCTTCCTTTTATTATAGGCCCCTTGAGATTTACTTATAAAGGATCCTGAAACTTCCTTTAGCCTTGAAATGGATGTCTTGGATATAACATTATACAGATTATTGCAATAGGAAATTAGCTTAAAATCCTTCAGAGAACTAGGATTTTGCAACTTTGGTACAACAAATGTATGTTTATTTATTTCCTTAAACAAAGTACTATTGCTGAAGAACTCCATAACTATATTCTCTACAGTTTTTCATCTCTGTTCCTAAGGTTACTTGAAGAAATTAGCATTGAGCCCATCTAGACATCGGGCTATGTTGAAGTTAAGGATTTTCATTGCATTATCTGTATCTGAAGCATTTATTAGCCTTATTAGATCATTTATTTAATTAGGAGAAATAATTTTAGTAAGACAAGTATGAAGAGTTTATATAGAAGAGTGACATTCAGAACTAGATCCCAATACTTAAAAGACTAATTCTTTAATATCATTCAATCCCTAAAGTCTCTCCCCATTGTCATTAGTAAGGCTATGTCTGTATTCCTCATGATTAGGATTACTTTGAAGAAGAAAGCTAAGCATTTATCTAACTACTGCTACTAAAGAATTATGGAATTCTATCTCAAAATTGGGTGATGAGCACCTAAATCTTTGATATAATTATCCTAAGCTACATTTTCCTCATTTTGGTGTTGACATTCTAAGGGCCCCTGTACAGGTTTTCTTATGCAGGGTTAAGAATCCTTTTTACTTCCTTTATATCCAAACGCTTACTACTAAAAAGCCTCTTGTGCATTAAAGAATGTAAAAGGAGTAATGCTAGAAGGAATTTTTTCTAGGTTGTGAACTTCCACTGGAAAGTGGTTTGAAGTTAAGGGTTTGTTGAATATAACCTTACTTCCTTGGAATTCAACTAGCATTTTTGGTTGATGAAAGCCTTATCTAGTTTCTTGCTAAGGAACCATTTTCCTTATTTCTTATTAGTCCAACTAAAATGGTTTCTTTCATAATTGAGATCATTGACCTTCAAGTTCCTTATGTAAGAAGGTTCCCTAGATCCCACACCTTTCTTAGATTTAGATGCAACGAGAGTTCAAGTAAAATATTTAAATATTACCTAAAGATCATTTATACCTATAGACAACTTACATAAGTCTTACCATTAGGAGCTTTTTTTAAAGGAGAGGTTAGTTACATACAAAAACTAAAGCAAAAATTCTTTCTAGTTATTTTCAAATAGTAAAAATATGATGGGCATGTTTATTGAAACTATGGTTTATGAATGGTGAGTAAAACCTAACTATTTTGGATAAACCATTATTTCTTACACTTGTTCTCCTTGTCTTTTATCTCCAAAAGGCCAAAGATAAATGACTTTATTATCTTTAGATAATAAAAATAACCTACTAATTATTAAGGTTATTTAAGCCATTAACATTAGGGGATTTTAAGGGAGATTTGGTCCCTTTATCTTTTTTCCTTTCTATTAGCAATTTTTGCATGAGCTTGTTTGGAAGGAACTTCTTCAAATGACCTGAGAGTCTTAGTTCTTAGCTCTTCTCTAGAGCTTGGTCTAAGTTTTGTTGTCTTGTCTATGTATCCCCACTTATTTGATCCCTAAGATGGTTATTATTGATTATCTCTTCAATGACATTAATTGTCTCTAATGAATCTATTATATTGTCTAAGAGAGGATTATTATTTAAAGCTTATCCATCAACCAACAGATCATTATTTTATACTTGAACGGTCCCATATACTTAACTACTTATTTGCCTATCCATAAGTTCAAATTTATTTCCCTTTATTAGCTCCTCATAGCCTCCTTAAGGAAAATTTTCCCTGAAGTCTTCCAATTTAATCTATTTTTAGTGACTAATATAATAGTCTCCTCCAAATTACCAAACGAACTAGCCTTTTTAGCTTAAGGATGTTAGGGAATTCCTTGTAGATTTTAGATTCTATACATATTTTAGCATATCCAATTTGCCTAAAGGATGCAATGTTCTCATCCATACACAATGACTTTCCTACAGTGCTACTCAAATAATTCAAACCAATGGCGCTCTAATACTCCAAGGATATATTATGGTACTGTGCCCAAATAGGGATTATTTTTAGTTTATTTTTGTTTAGATACATGCTTGGCTTTTTAAAATTGTAAGTTGATTACTTTTACATTGCAATGCTATAGGCCTTGCTCAAGGATTTTAATGGCATTAGGTTTTAAGGTGAAGGAGACTAAAAGGAAATCTTTTATTGGTTGATTAAGAACTTTTCTAGACCATTACTCCACTTAGCTTCTGCTGAAGATCTCACAGTGGGAAAGGCTACCTTTGTTCCACAAAGTAACCAACTATGTGCCAATGCACCTGGAAGCACCAGCTCATAACCCTTCAATAGAAGGGGATATGACACCTTTATCATCCTCTAAGGTTTGAAGAATGAAATGTAAGTTTGGAGCTGGAAGAGCTATCACCTACCACCTAAGACTAGGCCTTCCTACTAGCAAAAATAGAAGCTTTCTTATATAGCAATTGAGGCTTTAAAGCAAGTAGTGGGGAAAAGAACCTTTTAAGACCTAAGTAGGATGGTTAGCAGGAGAAATTTGAGCTTCTGGAGTGACCTGATAGAAGCAAAAGTGGTAATGGGAGCATTTCCTAAAGTGAGGCTTAAAGGTTTATAAGACTTAGGAGACAATCCTAGCTTAGGAAGAGAAGAAGAGGAAGGCTAATTGAGGTGTAAGTTGAGGGAATTCACACAAGGAAGAAAGGATGCCATGTTGAGAAGGATAATGTGGTAACAAGGCAGGGAAAAATCCCACCTAGTAACTTACTAGGAAAGGTGTGATATTTAAAACAGCACCTCAAAATTTATTCATTATTATATGTCTTAACGTGAATTAGTTTAGTAAATTATCATCTGTAGTCTTCATTACGATTAAGTAACTTTAAATTCTTTTAATCTACTTCTACGGGATCTGAAACCGAGTCATCTTACATACAGGAAAGAGTTGGGCATAATCATGAAAAAGACTAGCCTCTTGTTATTGACATTAATTTTGTAATATAATTGGCTTCAAATTATTTGGCTGGCGGGGGCAGACCCTTTCTTTTTTTTTTTTTTTCCATTTCCTGGAAAACCACTGAAGATTCTCATCCAACGGCTAAATCAGCTCACTATTCCTCCGATGCTCCCATACGAAAAAGCAAATCTTCACTGGGATGGCCAGATGGCATTAATGCATAGTCTGCCTCTTCGCGGCATAAGTCGTAATTATAATTGACAATGCCTAGCAGAAAAATATTCGTCTTTCACTTTACAGCCCTCCCAAATATTCTCAAGGAATTTATTCTTTGCCTTATTAATTGCTCAAAGGCTACTGCTCGCTCAGCTATAATAAGAAGCTCAATGACCTGAAACTTTCTCCAGGGGAAAAAAAATTCCATATTTTGTATTTCCCACCCTTCAATGACAAGCTGCAGGCAGATTGAAGTTCATTTAGGAGATCAAACACCCCAAAAATGGAGTGTTTCATTAACGGAAGAAGTTTTCAAGAGAATTTTCTCGCAAGAAAATACTCTTCTGCTCAAGATATTTGGTGATGGTTCCCTATTCAGCCCCTCGTTGTTCGGGAAATTTTTTGACCCTTCGGATGCTTTTCCATTATGGGAATTTGAGTCTGATATCTTGTTGTCTCAGCTTCGAAGCTCTGGCAAGACTACCGTTGATTGGCGTGAGACAGACGAAGCTTATGTGCTTAAAGCAGAGTTACCAGGTACGTGTTCTGCCTTCTTAGTAACTTGCAAATTTCTACTGATTTTTTTGAACCTGAACTGAATTTGGGTATAAAAAGAAGTACAAATTTCATTTATTATTTGGTGACTGTTGTAATTTATCATTCTGAACAAGAAAACCAACAAAACCATAAACTGTTGTCTAACCCAACAAGCATATATAGGAAATCGGGAAGGGATCGGAAGAGATTTAAGAAAAATACCCAGGGATAAGGCCTGGCTGTAGTTTATGGGAGGATTAACCCTGTTGGCGTAACTCCAAAATGATCCTTTACCTCTTTTTCTAAATCATAAGAAAGAGAAAGTAGAAGCCAACTTTATCGTTACAGGGCTGTGGTTGTTTCTCATTGTCTGACGCTTTGGTACTGAAAGCAGGAGCTGGGAAAGAAACAATACATGTGTATGTAGAAAATGAGAAGACTGTGGAAATAAGTGGGAAATGGAAACAGACCAATGAGTCAAAGACAAGAGACTGGAGAACTGGACATTGGTGGGAGCATGGCTATGTCAGAAGGCTTGAGCTGCCTGAAGATGCAGATTGGAGAAAAACTGTGGCATTTGTGACTGGTGAGATTTTCCTAGAACTCAGAATTCCCAAGAACATTTCTGATGTCGGAAGGTCTCATCAAGGGAGTGTAACTGAGTCCTAATTACAACACTTTTTGTATTGACTGAACATATATTGTTTAGAAAGGCTTAAGAAAACCTGCATAAATTATCACAGCAATAGATATGCATGATATGAAGACTTAGTTCCGTTCAACGCTATCGTATTACAATAACTTCCATCAATTTTAATCACACCTCAAGTTGGCAGTTTCTATATACTCAATCCCACGAAAAAGTTATGTAGATCTAAAAATTTATTTTACTACTATTAGTTTTAAGAATGAGTCAAGATAGTTATTTGATTGAGTTTTTCTGGATAATAAAATAAAATTAAATAATAGCTAAGAGAATTAAAATAAAAGTAAGCAATTAACAAGATAAATCAATGAGAATTAATACTTAGAAAAATATTTTTCTTCACATTATTTTTTGTATCATGATTCAATTAACTTAAAAAGGATTTATTATCTAAATTGATTTTTTTTGTAGATTATAAAATTTCATTTTCTCATGTTACAAACTTACAATCACATATTCTTTGATTAGTTAACCTGTACCTTTACCGGGTAACAGCATTTTTATTACATTAAGTTATATGAAATTTAATTAAAGTTTGACCATAATAGTAGAAAGATCACGTTGGTCTATCTTTATCACATTCAATTCATAATATCTAAATCACGGTCCACTTATAAACAAATTCCCTGAAATCATTCACAAGTAAATTTAAATCTCATCTAAAAGCCATTATGAATAAATTCATATTAAGAACAATTGAAGATATTTCACGAAGATAAATCTCATTCTATAAATCAAATTAAATCAATCCATACAAAGATAAGTACTAAGGTGTCCCTATCCAAACATAGAAAATATTTAGCCATAAATCATATTCAATTTAATGAAAACAATAAGCAAAACCAAAACAGAATCATGATAGAAATAATCTTAGATGAAGATCTCAGTTTTGAACTTTTGAAGACACCTTAGTCCGTGAAGAAGAATTTAGATCTTGTTTCTCTAATAAAATGACTTCAAAATTTACCTCTCGATGGTTGGTAAACCCCCTAATGCTAACCTTAAATTTTTGAGATAAAAAAGAGTTAAACATGTAAAGTCTCTAAAAGTCCTCCAAAAAATAGGCTTTTCAAAATTTAAATATATTTTATCCACTTTAGACACAATCTAGGGTATAATCATGGCCTAGACCGTAGATCTCTCTCTATTTGTTATTGATATGTATTTAATTATTGATATATTTAATCATTTATACTTAGCGATTAATGATATGAAAATGCTTAAGATACCGACTTTAATTTATATATGATTTTAGGTATAATTTAGAAGCAAAGAAATTAAAGTGAATCAAAAACACTACATTTAAGCCATCTTCGTGAAGCAAAAAGAAGAAAAATTAAAAGACAAGAAGAAGATTAAAAAATCAAAATACAAACACGAAGAATTAAAAGTGCTTGTTGAAACAATTAAGAAATAACAAGAGAGTAAAACGCATATAGCAAGGACAAAACGACATGTATGTAGGTGGATTAGAACAAAGACAAAATGATAAGGGCACAGCCCAAAGCAGAAGGAAGCTAGCGTTTAACGCTAGCATCGACATTAGTGCTAAATGCCATACGTACGCTAGCATCAAATGCCAAATGCTAGTGTTAAACGCTAGCGTTGCATGCATATGCTGCCTTGAGCGAGGTTTTGAAACACAGATGAACAGTAGTGTAGTTCATGAAGTTTTATTTGTCACATCACAAACAAGGCTGGCTGGGAGGCGTGAACAGGAGGATGGTTAAAAAATTAAATGGTCATATCAACACAATAAAAGAGAGAAATAGAGACATAATAGAATAGTAGCGACAATAGTGAGACAGAAGGGGGTTTCGGTTGGGGCAATTTTTGTGGGAGCTGAAGCTTTTTTTTTTTCCGACTCATGAAAGGCTAAGTTTTTGACGCCGATTTGGAGGTGATATCGATACCAACAACCCGGTTAATCATTTCTTTAATATTTTTGTTGTTTCTTTCTCTCTAAAGAGATTTGTATTACTTTTGTTCTCTTCTGTACATGGTATGATTACAGAGTATAAATAGAGTACATGGAGCTGTTGCGGTGAGGAGGAAATCAAGGCGTGACCTATACAATTCTGTTACAACAATATCTCCTAAGATAGTGCAAGCAGATATACACGAGGACCCCTATGATTACTCAATCGCTTATATGCCCCCTCAAGATGGAGGCTCTTGGAAAGACTCTAATCTTGTCTCTACATCGCAAGAATTGTTGTCAGGGAAGAGCTTTCGTAAAGGTGTCGGCAAGTTGGTCAGCGGCTGGGACATGCCGTACTTGGAGAGCACCATTCTGAACTTGTTCTCGGACAAAATGGAAATCAAGTGCTATGTGTTTCATGCGGGAGTGAAAAACCGGATTGGAGCAGAGATGTGTGGCACCGATATTATCACATAAAATTGTAGGTGTTCTTGGTAGCTGAATTCCGAGTTCAGTCAGTAAGGAACAAATCCAACGAATTTCTGCTGATGCAGAGGCAACGACACGATATTCTGCTTCTGTAGAGGATCGAGCAACAGTACATTGCTTCTTGGAGCTCCAGCAGACTGGTGTGTGGCCAAGGTAGATAATGTGACCACTAGTGGAAGAGTAGTCATCTTTGTTACCTGCCCAATCGGCGTCAGAGAAGGCAAGGAGGTCAGGTGGGCTATCACGGTGGAGCAGGATGCCGAAGTCCGACGTTCCATGCAAATACCATAGTAGACGTTTTACAGCTTAGAGATGCACAGAAGTCGGGTGATGCATGAACTGAGACAACTTGTTGACTGTGAAGGCAATATCCGGACGATTGAGTGTGAGATATTGTAGGCCCCCGATGATAGACCGATATTCACCCGAGTCAGTGAGAGAAGTACCCAATCCAAGCCGTAAATCAGTGGCTGGGGTAAGCGGCGTGGTCACCGGATTGGAGGCCGCCATGTCCATACGGTTGAGTAAATCATGAGCATATTGCTGTTGTGATAACATGAGACCATGATCAGTTCGGGAGCATTCTACCCCAAGAAAATAGGTAAGAGGGCCAAAGTCTTTCAACGAAAAACGGGCAGATAACACAGTAATAAACGTTGACACCTCGGATTCATCAGGGCCTGTTACCACAATATCATCAACATACACGAGAACATACATCATAGTAGAAGCTGAGTTGAGGATGAAGAGGGATGAGTCAGCGATAGAGTTGCTGAATCCGTGACTGAGAAGAAAGCTTCGTAGTTCATGATACCACGCCCGGGGTGCTTGTTTAAGACCATATAAAGCTTTATGTAGCTTACAAACATGCTGAGGGCGATCTTTATCAATGAATCCGGGTGGTTGTATCATGTAAACTGTTTCTGACAGCCGACCCTGTAAGAAGGCATTGTTAACGTCAAGTTGACACAATATCCATCCTCGGCTGATAGCAATGGTGAGCACCACCCGAATGGTTGTTGCCTTGATTACTGGGCTGAAGGTGTCATGAAAGTTCACACCGGGCCGTTGGTGGAACCCCTTGGCAACGAGCCGCGCCTTGAACCTGTCAATAGAACCGTCAGCATTGCGTTTAATACGGAATACCCATTTACAGCCAACTAAATTATATGCATCAGAGGGAGGGACCAATTCCCATGTTCCATTTTGCACAAGAGCATCATATTCAACAGCCATGGCTTTCCTCCATCGCTCGTCTCGAAGGGCTTGTGTTACAGTTTTGGGCTCAATTTCACTAGCTGGGACTATATGGGTGGAGAGGTTGAGTTTTTGGGTTGGTTTACGAATGTTGTGTTGGGATTGGGTGACCATGGGATGGCGGGGTGGAGGTGGAGTCGGGTTGTCTTGGGTGGTGGTTGGTTGTGTGGCTGTAGTGGAGGGAGAGGGTGAACGGACCTATGGCGGTGAGGGGGATGATGACAGGAGGGGTGTTGGGGTGCTACGTTGGACCGGCGAGACGGGGGGTAGGTAGGTGACTAGAGGCAGATGTTGTGGAGAGTGGGAGGAATGAGTAGAATGTGGGATAGTAGATGTGCAGTGGGTTTCAGATAGGGTGGCGAATGGGAAGATGTGTTCTACGAAGCGAACGTGACGAGACACGTAGAGGCTGGTGGAGGAGACATCTAGGCATAGATACGCGCTTTGGGTGAGCGAGTATCCTAAAAAGACACAAGGAAGTGAGCGGGATTGGAGTTTGTGATCAGAGTAGGGTCGGAGCCAAGGGTAACAGAGGCATCCGAAGGTGCGGAGCTTTTCATAGTTCGGCTTGGAGTTGAATAGTTTTAGATATAGGGAAGACATGGATAGGCGGGGGGTGGGGAGTCTGTTGATGAGATACACGGCAATGGCGAAGGCATAATGCCAGTACGAGGTAGGGATGGAGGCGTGATGAAGAAGAGTGAGGCCGGTTTCAACGATATGGCGGTGACGCCTTTCAGAGTATCCGTTATGTTCAGGGGTGTGGGGTGGAGTTGTGAGATGAGAGATGCCATGGCTGGCGAGGTAGGGTGTGAGTGCAATGTATTCTCCACCATTGTCGGAATACAGGGTTTTTATTTTGGAGTTGAATTTAACTTCAACGAGGGCTTTGAATCTTTTGAAGATGTCAGCAACTTGGGATTTTCGGGTAAGTGGAAAGAACCATAGGTACTTAGTATAATGGTCTACAAATATGACATAGTATTTGTGATTTTCTTGGGAGAGAATGGGGGAAGTCCATACATCGCTAAAGAGAATATCTAGTGGAGAAGAAGATTTGATTGATGATTCACCAAATGGGAGCTTATGGCTCTTATTACAAAGACAAGAATTGCAGTGCAATTTTGAAGATAAGGATGACACTGGAAGTTTATTTTGAGAGATGACTTGACGATGAATGGCAGCGGACAGGTGTCCTAATCGGTTGTGCCATTCTGCCGCCGAGGTCTTGATGCACGAGGTGAATATGGTAGGTTGAGAGAGAGTTGAGGTTTGTCTCGCCGGCCACTCGTATACCCCATTATTGGATTGTCCCGTCATGATGGAAGCCCCCGTCGCTAGGTCCTTCACCTGAAAACCAGATGGAGTGAATTCAACAGAGACATTGTTAGATTCACATAACTTAGAAACTGAAATGAGATTTTTTTGCATAGAGGGAACACAAAGAACATGGTTGAGATGTAAAGGAGACCAAGTAGAGGGTAAAGAGATAGAACCCGAGTGAGTAATAGGGAGAGTGGTGCCGTCGCCGATCATGACATTATCATGAGCAGTATAAGGTGTTTGAAGGGAGAGAGAATCGAGGTCAGAGGTAATATGGTGGGAGGCTCCACTGTCAAGGAGCCATGATGGTGGAGATGAAGAAGGTGGTTGTGGGGCGGATGTGTAGTGTGCGCGGGGCTACCAGGGTGTTTGAGGGGGGCGACGAGGCGGCTGTAATGGATGAGGGTGTTGGTGGTAGGTTTGTTGGCCGTGTGTTTGATGCGGAGATATGCGGAATTGGGTGCAGCGCCTTGCCGAGTGGCCCTGAATGCCACACAATTGGCATGTGCCAAGGTAAGGGCGAGGATGTCTGTGTGGGTTGTAGGCGGATGTTGGAGTGAAGGAGAGGGAGGGACATGGGTGTTTTGATTTCGGATGGATTCCGGCTGGGTTGGCAGAGATTGGGAGAGACGATGCGATGGAAGCGGCTGACTGTTGAAGGGTGAGTTCTCGATTGAGGAGTTTCTTATGAAGTTCTGCAAACGATATTGGGCTGTCTCGAGCGTTGACAGCATCAATGATGGAGCGGTAAGAATCGTCGAGGCCGTCAAGGACAATATCAGTGATGTCCTCTTGGCCGAGTGGATGTCCCAATAGATTTAGTTCGTCCGCTTTTGTTCAGATGAGGGTCATGTATTCATTGATCGATTTTGACCCTTTGGTTGATCACCTGAGGGCGTCATGTAGCTGTTTAATATGACCCATGGAGGTGTTGGCAAACGTTGTAGCTAGAGTGTTCCAGGCTTCTTGGGATGTGGTGGCACTGTGAATGATTGGGGCCACCGTATGATGCAGCGACCCAGCAAGAACAGCCAAGATCAGCTGATCTTATTGAAACCATGCTGTGAACCGAAGGTTTGCTTCGTCATGACCATCGGTTTGAATGACTTGGGATGGTTAGGGGTTGGATCCATCCACAAAGCCGAATAGGTTGTGGCCGCGGAGGAGAGCCTGCATATGAAGTTTCCACGCCATGTAGTTGTTGGTGTGGAGTTTGACTGCGTTGGATGAGTTGATGAGGACGAGTGATCGAGTGGGATCAGTTTGAGTGGAGAGAGTTGCAGAGAATGGAGTAGTGGAGGCGGCTGATTCTGTAGACATTGGAGTAGGAAGAAAAAAAAATAGAGGTTTTTAGGGCTAGAGATCGATGGCTCTGATACCATAAAGAGATTTGTATTGCTTTTGTTCTCTACTGTACATGGTATGATTACAGAGTATAAATAGAGTACATGGAGCTGTTGCGGTGAGGAGGAAATCAAGGCGTGACCTATACAATTCTGTTACAACAATATCTCCTAATATAGTGCAAGCAGATATACACGAGGACCCCTATGATTACTCAATCGCTTATACTCTCATGAGAAATTAATGATATTATCTTGTATGGATTGATTAAGTATTTGAATGATGATGATTTTAATGCTCTTTTGAATCTTTTTTATGAAAATCCATTACTAGAATCGAATGCAATATGTAATCATTATATTTTCGATTCATGTGTAGCGACTAATGATTTATAATGATTAGGTATAACATGACCTAGGTTAAATGATGAATCATATCTGATTGTTGCCTTTGTTAATTAGTTTTTCTAATTTATAATGCTACTGCCTAATTAAATCTAGAGATCATATCCTAGATTATTCAGTGTTTAGGTTTAATTAATGTTCACATCTTGATTAAACCAAAGAGAAAACTCGGGTTAATTATTAACCCACGATTAATAGTTGCTATGAGAGGTTTGAGAACAACAAATCTATCAAACATACTTACTTAGGGTGTAGGCCGAGATTGAACTAAAGAACCGAGTCTCTACGAATTCCCTACTTTTATATTTTTGCATGTTTTCTTTAATTTATTTTTGTTAGTCTAATTTTATTTTATTTTCTTCTTCCCAAAACCCTATTAAACCTAAACACTAGTTAATTTCATTTCAACAACTTTACACACATTCTCTATGGGATTAACCTAAACTCACCACTGCTATAGTAGTAGTCTTGTTATTTTATTTTGACTAGCATTACGCTGCGCTGTCAGTTATGAATAGGAGACATTGGCTCTGGCATGCTCATGTCCTAGATTGTAGATCTCTTTGTTTCTTTTATCAGTTATATATGATCTATAAGACGTGACTTTGACACAAATTGAATCACTCTTCAAATTGTCTTCATACCATATGGTCTCTATTTAGACTGTTCTTTTTGTTGTGTTTTATTTGTATTTGGTTTATATTATGTACGAAGGTGAGTGCTTTCATGATATGTACTTTTTATATGCCAAAGTCACTTAATTTTTCCTTATTATAAATCTATCACTCAGTAAATAGGCAAGTGTACCTATTATATGTAAGCTATATAATTGTAAGTAGGAGTTGAATCCCATAAAAATGTAATATGGATTAGAAAGCCTAGCACTATTAAATAAAGAGTTTAATTTTTTTGTAGGTTTTTGAATAATGAAATATAAAATTAAATTAAAACTAAACTTAGGCAATAGCCAAGAAAAAAATGACAAGACAATTGATCAAAAGAAAATGCAATCAAATAAAATATGTTTAGATGAGTACTTTCTCTAATAGTACTTTTAAATTCAAGATCCAATTAACCTTAATTGGATATATTCTTTGGAATGACTTGATTTTGTAGATACTAAAATTGCACTTTCTTGAGCTATAGATATCTACTATCTAGTTGGTCAATCTGTATCTTTATGTTTGCTAGCACCCTAATCAATGCATTACTCTAAGTGAAATCCCATGAAAGGTTTCACATTAGTACTAGGAAGAGCACATAGGTCTCCCTCTAGCACTTATTCAACTCTCTTTACCTAAGCCAAGATCCACTAATAAGTAGGATCTCTCGAGTTGTCTAGGACCAAATAGTGGGTTTTAGTATTTCCTTTAGGTAAAAGATACGACCTATAGCATGATCGTGCCCTTAAGCAAAAGATCTTCCTATTTCTTCAAGATTAATACACGATCTATGACATGATCATGTCTCTTAACTTTGGATCTTCTTATTTCCCTTCTAAGTTGCACAATCTTTCCTACATTAATGTGGCTTAAGCCATACCACTTAGATGTAATTGATCCTTTTAGGACACAAGTTGGAATATGAGCTTTGACAAGAACATGTTCCTCTAAGAATTATGTAGTTTTTTTTTTCATGTTTTTGCTTGAAATAGCCTTAAGTTCTTACATAGTCATCCTAAGGACAAATTGACACAATTGTTAAGTAAAAAAGTAATTTAGTATTAAAATCAAGCAAAATTTTTAAGAAAATATATGAATTACTTATGCATATTAAATATCCCTTCATTTGAGCATCTACTTAAGCAAATAAATTCATTAACTATTAACTTACAAAGTAGTAATTTTATTAAATTTTTTTAAAAAGAGAGTAATTAATATTATCTATTGTTTACTTAATTTCTTTGTTTATCAATTAGTTAGACATTTAGATACTTGCATTAAGTCATTAATCAATTCAAGTTAAGTCATCAATCTTTTTATATTGACAAAATTTTTTCTAGATTTATTCCAAAATAAGCTAATTATAAGAGAATTGATAAGCAAAACAAAGCTTATAAATAGATTCCCCACACTTGAGTTGTATATTTTCCTCAATATAATAAAAATAAAGAGTTAAAATGAAAATTAAGTATAATGACTATAATAGGAGAAAAATAAAATGTGATTGAAACTTCTTTAGCCCTTGTTTTTTGTTCACTGTCTAAGGTATTTTTAATCAAAATATAGAAGTTATTTACACCTAGAAAATAAACACAATTAGGGAAAACACACAAAAATAAAAGACAAAAGGAATTTAACATTAAATAATCAAAATAGAGTACTGAACACAAAAAGAATAATATAAGTATGAAATTATAGTTAAGTATCATCATAAAAAGAAGAATAAGATCCTTAAAATGTATAAACCTTAAATGTATGAAAAGCAAATAAAATCTCAATTAGTAGTAGGCTAGTCCTCATTATCATTATCCTCTTTTAATGTCATTAAAGATTATTATGGTGGCTCGGAATATCCCACATGCATGAAGTAAGTGACTAATCATTGCTCCATCCTTCCTAATCATCTTTGTAGCTTGTTTAGAACATAGTTTTAATTTTTTCTTCTCAGTCTCCATATAGTGAAATAGTCCTATTATTCTTTTCCCATATCGTATATTATAAGAAAGGCTTGATGTCTTTAGGCACCTCCATTATCTTTTATTTCTAAGGTGCACTAGTTGCTTATAGAACTTAATTATTAGCTTAGGTTCCATTCTCTCCTGCTCATATCCTCTAAACATAGGAGCATCAACTCCCTCTTTGGTGATGCTGTCGCTTGCAACCAAATATAAAAGATTTTTCACTCCCGTTAAAACAAATTAATGTAGTAGCGATAAGCGGATATCATTCCCACGAGGAATTTCGCGACTATGGAAATTACGAATTCAAACGGCATAAATAACGAAAACACTAAAAAAGGGGGGTTTTGTTACTCACGGCAGTGATAGTGAAAATCAAAGAAAAATCGCAAACTGAAATAATTAAGTCTAAAAATTCAATAGGAAAAATACCTTGTTTTCGGTCACCAACGTTACCATGCTATTATGGATCCTCGACATAACATTGTAATTATTAATGAACATTCATTGGGGGAAATTTTTCTTAAGTATATTGACTAGAAACATGTATTCTAGCAATCTTATTAAACACCAACCTAGATACGATCATAGATTAAATTGAATAATAGCATTAAGAATCAAGAATCAATGACAAGTGATAAATATGTACGACATGAAATCAATCAAGTGGATATTTTCTTAGAATTTTCCAACTCTAACATAGAGGGGTTAATCCTAATTGCTACTTATGGTTACCAAAATTGAACGTCAGATTTTGTTAACCTAGCGTTTGAACCAATTAATCTCTAGTTGCGCACCTAGAAACTAATGAATTCAATTTTAAAAGACAGATCTGAATTTATCCAATGTTTATCAACAATATGAAAAATATCCAAAAAATCTCACCACAATAACATCTAACATGGATCCCTCAACCAAGATAAGAAAATTTAGCTACTCATACTTGAATTGAAATCAAAAGAAATAATAAAAGAAACAATCTCCATAACAGGTCTTTGATGATAAAATCGAAAATCTCCTAATGACAATCTGTAGAAAACGTTAAAGGAGAGAACAAGAAGATGCGGCAGCCTCTCAATCCCAAAACCTATGATAACACTACTTGAGAAGTTCAGAAAACATAAACCAGAAAAGCCAAAGAATTGAAGGTGCGGCAGTCTAAAGAAAATACTAAGACTCAGATATAGCCCTGTAACCCTTATACATGTATTTATACCCACGACAATCACCCAAGCTTCCTATTTGATGTGAATCTCCTCCTTTTCTTCTCTTGATTTTGTCCATGTTAAGTGTACTTCTAAATTCGGTGGAAGATTTCCTGAAAAGAGGGCACGAGAATCTTTAAAGATTGTGTTTTAATTGGACTCCTATTCTGGAATTTCCGCAGATTTTAGATTCCATCCTTAGGCGTGCTCATGCCTAATCTCCAAATTTCGGCCAGATTGGAAATTTCAGATTTCTTGCCATCTTTTCCTCTTTTTGATCTTTTTCCGTCTTTATGGTATTGAAGACCATCTGTGAACATTTATAAAACAATTTCATCAATTTTTGGATACCAATTTCACAAATCAATCAAAATTAAGTCCAAAATATATGCATTTTAATTGACTTAACAAATTCACCCACACCGAACCTTTGCTTGCCCTCGAGCAACATATCAATCCATTAAACTCAATCAATTCATCCTTCAGAGATCAAATGCACAGAATCCATCAACTTAGGCTAGCAAGATTCAATTTGCAACACACATCATAATTGCCTTTCACTAATGCAAATAAACAAATTCAAAATCAAGCATCTTTGTTCAAAAGCAAACATGAAATTAAAGTGAATTCTTCTCATGGGTTTCGCTCTTACACTCAAGTGTTTTTGGGTAAAGTGTTTCTATCAAATCTCACTCTATCATGTTGTACTACCATAGGCTTACAATTTCACCAATTCTCATTCATTTAGATCACATGGGCTCATAGATCATAAGGACTTTAACAAAGGTTGTAATGGGGCTAGATTTATAGGTGAGATAAAAACATGGTAAAAAGGTTTGTCATAAGTTTTCACAAAGCATTAAGTAAAGGGACACACAATTAAAATTCTGAGATGAACATGAAAAGGAACTACATCTACTCATTCTAACTCAAGCCACTATACTTTATTCTTTCTTTTCTTTCCTTTTTTTGATTTTTTTCTCTTTTTGTTTTTCTTTTTCTTCTTTTCTTTTTCTGTTTTTTTTCGAATAATGCTAAGAACACGGTAAAATAATAACAACACGAGAAAGTGATAAAACATGAGTAGATGTACCTATAAAAGTATCTCAAAACGCAATATATAATGAAAGTGAAACATCCCGTCACCGATGGGAAGGGTGTATTGGTAATTTGGTATGGGTTAGGCATGTGCATTCATATTTCGACTTGCACATTCATTATTTAGCCTCTATATTTTTAGATAAATAATCATTGTTGCACAAGCATATGAGTGTACATGCATGTATGACATATTCCCGGCATATTTGTGCAAACTGATAATTCTGTGATATATGTGTTATTTGTGTTTTGAAAATTGAATTTGAGTGAAAAATGAGATCTAGGGGTTTGAAATATAGAATTGAAGTGTATGATCATGTGTTTTATATTTATGGAGATTATTAGAAATTTTCTGGAATTTTCGGAATAATAGGTCCGAACCGGAAAAATGACCAAATGGTTGATAAATTGGATTTCTGGTTTTGAAATTGATTGGCCAATGGCACTGAAAAATTAGAGTCATGATTTTATGATTTATTACTTGAGCAATTGGAATTTTGATAGGTAATTAGAATAAGATTGGATTTAGGTTTTATGGAGTGGATAGGTGGCAAGTGACTTAAGTCACTTGCCAAACATGTCTTAAGCACTTTTTTTTGGGTTAGATTTAAAACCCTATTGATCCTATTGATTTGCTGGGCACGATACTTTTTTCTCCTTGAAAGAAAAATTTGTTTCCTCATATCTTCTTCTTTGTGGATCACCTTCCTTGCTACTTTCCTCTTGTTTCTTCTTGCTTGCTTGCTTCTCCCTTCACCTATAACCAATCCTTAAGTCATGTGAGGGTGAAGATGATGATGGGTGTGAAAATGGGTGATAGCCGTGGGTGTTGTTTGAGTTAGAAGGTTGGAGTATTTTGAAGAATTCCAAAGTTGAAATCAAGTAAGTCTATGCCTTGCATGTTTTAGATAGCTTTATTGATGATTTATTAGAGTATCTTGAAGGTTCAGATATGCGTATGGTTCGGATGATATTAATTGATGCCTATATCTTGTTTTTGTATTTGGGAGTTGAGGGATAATTGATATTTGGTGAATTGAGGTTAGGGGTGAGTTGTTGTGAGTGTATTAAGTTGTTTTGGAGTGTTTTAAAGGATGATAGATGGATTATAACTTGACAGAAGAGAAAAATCTTGGTTTCGGACGTTTTCTGGGATCGCACGTCGCGACGTGCTCATCGCACGCCACAGCGCGCAAAATTCGCCACGCCGCAGCGAGTGCAAGGACGCATGCCGCGGTGAGCGTAAGCAGGCACGTCGCGGTGCGCGCAAGCGAATACGCCGCGGTGTATGCAAGGGGTCTCGCTGCGGTAAGGACTTCTTCTTTTTGGGAGTGTTCTGGTTCTTTGATTATAAGTTTTGAGGTGTAAGTCCAATTGAGTTGGTTTTTGAATTATTGCAAATTAGTGACAAAGAACTATAAATTTATAGGAATGGAAGTTCTGAATCAATCTCGAAAGTTCTCGAATTTGGATGGCAATTAAATAGTAAATATGATTTCGATAGAAAGATAGTCCCCATATCTTGGAGTTTAACTTTTGGAGTGTTGAACATAGTTAAATGAGTTATGGTGTTTATGAATTTCTATCTTTTAGAGAGCAAGGGTTGTGATGGAAAGATTTAAGAATAGTGTCAGGAATGTCGTGAATATGCATTGTACGCATTTTAATCGCTGCATGTGCATTATTGACTATTGTGATTGTACACTTGGTAATGGATTTATATTCTGATTGTTTTAAAGGCTCATTTGGAGCGTTGATCCTCCGACGTTGCTGA
>JANZLD010000005.1:39936607-39948935 GCA_026413575.1 Erythroxylum carthagenense | reverse complement strand
AAATTCAAGTTAAGGAACTGAGTTAAGCACAAAAGTCATGAATTAGGAGTCAACAAGTGCATAATTACTTAAGAAAACAGGGCCAATTTATAGTATAAATTTGGCTTAATCATTATGTTTCGAACTTAGCAAGGTGTATGGACATGAGGAAGTACAAATTATTTGGGATGAAAAGTCATGATTGTCATGTGTTTATGCAAAGGCTAATTCCAATTACATTTCGGGAGTTGCTATCGAATAAAGTTTGGGAAGTTATAACAGAATTAAGTTTGTGTTTCGAAAGCTTAACATCATCTTATATAAAGTTGGTTGAAATGGAAAAACTAGAAAGGGAAATTCCAATAATTTTGTGCAAATTAAAAGGGATTTTTCCTCTAAGTTTTTTTGACTATATGGAGCATCTACCTATGTATTTAGCACATGAGGCTAAACTTGCTAGTTCAGTTCAATATCAATTGATGTATCCACTTGAGAGGTAATTATAGTAAATATTTAAATTGAAGTAATAACATGTTTTAATAACATAATTGTAATAACCCTATTAACTAACGTAGGTATTTGCATCAGTTGAAGAAAAATGTCAAAAACAAGGCTAAAATTGAAGGTTCAATATGTAATGTTTATTTAGTGGAGGAAGCAAGTACATTTTTTTAAATTATTTTGAGTCGCATGTGCACATAAGAGAAAGAAAAGTTCCTCGTAATGATGATGAGGGAGGAACGAGTGATACTAATCGTAATTTATCCATTTTCACATATCCTAGATGAGCATATGGACGTTCAACAAGAAGAATGTTAACAAAGGAAGAAATAGAAGCTACCCATTGTTACATTTTATTGAATTGTCAAGAGGTTTAACCTTTCATGTGGTAAGATGAAATTAATTTTGAAATTGATTATTTGAGTTTTGAAATTTAATATTATTCACAACTGACATACATAATAATATTTTTAGATTATTTGTGGAACAGTTACACGAGCTAATGCCCTAGAAAAAACATGATGATATCAATAAAGAAGTTAGAAGACACTTTCATCGATGGTTTGAGAAATATGTAAGCTTTCACTTACAATTATTGTAATGACTGAATTATAAGATTAAAGTGTTCAAATGAAATTATACTATTTAATATGATAAATTTTTTTGTGTAGGCCTTAGAAAATCCAATAGAGAACAAATTCATATGTGATCTTGCTAAAGGACCTTTGCGAACTATTAAATCATATCTGTTGTATTTCTTTAATAGATACAAATATCATACAGAATATTATGGTTATAGTATGACAACAATAAATAGTGGGGTTTACATATAAGGAGAATTGATGGATTACTATGGTAAAATTATTGAGATACTTGAAATTAAGTACCTTGCATTGCCAATAAAACAAAGTGTGATATTTAAGTGTAACTAGTTTGATCCAAGTCCTATTGTTGGTACAAAAGTGCATAGCTGATACAATCTAGTTTAAATCAACCAGTGAAGAAGATTTAGACAATTTGAACCTTTCATATTGGCGATACAAGCAATTTAGCTGTATTATGTCTCTTTTCCCAACTTATGATAAGATAAGTTAGATTGGTTGGTCGTTTGCAAAGTTAAACTTAGAGGTATTTTTGAATCACATTGAAAAGGAGGACAAGGAATTGAAAATAAAGCATTTTAGGAAGATGATTATGAAATAAATGCATCTCTTACTTATGATGAGAATGAACCTTGGAACGATCCAAATAATGAATATGTTAAAATTTCATCTGGAGAGGATGGGGAGGGTGAGAGATCTGAAGAGGGGCCTAACTTTGAATCTAATTCTTCAGAAAAAGAAGACGATAATGATTTTAATTTACAATTAAGTGCTAATAGCGATTAATTTGTGTTTGTAATAGAATATTATATTCAATAAATCAATTATTGAATCAACAATATATTGAATTGAAATTGTTATATTTATGGAATATTCAATAAAATATGCGTTTCTAGTTAAAATATGCTACCAAAGAGAAAATATGATATGATGCGACCAAGGTTCAAACCATGATTTGAAGCCAATTACTTTTCAGGTGAAGCATCACATTCTGCAGCTGCAACAAAATCAGATGATGTACCTTTAGTTGCTGCACATACAGATGAGGCATCACCTTCCATACCTACTACTACATCATCCAACAGCTTTACACCATCCACCACCCCTATACTGACAAAGATATCAGGGTACGTTGCGAATGAAGGAGGTGACCTCCATTCTAGAGCTGAGGGAGTTTATGAAAGAACTTACATCATAATTTCCAACAATCTATAGGTGAAAATACATGAAACACCATATGTTTATAATTAAGTTATAGGTTTAAATTCAAAAATGATATAAATTTGCTTTTATATTAGGTTGATTCCGTTTGGACCATGCTAAAGAAACATGGCTTCCAAGTTCAAAGAGAAGATTGATCTTTAGAGTTATATATAGAAGATTATCTTTTAGGCAACAAAGGATTTTTATTATCAAGAGTTTTAAATACAAAAAATATATATTTTTTGTAATTGATTTTTATACATTAATTAGATAAATACTGTAGGTTATAAGTATTTATCATATGTTTTTTTTCTTTTTTTAGAAAGAACCTTTTTAAGATTCTAAATTTGACATGGTTAGTTATAACTTATGGGAGAGACGAGCTCGTACATGTTATAGAGACTTTGTTGTTGTGATACAGAAGAATAGTGTATGACCTCTTTATATTTATGAAGAAATATGGAGTAGTTGGCAGCAATATTGAACATCACCCAAGATAATGTCCATTTTAGAATGTAATTCTACCAATAGACGTTCCTTTACACATTGGAGGATCTATTACCCACCACGAGCATACATAAAGACTTGTAAGTATTTGTACACACTTTACACTTATGTTCTGATTTTTTTACTTTTGTTTTTTCCAATTTAATTTGATGTGTGAATTTTGGAATGAAAATATGTGTGTTATGGAGAATGATAATGTTATACATGTCTAGTGCCATATATGACTGTGATGTTGAGTTACTTTCTTTGTTCAATAGGGGGTAAATATCATAAAAATAGAGAAAATTCTATCGAAATTTTTATAAATTGTAACATTTGATTTTGATAAAGGAAAAGTCCATAGGTAGGAAACCTACACCTCGTCAGCTCTTTTTGTACACTCAAACTAAGAAGCATGACAGTGTGACCTTCATCATCTCCAGATGTATAAAACTAAATGTATGTGAAATTTAAGCTTTAGTATTAATGCTTAATAATTATCACTTATTAACATAAAAATTGCCTTGTGATAGGACCAAATACAAGAAAGCATTCAATGATAGTCTCAGCAGTCTGAAGATATTGATGAAAGTTAACACATCTTTATGCAGTGGGTGGTAGGGATTATCATAGAAGGATCTTCGGCTTAGATTCATTTGCAAACACATGTCATTCGCAATTCTCCAAATTTAGTACAGTAGCATCTAGTAGGTAGTATGCATCTAATAAAGTCCATAAGCTTCAGAGCATAGTATAGGCATTGGTAACTCAGTTGCAACAGTCGATGGAGTACATAGCCCAACTTCGTAATGAGAAGGATGAGTTGAAGGGAAATGACAACATTTCATCACAACATTCAGAGCATCCACATTCACCAAATGAATAGTGTAGTTGTAGTCATTTTGTATGAGTTAATACTTATTATTATAGATAATAATTTTTTTATTATCAATTAAGATAATTTTCACTTTATATCATCAATCAACTTTATGTTTTAACAAATTAAATATAGAAAAAAATCAAAATATTATCAACAGATAACAGATAACTGTATAAATTATACATAAATCTAATATTATCAAATAAAATTAAATGCAAGGAAAATAATAAAAAAACAATATCAATAAATATACCAATGGGAAAACAAAATCCATCAGTAAAATGTGGTGAACTTATCGACAGACCACCAAAATCTGCCGATAAAATGCATTGAATTTACCGATAGACAATTAAGATCCTTCGATAAAATTAGTCGAGAATTTATAGATGGATTTGGAAAATCTATTTGTAAGGTTACCAACGGAGTAGCCTTATTCTTCACTACATTTACCGACTGAGACAAACCTTTCGTTGCTAAATTTATCAATAACATAAAAATTACCATCACTAAATATAGAAATGGAACATAAAATATCCGTCAGTAACTTAGCAATGAAAAATTTGAACTCCATTGCTAATTATTACCTACAATTGTTTCTCCGACGACTCATTGCGTCGATAAATTATGTCGCTAATGTAGATTGCAGATGGAAAACCTTCACATTTCTTTGATAATTTCTTTGCTAAACCCCAATTTTCTTATAGTGCTTATTTGTCTTTGTGGAATAAGAAGGAGATGAATTAGGGTGAAGAAGGAACAAGAAAATAAATAAAAAATGAAGTTGCAACAAACCCTGACAACTTACATGACCGTGTAAGTGAGATATATTGTCGTGTATCAGGACGTGTATCTCATATGAAACATGTAGAAACATAAAATAGGGAGATTTAGATGTATATGGTTGTGTACATGACCATGTATCCAAACATGTATCTCCTAAAACCCTAATTTTTGTTATAAATAGACACTCAAGTGTCCAAAGAAGTTATGAATCGTTTTAGAAGCACAAAAGTGGGCAACATACCTACCTCTTTGAGATTTACAAAGAACTAGCCTTCTTCCTTCTAGTTTAAAGGGGAAATTGAAGCTGAAGAACACATCTAGGCATCTTTTTATCTTTTATTGTTGATTCTCTCTCTAAAATTTTTTCATGTTATTCTTTGCTTATTATTTTGGATGTTCGTATAATAATGATTTAAACTCTTTTAATAGATCATTTATTTATGAACCTATTGCCAAAATCTAGAATACAATACATAATAGTTGTATCTTTGATTTATTTATTGCAAACTAGTGATGGTGCATCATTGGGGATAACATAGCATAGATTAAATGACTTAAACTTGTGTGGTTGTTGCCTAGATTAATCTATTTTCCTAGTTCTTAATGCAACTTTCCTACTAAATCTAAAGAGTTTATTCTAAGATGTTTGATAACTAGTTTTAATTCAAGAATTAATTTCGATTACACACAACCTAAGTGAAAACCAAGGTTAACAAAGCTTATTGTTAACCTACAATTAATAGTTTTTAAGAGGGGTATGAGAACAACAAGACAATTAAGTATGATTATTTGAATTACTTTCATTAGTGCAATTTTAATTCATTTTGTTTATCGATTCTAACCAGAACCCCCTATATCCTAAATACTGATTCTTTCATTACAAAAACTACATATACCTCCTTGTGGATACGATCCCTACTCACCACTACTTTGAATTTAGTATGCAAAGTTGGGTTTTATTTCTTTGGTGTGTTCGACAAGTATCAAGAATTTTGGCGTCATTGCTAGGTAGTGAAGTTCTTTAGTTTTCTCTTTTGAATTCAATTGGTGTTTTGTATATATATTTGTTTATAATGAGTTTTTTAGTTATTTCTTGATCTTTTCACCTTTATTAGTATTGATGTATGGTAGTAACAAGATCTCCTCATTGAATGCCTGTATAATTTGATCCAGAGATCGAAAGGACATTACAATGGTTGCAAAGGGAAACTATAACAACTCTAAAAGAACAACAAGAGCTTAGATTTAAAGAAACAATGGCCAGTCCAAGAAAATTAAGGGAGTTGGTTGCACAGAAATTAACTCAAAGACCATTGTTCATTACTTTTCCTAATTTTGTTAAACATGTCACTTTTGGGCTTAAGTTTGGCTTAATCCATCTTTTACCTAACTTTTATGGACTTGCAAGTAAGGATGCACACAAGAATCTTAAGGAACTTGATATGGATGTCTGAGTATGAAACCTCAAAGGGTGACAGACGAGCATATCATGTTTAAGGCTTTCCATTCTTATTGAAGGATGTAGCAAACGACTAGCTATTTAATTTGCCTATAGGGAGCATTAACACTTAGATTGAAAAGAAGAGGCTACTTTTGGAGAAATATTTTCTAGCATCGAAGATAGTTAGCATAGGAAAAGAGATATGTAGAATAAATCAACATAACAGAGAGTCCCATTATGAGTATTGGGAGTGTTTCAAGAACTTGTATGCCAACTATACTCACCACAATATATTAGAACAACTCCTCGTCTAATAATTCTACGAAGGATTGTTACCTATTGAAAGGAGTTTAGTTGATGGAATGAGTGGTGAGGCATTATGTGAAAAGACTACTATAGAGGCTAGAACTTTAATTGAGCACATTTCCATGAACATGCAACAATTTGGCAACCGCAACAATGTTCATCATGTAAATAAGGCAAATACTTTTTCTATTGAAAATCATTTAAATGAGCTAAAATATTTTGTTAAAAAACTGGTGTCAAATAAGCACGAATAAAGGCATGTGGTATATATGCAAATGTTAACCATCCAACAGATGGGTGTCTAACTTTGCAAGAGGGAAGTATGGAATATGTAGATGCTGTAGGGGGAGAATTTCTCCAACTAGTACAATTCGTATTCCCAAACTTATAACCTAGGTTGAAGGGATCATCCAAACATAATTTATGAAGGGAATAGATAACAAAATTACTTTCCAAATAAGCCACAAGGAGTGCAGTAATTCCAACTAAGGCCATAAGCCTCTTCTTCTAACTTAGATACATCTTTGGAAGACTTAGTTAAGTCTTTTTGCTACTAATACTTTGCAATTTCAACAGGATGTCAAACAATTATAGCAAGATATAAAGTTTAACATCTAGAACATGGAAAGCTAGATAGGTCAGATGGCGATGAGTATCTACCTCCTAGAATCATAAAGTAGAAGGAAGTTGTCATCTAAATTAGAGCTGAATCCAAAGAACATTATCACAATAACCCTAAAGAGTGTAAAAGACCTTATGGTTCCTAAGAGGACCCCACAAAGGATGGCTAATAAAGATGAGATCAAGATGGAGTTAGGAAACGAAGGAAATCCCTTATCTAGTGTAAAGGTAAACTTCAAAAGTCTCAATGTGATTAACAATAATACTCCACCTTTTCCTAACATGTTGGCAAAATCAAATAAAGAAGAAAAGGATTAGGAGATATTAGATATTTTTTTAAGGATAGAAGTGAACATACCTTTGCTAGACGGAATCAAGTAAGTTCCTTAAGGAATTTTGCATACCTAGGCACTTGCTTAATTACATCTAGCAAAGGTATGTTCACTTCTATTCTTCAAAAAGTCTTTAATATCTCCTTATCCTTTTATTCTTTGTTTGATTTTGAATTGTGTACCAATAAAAGAAAGCTAAGAGGTGATGAGAACAAAATGATGGATAAGAAATTTTTTTGCAGTCTTCAAGAAGAAAATACCTTCGAAGTGCAGGGATCTATGTATGTTCAACATTCCTTATAAGATTGGTAACATTGTGATTAAGAGAGTTATGCTAGATTTTAGAGCATTAATCAATTTTATGTCTCGTTCTATCTATGCTTCTTTATATTTAAGGCCTTTAAAAGAGACAAGTGTTATCATATAATTAGCCTACCATGCTAATGCTTACCCTAATGGAGTAATTGAGGATGTATTGGTACAAGTGAATAAGTTGGAGTTTCCTACAAATTTTTATGTAATAGATATACATGATAAAACCTCATACAATCCTATACCTATTTTACTAGGGAGACCGTATCTTATCATGACCCAAACTAAGATAGATTTCCATGAGGGCACCTTTACAATGAAATTTGATAAGGAAGTAATTCATTTCAATATTTTTGATGCAATGAAACACCGTCAGGATGATCATTTTATTTCCTCTATTGAAGTTGTTGGGTCATCCGTGCGTAAGGGCTTACTTTTAAAACTTACCAAATAGCTAAGACTTTTATAATTCAGTATCCTAACATAATGTAATGGATATTGATCCATATTGGTATATGTTTTAGGACACTTCTATCAATAGTTAACCTAGCTTCCATTGTTGGAGCAATATGGGAATGTTAAAGATATGTTATGGCCCTGATTAATAATCTTTTGAGCTCCTACCTTGTGTTGAAGGTGAAGAGGAAAGTATTTTCTTCATTTAGAAGCACCTCGTTTAAGCTTTAGCCCTTACAATTTCTTAATGCCCATGTTTGAATAGTAAGGAAAGTAGGCCCTTTCCTAATGAAGAAGCTGAATAATGTTGAGGACCAAGAATTAGCTCCTTCCTTTAGTAACTCTAAAGGTAGAGTCATAATAGAGAAACCTTTAGAAAGAGGGGGTACAAAGTGCAAATTGTTTTGAGGGTATTTGTTTTTAAGTTATCCTTAAGTTAAGGGGGATAAGGAACTCATTATGGATGGCTTCATAGGTGGTTAAAGGTGGAGAAGAGATTGGAGTTTGGTTTGCCTTATGGGAGGAATATGAAGATGGTATAGGAATGGAAGGATAATACAAGGGAGTCTTAACAGAAGGCTACTAGAAGGGTTGGCTAAAAGCATCAGTGGTAAGAAATGATTGGGTTGAGAGTAATTTAGTTAACTACCAACTAGGGTTGATCTATTACCAAAAGTAACAGGGAAATGGTAGGTAACTAAAAATTTTTGAAATATTGTTCTTAAAATGGTAAATAAGAAGGCACGAGAAAAGTAAAAACAAAATTGCCCTTGCCCTAACTCCTACTTAAGATAACTGGAGAGAGGAGCTATCAATTCTTAAAAATCTCTCTTGAAAAGGGCCCCCCATCAATTCCACCTTCCTCTCCAAATATTATAAAATTCACTTTCTCAATCTTTACCCTTAGGAATAATTTCCCATCATGCACTTTTATAATAGCTTTAGAGGTAAATAGGAAAGGTTATCCTAATATAAAAGGAATCTCTCTATCTATTTATAATCGCAAAATTAATATGAAAGATAAACTTATCAACCTTAATTAAAATATCTTCTATAATGCCCCTAAGATATCTAATTGGCCTATACACTGATTAAATGCTCAAACTACTAACAAAGTTAATGGTCTTCTAACTAACAAACCAAAAATAGAAAAATTTAGGAACTGTCTTTTATCAGGATGAATTAGAGGACCTAAGATATATTGAAAATCATTATACCTGGAGTAACAAGAAAACAAGTACTTTGTACCAAAAGAAAAAGTGGACTTATAAATGCATCCTACTCAGCACAATTCATTAATAATGTTTGCAATTTCTTAACCCTTGCGATCTCTGATTATTCACCTATTGAGTTTCTTTTAAATGACCAAGTTTCTCTTAAGATGTTCCCATTTGTATTCAACAATCACCTAGTTCGTTACCTAAGCTTCTAAAATCTATTACTAGAGGATTATCCAGCAACAACTTAGGCTAAGAGTCCTACAAATGAATCATCAAACTTAAGGCTATAAATATGAGCTAAAGGCTCATAAATTTTCCTAAACACTAAAAAATTACTAGAAGTTGCAAAGTAGACACTCGAGGTTTTCTAAAATCAGCTTTCAACTTTACGAAGTGATATGGCCCTCTTTTCAAAAGAAGGAATAACTCTTAACAACTATGCTTAGGCCTTAAGCAATCATCATTCCTTACTAAGGAAAAGAGCAAGAACTTTGTAGCTAAAAGAAGGTTATTGCAATGGTAAATTCTTCTATAACATAATTTTAAAAAGAAAAAATATTAATGGCATAATCTCTCTGTTAAATGAGCAAGGAACTATAAAAAAATGATCCAAATGATATAACAATAACACATCTTTAGGTACTATAAGGATTCCTTTCGAAATTTTGATACCATTATCCTCTTTTAGATCAACTCATTCATTTATGTGGTCATTTTTTAGCATCAAGCTGAAGCTCTTTAATCCCCCTTCTATCTTGACGAAGTGAAATAAGTAACATTTAGTACAAACTCCCATAAGGGACCAATCCCTAATAGTTATAATGGTTTCATCAATTAATAAGCTTAGAACTAGGTTGGAGATTATGTGACATATACTTAAATTCTTTAAATCAGGTATACTCGTTAAAGAGCTTAATATGACTTTTATTTATCTAGTTTTAAAATGCTTAACCTTTCAAAGATCTAATACTATAGGCCAATCTTATGTTGCAATTTCATTTATATATGTAGTATTTTTTGTTTTAATAATTATAATCTAAATTTTTATATAATTTTAACAATTAAAAATTGACAAAATATTAATAAGAGTCATTTCATCATTTACATGACAAAGGTCGTACAACTAGTATACCACACATGGTGGGATTGACAGCCACACAATGAAAATTCATTAATATGATACACATAGTGTCATTTTATAAATATTATAATGTAAATTAGTACGTGAGAATATAGACTTGAATTATTTAATTTTTTTTACTGAATATTACCAATAATTTTCACTTCTAATAAAATAAATTTTAGTATAAGGTTAAAATATACATTTTACTTCTTTGTGTACTCACGAGAAAATATAGTTATAAATAGAAAGAATTTTCATTAAATATGAGAATTACCATCAACCCTAATGAAAATATATTATAATATTTTTTAACTTTTATATAAGAAACAAAGGCAAAAGGGTCATATTTAATCATTATTTTTTTCACTAATTGACAAGTTTGACCCTAGTATTCTAGTGTGAACAATTATAACTCTAATATTTGAAAAATGTTAAAGTTTAACTTCACTATAACAAAAAATTTAAATGACTTTGTTAAGTGTTGACTTGACACATAAAAAATAATTTTTTATTGAATTGAGTGGCTAATTTGGTAAGGTGGAATCTATATTTTAATTAAATAAAGAAAATATTTATTTTATTATTAAGTATGAGACCCACCATTTTAAAGAAACATTAAACAAACCTTAAGTAAAGGATTAGATTACTGGTAAACAAAACAATCCCACTTTCTATGTTTTGTTTACCTTTTTTATGAAATCCCTCCATGTTGGACCTCGATCCTTAAGTGGCAATTTAGAGATATGAAATAAAAATTCAATGAGTGTTTGGTATATGAATTGTGTTATAGATGCTTTTTGCCTTAAGAAAATTTATGAGAAAAAAATTGATTAGTTTTGATGACTTCGATAATTGAGTAGATCTGTGTGGATTATGAGAGTAAAATGAATGAGTGATTGAAATGGAAGTTAAAAATTGAGAAATAAAGAGTGAAAGTGTGAGAATATGAAAAATTAAGAAAGTTTGAATAAATAGTAAAGAGTTGACCTTTTGATTTAGGCAGATTTTGAAAAAATGATCTTAATAAAAATTGTAGTTTTTGTTGAGAGCTTTCTGTTGCCTTAAAGTATGAAATTTTTCGATATAGGGGCTAGAAGTTATGATCGATTGAAGTTTTGATAGTGTTTGGGTGAGTTCCGCAGGGCAGAAACTTTGATTGAAAATTTGACTTAGCTAGAGGCTGAATTAGTTTGTGAGTTCTTCATAAATATTGTAGAGCTTGTTTTTATCTTTCCATTGATATAAAGCACAAAAATTTTGGACATGGGAATAGAAAGTTATTATTTTTGGAAGTTCTGATGCTGTTTAGTGTGAAGCTGATCGACCAGTCACCTTTGAGGGACTTTTTGACCTCTTTAGAGATTGAACTTGATGTTAAGTCCTTCATGAAAATGGTAGATCGGTCTTTTATCTTTTCATAGACACCAAGTTTGTCCAATTTAGAATTCGAAGTCAAAAGTTATGAAAGTTTTAAGATAAGGAGTCTGTTTGAATTTTCGCTCGGCCAGCCTAGGCGCGTCAGTCACACGCCAGGGCCTGGGTGCCTGGGTGATCGCCCATGCAGGTGACCGATCGCCCTCCCAGTGCGCGCTAGCGCTTGGCGATCGGTCGCTTGGTTGGGCGATCGATCGCCTGGTTGAGCGATCGGTCGACCCGACCTCCCTCTGCTCTTTTAGCCATAACTTCTTCGTCTGACCTCCGATCGACCTGATTTTTAAAGCGTTAGATTCCTAAGACATTTTTCTATCTTTCCATACCAAATTGATTGGTTTTGACATTAAATGGAGAAATATTGACCAGATTAAATTGAGCTGACCGGTGGAAAAAGTCTAAACATCGTTCGGTATTTTGGAGATATCTTGAGCTATAGAGCTCCAATCAATCTGATTCTTCTTGTAAATTAAACTAGAGACATGGATCTACAATTTATCTAAAGGAGCAGATTAACAATTTATCCTCGAAGACTTTCAATATCTGTATTGAAGTTAGGTGTAGTGTTCAGTCTTGGTTTTGTAATGGTCTAAACAGACTTCAGTATTTTGGAGATATCTTGAGCTATAGAGCTCCGATCGATCTGATTCTT
>JANZLD010000005.1:39921334-39933115 GCA_026413575.1 Erythroxylum carthagenense | reverse complement strand
CAAAGGATGATGATAATAATAATAATAATAATAATAATAATAACCTCTCGCAAGCTATTTCTTTTTTTGTTTTTTTCATAATTATAGTTTTATTATTATTATTTTGAAATTATATATGGTTAAATTATATATAATTTTAAAGAATATAATTAAATTTAATTCTAACATTATTAAATTTGTTTTAAATAATATAAATTTAATTCAATTCCAACTTCATTAATATAATTTAACAGATTAAATTTTCTAAATAACCAACCTCTTAAGCTTTTGTTAGTGTTCGTGAAGCATGGTACTCATTGCTCCCGTCCTCTTGTTTCTCGGTCTCCTTTGCTTCAGTGTCCAAGGTTCGGTTAGCATTGCTTATTTGCTCAACGGTTGTGTTAAGTACAAAACGATTGATTAATGTTTGGCGCAATTGAAATACTCATTTATCAGTCAAGATCTCCATCAAAACCTAGCAGTGCGCAAGACCACCTGCTCTTGTTTACTTGAGGGTTTTAAGGACTTCTTGTAACTACGAAACTTTTCACAATTTGGTGGTGGGTTTTGATTGTAAACTGAAGCCATCCCCAATATTGCAGAATCAATGTCCAAGTTGAAGACCCTTAGCTCTATGTTTCGCTCTGCTGTTAAAGAAACTAAAACCACCGCCGCCACCACGTTAAAGCAGCCCTCCCCCACTTCTAAGGGCCTAAATACTTCTTCTTCCTCTATTATCAAGCTAGACGACTCCGACCCAGATTCTGGTACTTTGTAGTCTTAATTATTTTGATATCAATCCTTTTAACTCTTTGCTCATCGTTTTGGTCAGTTTATAATTCTTTTCTTTTTCTTTTTATGTTGTGTTGATTATTGCAGAATGTAGGACAAGATATGTTTGTAACGAGATAATGGCTGTACTGCGTGGTGGTAGGTAGATTGTTTGTAAAGTTTGGATTTCGCATACGATTGTAATGAGGTTATACAGTTTCTAGCAAGAATATAACTCTGCTCTCTTGAAGTTGTGTCCTTTTGTTGCGAATGAATGACCAGCCTATCTTAACTTGAGAGGATTTTTTTTCATTTGATGTTGATATTTTTTTCAGATGCTGCAGCTGATTCTAGAGGAATAAAAGATGATAATTCTTCTAAAGCTTCATTGAAAATACCATGGGTTTCAAGTTTGTCTCAGAAGAAAGCAAATCTGCTTCGCAAGGAACAGTCTCGGACAAGAAAACAGAAGTGGATTTTCAAGTCTACAATGCCAAATAGGATTAACCGTTTAATTGGGATGTGCGCACATAATCTTGGGACAGAGGCTATGATTGACGTACTAGGCAAATTGGGACGTGAAACTGGGCAAAAGGAATGCAGTGCCTTCATACAGATTTGTGTAGATGAAGCTAGGAGAACTAATGATGAGGATGTTGCATTGGAAAAAATTTCAAAAGCATTTCAAATTTTAACATATATGAAAGAACAGGGTTTCCAGCTAGAAGAGGAAACCTATCGTCCAGTTCTTACGTATTTAATTGATATGTGTATGTTGGAGGAGTTCCATTTCTTCTGCAAGGCAATAAAGGAATGTAGTCCTAGTTCAATTCCAAGATTAGGGTATTATGAGATGCTATTTTATATTAGAGTTGATGATGAAGAAATGATTGAAGAACTCTGCCGTTGCATTTCCGTCAATAGGAGACCTGAGACTATGGATTTGCATGGTATCTATGTTTGTATTGAACTAACTAAAAACTAATTGCTTTGTTGGTATATGGACTGTAATAAATATGGTATGGAGATAAAGAAGAGGTAGATGGGATAACAAATACAGCTTATATATACTCTTTGTGACTTCTTGTTTGACATTGGGCACACTTGTTTTGTAGCAAATTACCTGTTGGCACTTTGTGAGAGAGAACAGAAGGACAAGTTTTTGCAATTGTTAGAGGCTATAGACATAACCAAGGTTTCGACATTTGACAGTGTATGCAGTATCTTTAAATTCTTAGGCAGATTATCCTTAGACCCCTTTGCTGAGAAGTTCCTTCTGGCTCTCAAAAATAGTGGTACGCTTGCACAGATAATTTCTTTTTGCTAAATGATGCATTTTGTTTGATTTCATACAAAATGTTATTAGTGATAAAATTAGTATTTTTTTCTAGTGTATAAGAATATTACTTTGTTAATACTCTTCACTAATAGATATTAATATTTTTTTTAACGAAATTATATAGTTTTGTTTGTGACCTTATTTTTTATTTTCTAATATATGCAAAATGTTCTTGTGATAAGCTGCAAACTGTGAGGCAGAACGTATCTCAACTCTCATATTTAATTATGCTACTAGCACCCCAAATTTAGCGGTGAGGAACTTCTCATGAATGCTGCTGGTAATCTCCTAGTCTGAGGCACATTTGCTATGCATGCAATTTGCTTCTTTACGGTAGATTCATGATATGAATCACTTGCTTGGGACTTCTAATGTCATTTGTATTTAGGTTAATGATCATTGTATACAACATATGATGTTTTGAAGCATGGTTGTTATTACATGATATATATTTGCTCTTACTCATCATTTATGATTCAATGATGAACAATTCATATCTGTATAACTTTCTCCTTCACTATCATGAAGTTAAGCTGACTACCAAGATAGTAATTCAAGGTAGGTTAAAAACATTGTTGACCCATGTGATTTGACGTTTTTCTATTTCAATCCTCATATTTGAAAACTATCACTTACCCATTATAGTATTGTGTAGCTTTCTTATAACTCCCTCCTTTATATCCATTAATTTTCCATCCATTTTTAATCCAAAACTACATAGTATTTAAATTCTTAAGGAACAACCAATTTGTATAGCATGAAATAGGTTCTTTTCATTTGTTAAGATATCCCCCAGTCACTAAGAGCAAAAACAAAACAAACCTAACATGATTTTGGTAATCCTCTCCCCATAAGGTTCCTTTCGAGTAAAATTAGGCTGACTTTTATCATGGTATCAGAGCCAACATGATTTTGATGTTGGATTGTCTGTAGATGTCTAGTCTTGTGAGCTTTGCACTTTGGATGTCCATTGTTAGGCATGAGGGGGTGTATAAGATATCCCACTTTGACTAGGAGCAAGAGCAAAGCAAGCCTCAGAGAACTTTTAATTTATGAAGTAAACAAAGCTGAAATGATAATCTAGTTAAGTAACACAAATGATGATTTTAAAGTTGAGGGACTTTAGGTGAAACTCTATAATTGATTCTTGTCAATTTTTTTGCTTGGGATTCTGGTTTTTTAATTTTTAAGCTGAACGATCTTAATATTGAATTTAGTCAAGTAATGTAACTATCTCTTTGTCTTGTGCTGCAATTAGTTTTCCTTGTGAAGTTTTTAAGAGTTCCTAATGCTAGATATTCTGTTGTCATTACCTATAAAATTGCTTGAACGTTTAACATATTATGTCTTTTATTTTTCATTTTATCAATTAAGATATTATTGATATTTTACTTAATCATATCAATCCTAGCATTTTCTTTTAACAACTCTTCGGTTTTCATTCCTCTGACCATGCGATTACCTATAATTGCTTATAATGTGTTGTATCAAATGATAGTTTACTACTATTAACCACCTCTTTACTACTATTAACTCATCTCTCCAAATTTTTGTGATGTATTGGATGTGGAAATGTTTACTATTGAAGGCTGAGGATGTGATTTTAAAATTCAACAACACTCACACTGATCTGGAGATCACACCTTCAACACAACTGTATGAGAAGCTGATATTATATTGTTGCAACTTATCTGAGGTATGACTAAATCTTCTCGTTGGCGAGACGAAAATAAGTTTTCCATTTCAACATATGATTTCATATAATTGCTATTTTGATTATTCTAAATTTCTTTTCTTGTGATCACAATATTGCCTATCGTAGGTGCACGTGGCTCTTGATGTGGTGGACCTTATGTGTAAAGCAGGTTTATCATTATCCATAGGCACGTTACACCACATATTGCTTGCTTGTGAGACAAGCTATGAGTTTGACCTGGTATTTGTCATTGACTACATGCTCCTCTGCTTTAAATCATTTGACCACTTTCAGTTTCTATAACGTGACTTATTTTCAAACTTGAAGTTCTTTTGTATTTGGACATGTAAAAGAGAGGATTGGGCTTTCTAATGAATCATCAGTTATATTATCAGCTTTTGGTGGTAGCTTACTTCTTCCTAATAAGCATTATATGCACTGAAAGGGCACATTGTATGAATCTCATGGATAACCCTCAAAATTGTGAATTCATAGAAACATTAACCTAGGCCTAGCTTTGACCATTTTCTTTTCTAAACAAACTCTTTCTGTATTGCATGACTGAATTAATTGGACTGTCTAAGACTTTGGGAGCGTCAGTAATCTTACAAATATGTTCAGTGGAATCCTCAGAAGAAATGTCTTTCATAGTTAGGATGCTTAAAAATCCTCTGCTCTTTTGGTTGAAGGAGAAATTTTGCAGGCAGAATAGTGGGTGTTTGTGTCTCAAATAGGCTCTTTTAGAAGTGAATTCATCCCTATGCCTTTGTTCATCAAGTATATTGAACATGAGCATAAAAAGGTTGCATTTCATAGAAAGTTTTTAGTCCTGTTCCAGTTAGGTTCAGGGAAGAAGCAATAAAATGTTCCTTTTTTTCCTCTCTTACTGGTCTAGTTGTTGTTACTTCCTATAGTTGACTCCTTTTAAGCATTTCCTTTTCTTTGGTCTACTTCTCTGCATTTCCCAGACCTTTACATCCGTTTCTTTATCATATTGTTAAGGTGAGAAGGATCTATCAAATGATTTGCCAGCATGGCTTGCAAACAAACCATGATACATTTAGGAGCATCATAAATTTGAGTGCAAAAATGAAAGATGTAAGTTGTTTAATCTCTCTCTCTTTGCATCTGCTTTGCATGCACATGCTTGTTTGCATGTGATTGTACCTCTGAGCTTCTCATCTCCCTTATTGCAAATTAATATTTTCTAAGATGCTTTCTTTAAATTGATGCTGCTCTTTTTTTCCATGGTTTAATGCAGTTTCATGGTGCATATGCGATACTTGATGACTTAAAGAGATTTAATTTGAGCCCCACTGTTGGCATGTATAATGCTCTAATTCTAGGATATTTTCGAGAGGTAACTTTTGACACCTTGCTAAGTAATGTGCATTGCTAGTTCTAGTTAAGATGGAATGATTTAATCTAAAAATGTCTAAAAGAGGAAGAGTGATTACAGGAAGTCATGTTTTAAGCTAAGATTCTTGCCACTTATTGGTTTGGTAATTGGAGTTTCTCAATTTATGCTCTACTTCCATTACTTATTTCTTCTGCAAGAATTGATGCTATTCTTCGGAGTTTCATTTCTCTTATTCAAAGAACAAGTTACTGGCTATTTATATGTTGAAGTTAAGGCTTATCTGTTTTCATCTCCCATTTATATCGATGTTTTTTCTTTTGCTGATTGCCCACAGAAAAATAAAAAGGGTGCATTAATGGTTCTTAGGCAAATGGAACGTGCAGCCGTAAAACCAGATTCTGAAACTTATGGCTATTTAATAGCCAACTGCGAAAATGAGGACGAAATTGTGAAGGTAATTGCAAACCTGTGTTTTGGGTGATCTTGCCTTTGTGGTGTAGAAATTATGCAAAGCAAGTTTTCTGGAGGGTTGGCTTTTGTTTTTCACTGTGGTGTAACATGATTTGCTACGTGTAAAACTGTAATATAAATTATTGCCCTTCTGATTACTGTACTGTGTCATTATAATGAAAATAAGCTAGCATACATGTGGAACTTGTTTAATGCATATGTGTCTTGAAGCTGGAATATGATGTTACCTCCTTGATTACCGTGATGCAGTATTATGATGAACTTAAGTTGGCGGGAGTTGAAGTTTCAAAACACATACACATGGCACTTGTTAATGCTTTTGCAACCTTTGGTCAGTTTGAGAAGGCGAAAGAGGTATCTACCAGTTCTTTAGTTCTGACCTAAGAAGCATAGACACGGACACGGACACACGACACGACACGGAAACGGACACAGGGACACACCAACTTCTAAAATTTGGTGGACACGAACACGGCATATATATATATATATTATAAAATTAAAAATTAAGAAAAAATTCAGAATTCATAATATGATATATATTGATTGATGTGTTTCAAGACTTCCAACATCTTGATAGTTCATACATATTTGATACTTTATAAGCCCATCTCAATAAATGTGAAGCATATATTCTATGGAGCACATATTCTATTAAGTAATGTCCAAGCGATCTCTAGACGTGTCCGAGCTGTGTCCACCGTGTGTCAGTGGGTGTCCAACACGCGGACACGGCTCCATTTTGCCATGTCCGTGCTTCATAGGTTCTGACTGTAGCTTCTATTCAACTAACTCTGTCAATCTAATGTTTAAGAAAAAAAGTAAATTAAAGTTTCCATCCTATTGTCGTTAAAACTTTACATCTTTTTATTATCTTGCATTGGGGACAGTGACCTAAACCAATGATTATTGAGTTGTTATTCAGAACTATTCTATTTGCATACACAGCAACTTTATGTTCTTTTGGGTTTACAATTTCAAATGGCTCATATTAATAATATACTACCAAAATAGCATGTGATTTCTTAGTTTTAATTTTTCAAGGATTTTCATTAGTTATATAGCTATGTTATATTGTCTTAATTCTCACACTTGTATAGTCTAGTAATCCATTTTGTGCTGAGTTGGTGTAGGTGCTTCTGGACTTGGACATTCCAACTAGGAACCTTAATGAAATAAAAAACGTGCTAGTCTCTGCCCTTGTATCAAATGGACAAATATCTGATGCCTTGAACATATATGAAGAAATCGAGCAAGCTGGAGGTCATGTGGCACCAAAAACTGTTCTAAGCCTAATTGTAAGTCTTTTTGGTGAAGTACTTCATACTTTTTGTCTTGTAACAACTACAACGATCTATTCTACGTCCTTTAGGAGAACTTTCAATCTGAAGGAGAGTTAAGTAGAATGCTCAAGCTACTTGAAAGGTTGGAAGATTCTAACCATTGGATGGATGGTTGCTTTAGAGCCATCTTATACTGCATTCGAAATAAGTATTTAAGGTAAATAAAATCCATTGCTTGAGTTAAATATCTATTGACAAAATATATCTGACCAACTTTTGATCCTGGGCTTTAAACTAGTTCTACTGTCAACCTGTTTAAGCAACTTAAAAATAGCATCTGCAATGACGAAGTGGCCATGGAATCTATTTTTGACGAGGTACGTTCTTGTTCCTCTATTCGCCAGCTTACATTCACTTTCTGTTTCCTATTTTGTATTTGTCTCCTTTCATGTAAGTACTAACTTTTTGTAATTGCTCAAAAGACTTTATTGCTATGAGGACAAAGATAGGCTTGAAGCATGTCAAACATAAGTATCTAAATAATATGGTGCCAAAGTTTAGATTACCAACTTCTAGGCCTTTCTCTTTTCTGTGATGTAGGCTTTTGCAATGGTTGCTGGGTTAGAGCCTACACATCTGCAGTTTGGTTTGGACTTGCTTCAGGCTATAAAAGATGAACTTGGTGTATTCCCTTCACGAAAATGCCTCGATTTTATGCTCAATGCTTGCATTAAGGCCAAAAATCTACAGAGTTCTATTCTCATTTGGAAAGAATATCAGGCTGCTGGTATGCCTTACAATGTCCTGAGTTATTTAAGGTACTTAGAATCTTTCTCTAATAAATAATTGACGATATAAAATAGTCACAGTGAAACTGCTTGCCTTATTAGTATTGCTGTTACCTTTTGAGTTGCAGGATGTATCAGGCTGTCTTAGTTTCTGGAGACCATAAATCTGCGAAGGTTTTGCTAACTAAAATTCCAAAAGACGATCCTCACATTGGCATTATACTGAAGAAATTTAAGGAAATTTACCCTTCATCCACCTCCGAGAAGGGATTAGAGAAGGAGAAGAAGAAGAAGAATAACAGAAAGGAAATGAAGAAGAATAAAGCTTGATGTAAACCTTCGTCTAGTCGTGGGGAAGTCATTTGTGAGGTTGTAGCCATGAATTCTCTACAAGCATAAGTATCATAATTGCTTAATGAGGCTAGTCCACGTCCCTAGTTCTCAAAGGCGCTTTTACAAAATTCCAATTTCGGTATGCTCCGGCTTCTCTGAGATAAATTATAAACTAGGCACAGTTAATAGGAAATGCAAGAAAGATGATACGAACCAAGGTGGTGACACTCAAAGTGTCGTTTTTCCTAATGGTCCGATAACTAGGAGCAAGGCCTTCTCTGAGATAAATTATAAATTAGGCACAGTTAATAAGAAACGTCTTGTTCCTAATTATCAGGTCATTAGGAAAAATGACACCTTGAGTATCACCAGCTTGGTTCGTATCAAAAGAGACTCCAATCAAAGCGGTTAAGTAGGTTTGGTGAAGTAGCATTAGACAAATGAGAGGTTGATTGCAGCGAACCTGGAATGCCGTTGCTTTAAACTGCTGCTATTTCATGAAAGGCACCACTATGGTTAATGCTTCATAACATGTGACATTATTTTCAAGTTTCGAAAGTACTTGAATCAAGTGAAAATGGGAAAATGAGAATAAATGGTAAAGGTGATGCGATATTTGTGCTTCGCCACAATTTTTTACGTTTAATATATCTTTTTTTTTTAAAGAGAATGACAACATTCTGTTTCTGTTTTTAGTTATCTTCCCTTCCTATACACGAAATGTGTTGGGAGATGAGCGACATGAGCCCACTCACTATGATTACAGTCTAACACAACAAACAGTACAAGCATAATATGATTTTGAATCTAATAAATTAGGATTCATAGGACCAAAGAAAAATTTTGAGCATCCTGAGTTATAAACAAAATATTAATTATATTTCAAATTATAATTTGTATCATTAGATACATTCGACTCCAATAAAATATAGGCTTGTTTATTTTAGTTAAGGATAAAACTTAGTTATGTTACATTATCATCTTTTTAAAAATTTAATACTATAATTTTTTAGTTAAAATTTTGTGTATATGTTAAGAATAATTCGATGTACTAACTAAAAAATCGAAAAATATATAATTAAAAATTTTATACTATTGTAAAGATTGAAACTTCTAAACATGTTCTAAATATGACGGTCAAGCTTATTTTAACGTTGAAAATTGTATACGTCATTATCGATTGAATGACTTATGTTCTTGTTCCTCCTTTTTATGTTTCACTTAGACTTCCTTCCGCCTTTCCTATTTAGTAAATGATGGACTAATCATGCTTCCTTCACTCGCTTCTCTTTTTTGATTTTGGTTGGTTATGTTTGACCTCTATTTCTGCCTTCCCCATCTGTCAAATATCACTTTATTCTTTGTTTTTACTATCATCTCTATTTCTTTACCTTTTCCTCTTCTTCTTTGCAATTTTTCTTCCTTCATTTAGCTACTCAAGCGACAAGCAAATCACTTGGAATTCATTTTGAGTTAGAAGGTAGTTTACTGCTTCTTTCCACTTTTCTTCCACAATACCATCAGAAAAGATTGAGATTGAGATTGAGGGAGGGCTTAATTAGTGAGGAAGGTTTACCTTTTTAAATTTGATTTAGAGACTAGTGCTTAAAAGATTATTAAGGTTGATCTATGACACTTCAGTAGCGAGCCAATTTTACACCAAAAATGAAAACCTTTCATTCATATGGAGAAGATGAAATAAAGTAGATACCTATATGAATCAATATATACAACGTGGCATTAGAGTTGGTCTACTAAGAGCATAAGTAACTTGCAAGCTAAATTAGGAAAAATTTTATATGGATGAAGCTGTAGTTGGAATAAGAAGAGTAAGTTAGGCTAGGCATTGTGTAATGGTTGATGTACATTAAAATTTTTCAGAATGAATTCTACTTATGAGGCTAAGAGAAGATGACAAATTGTTTGAAGGCACTGTTATAGTTTCATACTAGTGGAGGCCTAACTTAATCTACTAAGGTTAAAAATGGATGTCAATCGGTAAGAAATTTCAAAGAGGAAATTATTATTAGTTAATAGGACTTGACCTGACTGAGGAACAAGGTACAGACACTGGCAGTAAGCAGAGTCAGTAGCCACTGGCAATGAGAATAATCAGTACTAAGGAAATCTATTAGAAAGTTTTGAAACTATGTCTATAATAATGGAGAAGGATGCTAAAACACAATTAAAGGAGTTGGAGATTGAAGAATATACTACTGCTAATGGTTCTCAAATTAAGAACAAAAATAAGGTGAATAAGGAGGTTAAGCCCCAAACCCCCTTTATTAACCAAAATAGTAGCTCTAAGGATTTACTAAATGAGCAAAGAGGAATGTGCAATCTAGGTAATGATTGCAAAGTTTCTAATAAGAGGAGGTCAAATAGGAAAAATAGGGCTAAAAGCTCTAAAATTATTGGAATGTAAGGGCCTTAATGGCCCTAAAATGAAATTCATGCTTATGTGGATGTGCATTTTGTTGAATAATTTGAGAAAAATTCATGCTTATATGAATGCTCTATGTAAGAGGCTTAATAGTGCCAAAATGAAATTCATGCTTATGTAGATGCATTTTGTTGAATAATTTGAGAAAAAAAATCATGTTTATATGAATGCTCTATGGATAATCCTAGGTGATCTTAATATCATACTATATCCTTCTAAAGTAGAAGGTAACATTTACCAAAGAAATTACAATGATTACTGTTAGACCCCGAATTTTTTTTATGATGTCATTAAGCATGAATTGTAATAATTATGTGATTATGCCTTAGTTCGATGGAATTGAGAGTGTTAGTGGATAATTGAGGTTAATTAGGGTTTTAATAAGGAATTAGAGGATTAATTTGTGTAAGGGTATTTTGGGTAGTTTACTTAAGTTGGAATGGATTTAGGCTTATGAGGGGGGTAAGTTGGTCTTTGACCATCCCTTAGGTTTTAAAAGACATAGAAATAGAAAAAGAAAAGAAAAGGGAAAGAAAGAAAAAGAAGAGGAGAGGAGAGTCGTAGCCGTCGGTGGGGGAAGGAGAGGAAGAGAAAGATTTTGCGATTTTGTGGACTTTCGACAGATTTAGAGCTTCAATCGTTAAGTTTAAGTCCTTTCTATCTTGATTTTGTCTGGATTAAACCTTCAGATAGCTTGGATTGAGCATAATCGACGATTTAGGGTTTTGGGTGGAAAAATTGGGAAAATCCTTGGGTTAATGATTTTAGGATGGATTGGAAGCTTAGAATGGGTTAGAACTATAGTAGGAGACTTGATCTATGCCTTAGATGTGTTGCATTTGAGTTTGGAATGGATTGGAGTTAGAAAATCTGAGATTTTTTGGGTTCAGGAATGAATTCCCGATCCGCACGTCGCGACGTGTTCAAGAGCACGCCGCGTGCACGTTGGTGCACGTCGTGGCGTGCTAGGGAGGCATGCGTCGCGGCGAACGCATGCATGCGCTCCGCGACGTGCTCGGGAGACTCACCGCGAAGGCTTGGCCTTCGTCTCGGCGAGCAGCACCTTCGCCGCAGCGAGCTCCCCTTTCTCCAGAAATTTCTTCTTTGTTTTTCCGAAGGTTTTTGATTAATTTCCTTTGAATATTGTTTGATTTGAGACTTGGTTTACTCTAGAAAACCAAGCAGATCAGTTTCTATCGCAAGAGGAAGGACAGCAGTAATCGGATACTCAAGCGATTTTCGGTGGGTAATATACTTATGGTTATTGTGTGATTAGGCAATTTCTTGCTTATGCATGAATATATGTTATCTGATATGC
>JANZLD010000005.1:39872023-39888283 GCA_026413575.1 Erythroxylum carthagenense | reverse complement strand
TCTCCGGTACAAGTGGAAAGATATTGTTTACCTGTGGGAGAGAAATGATCAACTTGTGCAGGATTTGGTGTCACATGGTATGAAACACCACTGTCCATATACCATGAGGGTCCATCAACCGTATGAGGTTCCGCATAAAAGGCTGAAGGTGAATAACTGTTTTATGTTGATGGTGGGTAAAAGTTTCTATCAAACTTGTGATAGCAGTTCAGTATCGCATGTCCAGGTTTCTCGTACAGGTAGCAAAAGAGACGTCTACCACTGTTATTATATCCTCCTTTTCTTCCACGAGATCTACCACAGCCTCGTCCACCACGTGAACTACACCAAGAGGATTTTTCAGAGAAATTCTTTTGATTGTTATTAGCAGAATCTGATCCCCCTCGTTAAGCCACATTTGCCGCTGGTTGAATAATTAACAATGAGAAGTGATTCAGTTGCTCCAGCTTACTGTCGAACGCCAATAATGCCGACTGTGTTTCAACCCACGTTAAATCAACTTAATCAATTAGTTTTACTACAATGGGATTGTAGTCTGTGTCCAACCCATTCAACGTATGTAGAATGAGGTCATCCGTAGCAAATGGAGCTCCAGCTAAGGTGAGTTGATCTAAGATGCTCTTCATTTTTGCCAAATATTCTTCCATCTTTATATTTTTTTTCCTAGTTTGGTGGAGTTCTGACTTGAACACCATTACCCTGGACTTCATAGATGTACACGTAAATTCTTTTGCTCCTATCCAAAGTTCTCGAGCAGTTTGACAGTGAAAAAGTTGAGCACCAACCTCCAAGCTCATTGTGATGCGCAGCCACCCTACAAGAAGTCTATCGACTGAGAACCATTCCTCAAATGCTGGATTTGGCATGATCTCCGTTCCAGAAGTGATGAGGCGAGGTGGCGCTGCACTAGTCCCATCAATAGGGATACAAGTGAGTTTCCTTCAATCAACGGAAGGACAATAGATTCCTAGACCAGATAGTTACTCCTATCCAACTTGATAGATGTAGTCTGGATAAATGAGTTAAATAGTGTGTACGTTCTTGATGAAGGAGACGAGGATGTTTGGACTGAGGATGCAAAGGAAGCGGCTGAGGTGGACATTGTTGTGTCGCCCTGATACCAAGAAAGAAAAGCAATATAACAAAAAAGATAAATAATGCTCACCACACCTTGCACCTCGTGCTTGGTGTGATATATACACTTTATCATAACAGTATGTGGTACAGTATAGAATATCAACCTTGCACGTGTAAGGTTTATTTTAACGTTACAGATGTCAGTATTAATGATAAATGTACATTTATATTATATTCTAATACCCGTCTCCAGCTTCCCTTGCTCGAACTAGTCCCAGCACTTGTGGATAACTCCTACTTCCACTTTGTCCTTGCCTCAGACAATGTTTTAGCAACTGCTGTTGTTGCTACTTCGCTTGTCTGAAATGCTTTACGCCCCCAAATATTTGTTGTTGCTACTTCGCTTGTCTGAAATGCTTTACGCCCCCAAATATTTGTACTACACATAATAACCGACAAGAAAACTTATTCACCTATGCAAGCATGGTTCTCCTTGCACCCTTTATTGCCTTCCATAATCGAGGTCAAAGTATTGAATCATTTCGATTGGTTTACAAAGGGAAAAGTTCCGGTTTTGGAAGCAATGGAAAAGGATCAGATGGTTCAGTCACAGTTCAGAGGAGGGTCATCTGCAATTGTCGCAAACAATAAAGATAAGCCCGTTATAATTGCAGCAAAACTCCAAGCTCTTAGTCCCAAGTATAATTCCATGATGAATCACATTAGAATCCATCTGCCAGAGGTAATGCAGCTTTATCAAATTTGATCAACTTTGTGAATAGGAGATAAAAATCAGCTTCATATTGTGCAGCTGTTTCCAAGTCTAAGCAAGGTGGTATTCTTGGACGATGATATAGTTGTTCAAACGAATCTTTGACCTCTTTGGGACATTGACTTGAATGGAAAGGTTAACGGGGCAGTAGAAACCTGCAGAGGAGAAGATAAGTTTGTTATGTCCAAGCGGTTGAAGAGCTACTTAAATATTTCTAATCCTTTGATAGTAAACAATTTTGATCCTGATGAATGCGCTTGGGCATATGGCATGAACATATTTGATTTGGAAGCTTGGAGGAAGACCAATATCAGCCTCACATACCATTACTGGCTCCAACTGGTAAGTAACTGCAAATAAATTAATTGCCCTTTTCTGGTTCACAAGTTGAAAGATGGAAGGCTTTATTAAGATGAACGAAATTCAAGAAAATTGGACTTAAATGAGTTTTAACTAAAAAAATGACATTATAATACAGTGCAAGTGGAATGTCATTTGTAAAATGATACACAGAAGTAGTAAATACGATAAGAATAGACTACAATGAATTATGTAGGTGAATTTACTCTTAAGAAGTGGTTTCTCTTAGGAACAAAAAATTTGTTCCGGTTAACATGTTCGTACTCTATTCCATATCATCTTATCCATACATTTGTGTAGGACTAGAAAAATTTACAGATGAAATGATATGAAACAGAGTAGGAACAAATTAACCAAAACAGAGGATTTAATCATTTCTTCTAATAATGCAGAACTTAAAATCAGACTTGAGCTTATGGCAATTAGGAACATTGCCATCTGGTCTAACAGCATTCCACGGTCACGTCCATACTATTGATTGTTTCTGGCATATGTTGGGACTGGGGTACCAGGAAAACACAAGTTTGCCTGTTTGGTTAGCGTTTTCAACATGCAGAGACGGGACGAGACGGAACAGAACAGGACAGAACAGAACAAGAATTGAAGACAGTGAGCTGTTTGGTTGTGGTGGACAGAACAGAGAAAATTGTCTTCGTCCTGAGGACAGAAATGTGTTTGGTTGTAGGGGACAGAACAAAAAACAGTATTAATGACAGAAATACCCCTGTAGTATAATATGAAGAGTAGATGTAATTCATTGATAACTTGTATGTTATTAATAACTTGTAACTTTAATAAAATTTCAGTATGATTATTACTAATAATAATAATAACAATAATAATAATTATAATAATAATGAAAAATTTTGTACCTATTATGACTAGTATATGTTATTGTTATTATTTTTAGTATGATATTTGTTATACAAATGTAATTATGTTATTATAATGAATATTATTATTATTATTATTATTAATTATTGTTGTTATTATTAGTAAGATTTATTATAAATTTTGTAATAACGATAAAAATAATAATTATTAGTATTATTAATTATTGTCATTGCTTTTATTATCAATTATTATATATTATTTTGTAATTATTATTATTATTATTGTAAGTATTATTATTATCATAAATATTATACACAATTAATTATCTTCTTCTCCTTCTCCTTCTCCTTCTTCTTCTTATTATTATTGTTATTTGCATTATTATCATCATCATCATCATTATTATAATAATAATAATTATTATTATTAATATTAGTTTTTCCTATTGTATAATAATTATACAAAATTAATTATCTTCTTCTTCGTATTAAGATTATTATTATAAACATTAGTTAGGACAAAATAATTTAATAAAACATCTAAATATTAATATAATTAATTACATAATAGGTTTAAAGCTTTGACAACCAAGGAGAAAAACATAATAATTGAAAAAAAATCTAAGCATTCATTACTTTAATTACATTGAAGCCTTAAAATTTATTGAGAATGTCCTTAATAATAATTCTCAAAATGACCCCAAGAGCAATTAGTAAAAATGCTTGACTCCATGCCATTTTTTGGTTCAATGTTGCAACAACATTTGGTTCTTTAGATGTTGGTAGTGAAAATTGAAGCGGGATTGGTGAGGGTTCATTGGCGGGAGGAAGAATTTCCACGTTTGTACGACTGCTCCTATTTTGATCCATAGCATAAGCAGTTTCTGCATCAACCAAGGTTTGAAAGCCCTTGAATCTAGCATTTGAACATGACCATTCTCATCAGATCCAATTGTCCTTTCAAAATTTCAAACAAAGCCAGACACTTAATTATATGATCATGATCTATTGACTCCAAATTTGTAAACAAAACTCTCTACAAACAGAAAACAATATAATGATCATAAGCTACATTTGTACACATGTATAGAATAGTGAGATTTGTAACATCAAAATAGAAGAAATGCAACAAACTTCTTTTCGGTTTGATATGGCTGGAATTTTAGAGTAAGTATCAGTACAATTCTACAGTTGGTATGGCTAGAATTCTAAGTATTTGGTTGTTGGAATTTTAATGAGGTGAACACAGACACATATATAAAGTGATCAGAACCCTAATGCAGTAGTAAAAGAATTCCTAATTAAAATATCCAAAATAGAATTGAATCATACTGTAAAGGATTCTTTGTTCTTAAAACAGTTTGTTCCCAACACCCAAGCAATTATGTATGTTGTGGATTCCAGTGACACTATGATAGATTGGTGATAGCCAAGGATGGGTTTCATGCAATTCTGGAGGTATGCAATTCGGGTCATGATGGAGATATATGTGAACAAGAAATTGGCTAAAGTGCTTACTGGTGAGATTAATACTCAGCTTAGGATTCCCACAGCCAATTTAAGATGTACCATTTATGCAATCACTTCAAAAGTCTAATTTTGCAATTAAGTGAGGAAAAGGTGTTGCAAGATGTCTTTGCTTTGCTCAATAAATTGTTGACAAGGGTTTAAACATGTCCATAGTAGTGTTCATGTAACTGAGGCAAGTTTTGGTTTTCCTAAAGTGAAGTGGAGTGAAATACGTCTACCAAAGGAAACCAAAATATATGCTAAAGAGTCCATAAATGCTTCAACCTACCAAAGGATAGCTTTTGATTCCTATACATTACTTATAGAGTTGATTAAGCATATCGTCAAAGAAAGATTTATCATCATTTAAGCATATCATTAATACCATTTATACTAACTAATGTCCCATCTACAATTTAAAGTAATGAATGGAATGTTTAAAGCTAATCTAATAAGGAACTTTATTTATCTTTTCTTGATGACATTCTAATTTATAGATACACATTTGTTGATCATTTGCAGCATCTCACAATGAGGAACCAAATATGGCATTTCAAACACTGAAAATAGCTCTAAAACTTTTACACGTTTCATTCCAACTTGTACATCAACATTTCGATAAGCCTTTTACATTAATTTAGCAAAGCTTCTATCATCTAAAAATATTTCTTGTTTATATTCACGTTCTGTTCATTGTGACACATGCCTATGTAATAAAATTCACAAACTTCCTATTGGTTTCTTGCATTTGTTATATACTAAACGAAAAAGAAAAATAAGGCCTTATGATATGGTATTTTAAGTTTGAAGAATAAGGGAAAGTAAGGATTTATGAGTTAGAATAAAATAAGGATTTACCAGTCTTACATTTTTCTTTACTGGTATTCTGGTAATAAATGGTGTTATCACGTTTAATAGTAAGTCACAACTTTTAAGAGCAAAATTTAATAGAGACAGAAGTGTAGAACTTGTGAGTATTAGATCATTACATGGAAAACCATACGGATCTATCCTATAGCCTGCTAGGCTTGCACCTTCGAATTCAATTTTCGGTACTGCACACTATTTCTAACATTTTAAATTTATATTGACACATTTAAGAATGAGATAAATGAATAAGCAAGCAATATATAAATATAAAATGAACTTCACATCCGTTAAGACCATTTTCTTAGATGTTGAACTATAAAGCTTGAATTCTATGTTCCATGTTAAAAGGTAGATTTGTCTTAATGAGGTTAACAATGTCACATTAGTTTAAGAACTTCTGATTACCCCACATAGTTACCTGGAAAGGTTTTCACTGACAAAAACCTTTTTCTAGGCTTAGATTCTTCAGACATTGTAGAAACCTCCAACAGAACAGTTACCAACATTACTTCAATGTTTCTTACCGATTAGCTGTACCTTAAACAAATCTACAGAAACATAAACTGGTTTTCTTAAAGAAAGTTTAATTTCATGTTAGGACCCAAGAAATTTATTTAATGAGGAACATGCTCGAACTCTTCATCAGTAAACAGTTCAGATTCCTTCAATAGGTACAACACAAAACCAAATACATATTACACAGATCAGCTAAACATAGAGAAATCAGTTTGGTGGGACAGAGCTCAGATTCTATGGGTGTTAAGAGATGAGTCTGTCATGCCTTATGGAGTATTCAGTACGAGGAATTTTCATGACTAAAGTACATTTCAGACATATTTCAATGGCACATTTCAGATATATTACACATTGAACAATGATTACTATTGAATGTCAGTTTACCTTGAATAGTGGCAGCAATCTTAGATGCAGGAGGATTGAGATGAAGGTCAACGTACCTAATAAACCATAAAACCAAACACTGCTGTTATATCTGAGAAATCATAAAATCAAAACACTGCTTATTAGATTATTTTCCCTACTCTCCTAGATTCTTTAATTTCATTTTTCTTCCTTATATCCGATCCAAACACAAAGGTTAGCAAGCATATACAACATATACAAGCTTGATCATATCGTATCCCTTTTCAATGTAGTAGAGAACATGCATATGCAAGCTTGAGCATAAGTTTAAATAATTAATGGTCTATTCACAACATATTCAACCTGCCATGCTCAAATCACGCATTGTTGGCCTTGGCAGTGAAAATGTTATTTTAACAACCTAATTAATTTAATAATATGTTATCCTTATGAGCATGATTTCCAACTTATTCCTTCCATCTCCAATTCCTTTCTTGATCGGTTCATCTGATGGAGCTGACAACTTCACTTAGAGGCTAGTAACTTGAACTATATTTAACTACATGATTAGAGTTCAGTGACCTGCCTATCAATGATTTTGATCCATTTTACCAGATTCCTGCTACTATAAAACTGAATCGATCCCTGATTATGGAACCCCTCAGGATCTCAAATACAAAACCATAAGGATGAACTAGTTAATCAATAATTGCAGTATAAACAGACACACTGGCTATTATAGGCACATGTAAACTAGAGAAATATTTTGTGTAAAGAGGGTACAGATACAAGCTTTGTGAATGAGACGTCTCTCTTATTCGGTATACAGTAGTTCTACGCAAACAACAGAGAAGAAGAAAATCAGACAACAAACAGTTTTAAACGTTGTACGAGAGTGCCGGCAAGAAGGGCACAAATGCAGGAATTTCTCGCAAAGAACAAATCAACATTCTTAAAAGATGGATTAATAAGACACACAGGTTACGGGAGGAGTAAGAAAAGCCGACTTAGCTTGTAAGAAAAGCCGGCTTAGCTTGCTCATGACCATCATCAAACTACTTCGAAAAACCCATTACCTTGTTATCGGTGGAGACGAAGAGAAGAGAAGATTGAGGTGAGAACAGAAGAGAAGATTCTGCAAGAAAAGAAAATGCATTACCGTGTTATCAGCGGAGACGAAGCCGAACGAAGGAGGAGAGGTGTGGTTTTTTTTTTTTTTTGAAATGTCAAGGAAAAACTCCATTAATAATATAAATGAGATAAACAAGGTGGGATAGACTCCCAAAGTGTCAAACAAGAAAAATTGCAACACACTCGAGCAAGTGCATGAGCTCCCACATTTTCTCGGTGAGTAATCCAAACAACACAAATATTAGAGTTACTTTGCAACATTAATTGGCAATACTGAATAATTCCCCCAAATTCTGAAGGATCCTCTTGGTGTGATTTAAGGGCAAGCACGACAAGCTGAGAGTCAGTAAAGATACTCCCCAAGTGTTACATGTTGTAAACTGTCCAAAGAAGAGCCTGTCGAACCGCTAAGGCCTCCGTCATTAACGCTGAATGTAGTCCCTCAAACAATCCAGAAATCGCATGTTGAAAGTGGCTTTCAAGGCTCTCAATGATAAAGCCATACCCCGATGTTTCCATATGCTGAAATCTTGCCCCGTCGACAAAAATATACCATTCATCCAAGCTATCGGTTGCACTTTGTCTTCTTCTAGCAGCTAGAAAACGATTGGCTGTTGGGCTGCGATTCCCGCTAGAGGATAAAAGCTACTGTCTCCGTTTTTGTTCTTGCGCCAAAGTCCATTGATATAGGTGATCCATTGCAAGTTATCAAGTTCCCCTCGCTGTAGGGACTTGAGCTGTCCATAAGCCTTTGTTTCTTCCCTCCCATATCTTCCATGCTATAGTCGCAAATTTGAAAATGTTTGCTCCATTGTTTGCATTCAGTACTTGCAAGAAAAACTCCTTAAAAGAAGGAGCTAGGTTAGCAATAAAAAAGTCACCTAACTCCCACACCTCTCCCGCCCTCTCACACCCCACCAAGCAATGGTTAACATCCTCCACCTCCCCACAGTAGCATTTATCATCCACTTGCACTCCTCTACGAGCTAAGTTTACCTTAGTAGGTATAATGCCTTTAAGAGCTCTCCACATAAAAACCTTTTTGGAGAAGAAGCAATAGTCCATAATTTGCCCCAAAAATCACCCTCTTCTACCTCACCACTTCTACCCAAGGTTTTCAACGCTACATAATAACAAGGCTTTACCGTATACCGCCCTTTGTTATCAAAATGCCAAACCCAACTATCCGCACACTAGCCGCACCGAGTCGGAATTGTAAGGATATCCCTACTATCTCTACGATTAAACATGCCCGTCACCTTTTCCACATCCCACGCCCTCCCATCTCTCCTAAATGGAGATTGGTAATGTTGTTTAGGTTTTAGACGTTACACGAGGCTATTTTGGATTTTTCATAATCTTGTCTGTCAGATAAGAATTTCTGTACCTCAATTTTGAAAGGAACAAAAATTTCTGTCCTTATCCTTTGAGGATGGAACAAAAATAGGTGAAGACAGCAAGCAAACAGGACGAATGACAGAACTTTTACGTTCTTGTCCATTGTCCTCACCCTAACACAGGGTAAGGGAATCTTAGTACAAGAATTTTGATTCTTTTCTTCTTTTTTCTATTATGATAACATATGTATGTATATGAGAAGAGGAAATGATAATAATAAAGAATGCAAAGAGGAAAATTGTTAAATACAGAATGTCAAATGTGAAATATCCTCGGGATGTTCAGGCAACATTCTCTTTTCATAGTAACTCGGCACTATGCTAGGATGCCCCATTTTTTATTTTCTTACTTTTATGTTAAAAAACATATTAGGAAACCTAGCATGAAAATGAATCAACATCTCCAGGGTCCTTGATTGAGAGATTTATCGCTAAATAATACAGCACAGTAACATTGCAAGTCTCATTGGTTGGTTAGTTTAGGCCAGAGAGACAAATTGATTTAAGTGAATCAAGAGAGAACTGTAGCCAATTATGAACTTCAGCAAGCGAGAATGCATCGGATTGGAAGTATTTTTGTACTATTATTGCCACGAAATGCATGGACTAAAACAGCGACAAGTGTGGAAAAAACAACAAACCCACCCTCCCATGTCATCAATGAAAATGTGCTAACCTCAGTTCTTTTTTCCTGTTACATTTGAAATCAAGTCCCTCAGGAACTTGGCAGACTTAGTGATAGGCGAGTTGATGGCCATCAAATTATACAACACATTCTCAACTTCACCAATTGATGGTCGAGTTTTGAAACTGGACACAACTTTTAGCTCTCCTTTATCTTCTTCTTCTTCCACAAGAACAATCCATTTCTCACCGCTTACAACCCCATCTCTCACGCACTTGAACACCACTCCCTTCCTCTTACTCAAAACACCTCTAACCTCCAACCCCATGAACGAATAGATCACTTCAAATGACCTCAAAAATTCACTCAATTCACCAAACTCACTCTCCTCTTCAAATCCCCACCTGGGGTTGAACATCACCACAGGCTTTGGATACAAACTGTCACTAACGATTTTGACAACTGACAGTTGCGAACTCTCCGGAGCCATGAATACTGCTACCTCAGCAGAATTCAAGATTCTGGCATCTCCACCTTTGGCTGCAGAAATATCAACATGGGTAATGTTGTTTAAGGAATGAGATTGGAACACTTCGATTGCCTCGTCTTTCAACTTGGAGCTTGGCCATATGATTGTGATCTTAACTGTTGACCCTTTTCTCTTGATAGGTATGTTTATGAAAACATCAAAAGCGAGTTGAGAGATTGAAGTTGATGAGTCATCGATGAGAGGGATTTCGACTTGAAATTTGGGTTGCTTTAGCTTCTTGAATTTTCCAGCGAGCTTTGGGCTGTTGAGGGGCTTTTCCAAGGTGGTGGCAAGGCAAGTTTTGGCTTGTAAGATGGCTTCATCTTTTGTCGTTGGTGGGTTGGAGTTGGAGGATGACAGAGAAGAGTGGATATGAAGCGAGGGAGTTAAAGGCTTGTGAGTGAAAGAAGAAGAAAAATAAGAATTGTTTGAATAGCAGTAGTGATGGTCTCTAGAGAATAGGAGAGGCGAGATTAAAGTTTGTTTTCGGTTTAAGGGATTTACTGTTTTCCAGGTTCCAACGTTGAATTTGAGAAGATTGGAGGCCATGACCAGGAACAAAGAGACTAGGAAGCTTGACAAGAAGATGGGACGAACATATCACAGGCAAGGGGCGGATAAGATTATATGGCATGACACCCAAACGAATAGTCTGGCTTAGTCAGGCCCACGGTTTATGAAATACAGTCGGTAATTGGCAGTATCCATTAGCTCTCTTTTCTTTTTTAAGGTATTGTGCAAAGGGTTACGATTACTGGCATGTTATTGTCGATGAAATCTCTGCTGCTAAAACGTCTAATAACTGGTTTACCAAAGATCATAGTTATCTGTTAAGAACTCCTACATGGTTATTCCAGAAAGGGAAGATAAAGAGCAAAACTAATCTTCCAACGGGCGCAAACATTTACAAATACGTGAACCTGAGGTAATGGGCAAGCACAGGACGGTAAGAATTTACAGGTGAAAACCAGAAGTAGTTCATAGAAAGAAACAGAGACCCCAATACAGTCAAGTCACCAACCAAATCCAGTTAGATGAATCAGTAAACACAGAAAGAGAGAAGTAACAATTGACTAAATGAATACATTTGCTATGCTCCCCAACTTTAAGCGACTGGTGGGCGAAGCACATGATCTTGTGAAGTATCCACAGCAGCAGGTGGCATGAATTGCCACATTGCAACTCCTGGGTAACCAATAAAAGGAACCAACTTGTTACCAGGTGCTTGGCCTTGGGCAGCAAACGCTGCAGGGATCGCTGGAGGGGGAGGCAAGAAACTAGGTTGTGTGTTCATGGCTTTCAGTTGCTGCTCCAATTTATCTTTCTCCGCCTTTAGCCTCTGCTTCTCATCACGAAGCTCATTCTTCTCAGTCTGCACAGGGCAAACAGCAATTTTAGTACTTTGGTTGCCACAGCTGTCAGTCCCAATTGCACAGTTCAGAATGTCGAACATCACACGAAAGGAGGGCATCACATGTAGAATCATATACATATAAAAAAATACTATCATTGCATTCACATGTTACCGAAAAGAAAAAGAACTTGTAAAGAGAAATTCACCTTCAACTCTTTGATCTTCTCTTGAAGACCTGAATTCAAGTCTTTCAACTTTTGTGCTTCACCTCGTAATTGGGTCACAACTCGAATGGCATCAATCAAAATAGCTGCCTTGTCTGTTTTAGGAGGCCTTCCGTGCTCCAAGACAGAACCCAATTCCATAAACCTAACAACAAAAACAAAGAAAAACGGTAGGAACCTGTCATTTTCTATGATCTAGTTGTTTGGTCCTTTTACTATAAATGTTCACTTTTTTTTTTCGATGGGTGGAGGGATTTGAGAATGTGTGGGGGGTGCAGGAATAAAAGAGAGAGATTAAGAAAGCACTTGTCATTTAGCCTATCTCTCCGCTGCTTCTCCCTACATGCCTTGGAGCTAGAAGCACCAGATGCTTCAGATCTAACCCTGCATCAACAAAAAATGACAAAGATGAAATTCCTACGACAAGTTATTGCTCCTTCAAATCTGATACTTTAATCTTCAAATCAATCAAGGAACAAGAGACACATATTCCACCACTCTATCAACAAAAAAAGAAGATGGAATGAACAGCATACTTGAGATACATGATAAACTTGTATTGCCCTAGAGAATAAGAGGCCAAAGAATTAAAAAAGAGACTTATTCCAATTCGTTACTATCCGCTCAACATCTATTGCTTTGAAGTAAAAAGCCATCGGTCAACAAGAAGCTCGAAACTGTTTAAAAATAAGAGATAAATTATGATTTCATTTCTAGTGTTCCAGCCTCTGAAACCTAGACAACAATTAAATGAAATACCGCCAACAAAACCCTTTCACAGAAAAGGTATGAAAAAGCATAGCAATTCTTAGTCAAGATTAAAGACTTTATACAACAAAAATCAACTTAATGCATCATAAAGCGCTGTAGGAGGACTAGTGAACACATAGTTTTCAACAGAATAAATAAAACTATAAAAGTATACTCAAAGCAAGTAATGTACCTCTTTTTTGAACTGGACTCCTTATGGGTATCAGAATCCCCAAGTGAACCATCAATCTCCACGCTGAAAAGGTTACGTTGCTCAGAAATAGAAAGATAAATCAAGAAAACATAAGAGCAAAAAGGCTCAACCGAAATGATTACATCATGTCATCAGAAATGAAATCCGTTATTGGTGATAAATATAAACATCGCTTATGAAAATATCAAAAGCAAGTCCTTTCTAAAACATCAGAGGAATATGCTTGATTGTCCTCCAAATCTAAGGAAAGCAATAAACTGTAATTAATTTAAAAAGCCCTTGAACATCCTCATTTACGAAAAAAAAGTAAAGAATTAAAGGAAAGGATATCATAACCTACTAGTTCCCAGAAATACACGTTTAAACATAGCCCAGAAAGCTCAGATTCCGGCTAAGAAACTCCAGACACTTAACAATAGCATAAACCATCATAAGAAGAAGCCGAGTACGTAATGGTTAAACCTACTAATAAGAACTCTACAACCATAATTCGAACCATGTGGTCAAAACCCAGGCATGTTCTAGGAGACTAATTCGAGCCAATTTCAGCTAATACCCTTCCGAACTCCATTTTATACACAGAAAGAAAAAAAAAAAAAAAGCAACTGAAAATAAGCCAAATATTCCACCCATCGCAATAGATCATTAACTACTCCAATTATCGGGAAATTGAAACAAGCTCAAAGCAGTAAATCAGCTAAAATAATTCGACTCCATAAACACCCAAATCCCGAACGAAGTAAAACAAAAAAGAAATCCAAATTGGAAAGAAAATTAGATGAGTCTTAAGTATACCCGACATCCGTAGAACGGTTAAGAGGTTGTACGGGCCAAGAGAAGCTAGAAACAGGAACAGAAAAGTTAGGGTCTGGAACAGGTATGTCATCGATCAATCCGTACTCGATCAGCCAATTAGTGTTCTCTGGAGACACCATTTTGGAAGCGCACTTATTGGGTTGTCTTTTGGGGAGGTTGCCGGAAAACTGGATCGATTTTCCGGGTATGAGTGGAGGTGCGTGGCGTGTTCGGCCGAAGAGAAAATTAGGGAGTTACGATTAATAATTTTCCCGGGAAAAGAAAGAAATTGCGTGGAAGACGACTTGGGTCTGCGTTGTGACTTGTAGTTGTCAGAACGGTGGCGAAAATGCGTCGTTATGAAAATCGTCACGTGGGCTTGCTAATTTGGGCCAACTGAATTGATTGATAATCGTACTTCTTAACTCATCTCCATTTTCTACTTAAGTAGCGGAATCAAAGTACACGGAATGCGAGATTTGAGACTGCTTCACCTATCTGTCAATCATAACGCTCTGATAACGCAACGTCTCAATATTTCGTTCTTTTAATTTTATTGTTTCTCCAATATGCTTTAACATAATATCAATCACACAACATGGTTAATTAGATAAGCGTCGAGTTCGTTTGAAAACTGGCTTAAGTTATATTATCAGTAATTATTATTTATGTAGACGTAATCACTTCTCCAAGTAGTGAAATTCCAACTTATTACTCTCATCCTTTTTGTTATGATCCATTTGTTAATAACATTTGTATGTCTGTTTTGATTATATGATAATAAGTGTCTAAAATATAAATCAAATTGAAAAAAATTATATTTTGGAAAAGCATTTAACTATAGTTTTAAATTTAAAGAACTTATGTACCATATTGATAGAAAAATAGTACTTTATGTCTAGAAATTACAATGCTCATTTTCATACCAATAAAATTATTACTATGCATGGAGTGACAATGGGTCAAGTTCGAACTTGGTTAGGCTATTAAACCCAAAATCTACTTACTTACTTAAAACTCAATCTCTATTAGCTCAATTCCCACTTTAAAATGTCAAGTCTTTCCATTCATTTAATGTTTTTAGATAATGTTTCGGTTAGAAAAAGAAAACATTTAATGTTTCTCATAAGCCTTTTCATTCATTTAATGCTTTTAGATAATGTTTCTGTTAAAAAAAGAAAACATTTAATGCTTCTCAAATGCCAAGCATTTAATGCTTCTCAAAAGCATCATAAGTTGGTTTTGCCAAATCTCCATACTTGATTAGTTCTTGGCGAAGCCAATGGTGCAAAGGGTCAAGCAGGTTTTCCCAATTGCAGGAACCATGCAATTCATGCCACTCTATTGATATATTTTCCCTCGGTGATGATGTAGGAGTTGGGAGGCCTTCCCCATCGTTAACTTCTTGTGAAATTCTGAGAAGGAACTCCAGAGATTTGCAGGCACAACGGGCTTTTATCGTTGGTTGAGTAACTAGGTGTGTGTTGATATACAACTCCTTATGGACTTTGATTGTGGAGGAAAGACGTTTCACGGTTGGTGCACAGTTCAAGTACTACAACTTCATGTTTCTTCTAAATGCCCTTTTGATGGCTTGCCAATCTACTTAAGTAATTTTGAATTATGAGAAGAATATTTTTGAATTGAAAATTGTAGTTATATGCATCAATTATATGAAGCATAAAAATTGGTTTGCACAAGCATGCATATATATGAAGCTTAAAAATTTAAAAATTTCCACTTGTATTCTATCCAAAAATGTGAGGTCAATAGGTTACAATAATTTCTTTTACAAGTTATTGTGCAAAACTAACGACATAGGGGAATGCAATATAGGTCCCCTTTTGCCCTATATTTTCAATTGCCTTGTCATATCAATAGTTTCAGATAAGAGATGGTTTTTAGTATCAGAATTTGGCGCCTTTTATCTATGACCTATATATCCTATTATATAAGGGATTATAATCCTTTACAGAAAGGCTTTTTCTTTACAAAAATATCAAAGTTCTTGATTAGAAGGAAAGAAGAGGTGTGGTTAGAGTGTGTTCTTTGTGGTAAGGGAATGAATTTCATTTTACAAAAGATTAATTGGATCAGAATTTCATCTCTATCTCCATTTTTTGTTATGTTCTGCCTTCTTTGTAAAACAAATTTATGTTCTTTTTTCTGTTTTTTTTGTTTATGATTGTCATCTAACTGCTAGAACTATTACTTTCTATTTAGCTTTTCATCTTGCTTCTAGGAATGTTAGTATAATAATGCTTTATAAAAGGTTCCTTCTTTGCAAAAAAGATCAGAAGTTTTGGTTTACAACAAAGGAATATATGCTCTTGTGGTAGAGTGAATTTCATTTGGTAGAAGATTCATTCTAAGTGATGATGTTAGAAATATAGTTTGTATATCTATTGTGAAGATATTAGGTTGTTATATATGTTCTTACTTTGATATAACTATTGAAACTACCTCAGAAGACAATGAATCATGTGCAATCAATATAGAATTCTGCCTGTGGTTTCAAAGAGAAACTAGTGTGGTATGAAGAATGAAGTTAAGAAATCCAATGGTAGAAATTCTTTTCATCTTAAAGAAAATCAGACTTCACTATTGAAGGAAAATGCACCAGGTAATCAAATAGAAAGTATAGCTACTACTGGTGTTTTAGGAGGTACAATGACAATCTTTATGCAAATTTAATAGATCTATATATGATGTACTCTTTGCATTAGTTCTGTTTTACTTAAAGCATGTCCATTTTTGCTCACATTCAACTATAGTGTTATTTTTGTTAGGAGTTCATGGAAATATTATCAGAAAATGTTGTTTACCACTTTCTTCTTCAATTCTTACAAATCAGTACTTTTTGGAAAGAAGAATGTCATCTGTTCAAACTCATTTATAACATAATGGTGTTACACCAATTTTTGAAGCAAATGGAAACCAAGCATATAGTTTAGCCAAG
>JANZLD010000005.1:39649212-39659697 GCA_026413575.1 Erythroxylum carthagenense | reverse complement strand
CATAGATTAGGAGTCAACAAATGCATAATTACTAAAGAAAACGGGCCTAATTTATAGTATAAATTTGGTCCAATCAAGATGTTACTTAGAATTGTAGTTTGGGCCTCATGGCCATCCCAAAATACAAACAAATAGCTAAAAGTATCATAAATCATCATGTTACTAGCCACAAAATGATGAGTTTAATGTTATCCTTCCTGATATGAAAATTGAAGCAGACAGAGAGATAGACCTTTAAATATTTCTTGTGAAGTTTCATTGCACCGGTGCATGCTTTTTTCGCATCCAAATTTCCAGTTATGTCATTTAGAATCTGAAAAGCATCATGAAGAAAGAAAAGGAAACAAGAAATTCCATGAATAGGTAAGCAAAGATCACAAAATATTATATAAACCTTGAGATAATATTCATCAACCTAATGCTTAAGAATTCTCATCTTCTCTCACTAGCACTGCAAATTGTTACTGACTCACAAGTAATATTTAAAATTTTTGTGACCACACTTTTCTTACCACAATCCCGCAATTGTAGGTTATGTTAGGTTACTAGATTCCATCAATAACAAATCTTGAAGAAGTCATGATCTAAGCAATTGTAGGTTATGTTAGATTACTAGATTCCATCAATAACAAATCTTGAAGAAATCATGATCTAAGCAATTGTAGGTTATGTTAGGTTACTAGATTCCATCAATAACAAATCTTGAAGAAATCATGATCTAATCATTAAACGTGCAAAATCATTAAAAAAATGTTGGTGGGGGCTACAAGTTTGGTTTAGTCTTGCTCAAAGATGCACGAAATGAACGATTATGAGCATCAATATTCCCTATGGTTCCCTCCTAATTTATTTGCATTTTAACCAGTGGTCGGCTAGGAGATTGGATCTTCCATGTCAATTCTTTACCTCAAACGAAGACAAAATAAGCAAGTTGGGCTAACTTTCACTGTGCCATGCATGTCTTTTGTTTTTAAGATTTCCATTAGTACCTTTTACTATTTCATGAGTGTCCATTAACTACATACTCTTAAAGAGCACAAAGGATCATCAAAAAACCAACTCATCATACTTGCCTTAACAACATCATCCAGTCCCCGAGCTTCTGTCAGCAGCTTTGAGCTCTTATCTTTCAAGACACTGGCAACAAGGAAAACAGAAATGGGGAGGGGTGCTTCTGAATTTGCTGCCCTAATTTTCTTATTTTCCCTTTCAAATTTCCCATAATGCCGAATAGACATCGCTCTTCCCTTAGATCCCTCAGCCTTTTCGCTCACTGTTTCAGGCTCTTCGTACATCTCGAATAAGTCTGGATCATACTCCAGGGCCCACATCATCTGTTAGAAGTAAATAAAACATATATAACAGAAGCAGTAGATTTTATGTTCGTTATGCAAAAAGGAGAAGATTGACAGTTCAGAAGAGAGACAAGTTGATACTTGTGTAGCTGAACAATCAAAACACTAAATGGAAAACAAATGAAACATCATACAGAAAAAGAATAAAACACAAGGTTATTTACATCTATTAATCAAGAGAAAAAACTTTATTTGTATGTATTATTCATTCTCCACTAATTAATATTCAGTGTGCCTCCATTACAAGATCAACCAAAAGATTACAAGGATTAAGAGAAGCCGGACCATACCTCCCAGAGATAGAGTGAGTCACAAAAAGAAAATTCTCGGCGGAATAGAACCATAAGCATGCGGAAAGCAAATAAGTAGTCACCTCCACCAAGTGCATCTGCAGTCAAAAGTTGTATGGGCATTTTCATTTCGAAGTATGAATTAGTAATGCAAGAGAAAATATAAACAGAGCATTATTTCATGAAGAATATTACCCCCAAAAAGTGAATCAGAGAATTTCATTTATGGAATCATAAAGAGTCATAGTTTAAAACTCTAGTCTTGCAAATGGCATGATTTTGGCAAGTCATGGGTCAAAGAAGCAATTTGATCCTTTAAAGGCAAAATATATCAATTCACCCTTAAGTTTCTCACAAAAATTTTGATAAACTCTTAACATATTCACCTGTATATATTAACCTGTAACCTTAAAATCTATTCATAGAATAGCCTTTATCAAGACATAACCTTGTAATGTATCCCTGAAGGTTTTTCGTGGAGCATAAATAAGCCATTATTATTAGCTTGTTAACTGTGACGCTATTACTAAGTCCTATCTAAATGAAGATTGTTTTCTTGACAGATGTTAAACGTTAAAGATAAACTTATAAATGTTAACCACTGGGAGCTTATTTGATGTTTTTCGAAAACCTTGAGTGTGGATCTATATTTTTAGATACCCTCTACATAGAGGACAAGGACCAAATTCTCCTCCCACATGTTCCCGAACCAGTTCATTCAGAACAGAAACAACATGGGAAACTTCTCAATTACCTCTATCTCTTTTTCATTTTTTTCTGGAAGGGAGGTAAGGGTTGGAAGATTAAAAAAATTGATGAAGCTGCTCCAGTTTATTGAACGTGGAAAGGCTTCGGCATAACTGTATCACTCAACACATAAATGGCTCTACACCGACATTCAAACAGCATACACACTGCAGAAAAAAAAAAGCGAACCAAGTAAAGAACTGTTTATGAAGAGATCAGTGAGTGCAATTAGACACTTCACTTTAAGTACCAGAAGGAAGACCATTTCAGTGCAGAAAACAAATATAGGCAACTTCTTGTTACAATGGTTTGTGCTCATAAACATCCCAAAGCACAGTAAAACTCAGGCTTAAAATCATTGGCTATATTCATAATTTTAAAGCAAACACATCTCTGTTGTTCAATGAGTTCTATCTTAAAATAGAAATCATGAACACTAAGTATGAATTGTTACTCAATTTTGCAACATTAAAAATGACTCAAATACAGAGGGTAATGAAATGTAAATCTAAGGCAATACCTAAATGCTGATGAAGTTTTGGATCAATAACTTGAGTAATTGCAGCCAAATTGCTGAGTTACGTCTCCACACCAACAGAACTTCCAGTGCATCTGAAATTCCCCCTCTTTAAAATTTCAAGCAAGAACAGAACATAAGAAATTGGAAATTAACAGAAAAAAGTGAGGAAATATGGCTATAGAAGCTCCAAAGAGACATTTTAGCTGATCCAGTAGAAAGAAAGGGAATGCCTATCATTAAACTCTAATCAAATACAGGATTGTTAGTTATGATCATAGTATTAATTCCCAAACCATTAGACCTTGAACAAAATAAATGCTTCCAACGAAATAGACAACATGGAACAAATCATAGAAGTAAGCCAAAATACCCAAGGATATTCACTAATGCATGAAAATTTAAATTGAACCAGAAATCCTAATGGGAGGACTGTTAGCCCATTTAAGCATAGACCACAATTAAAATTGAAAAATGAGTTCAAGATGGAAATAAGGTACAAAAATGAATGCATAAATATTGTTGGTATGTAAATAGTTATAACCTATAAACTCACAAGATATAGAAGTTGAAACATCTAAAACCAAATTAATCTCCCTCAAACTTGTTCTCTTCTGTTCACAGATACCAATCAGATAGAAGGCACAAGATAGAGGATATGATGTGGTATGCACAAGTATCATAAAAACTAAGTAAAACAAGAAATTTAAGAAAATGAAAAGAAAGATAAAAAGTCAGAAAAGCAGGACAAAGATACCAATCTGCGCATCAAACGCTCAAAGCACCAAAAAGCATCAGCTTCATCTGCAAGAAGTAATATCATAGGGGAGCAAAGATCACTCATTCCTGCCCAGTAACAATGTGAAAAACCAAATCAAAAAGATATCAAATTGTTGCATGAAATGGGGACATGAACATTAGTACCTTTGCTCATAGAATGAATAAATCAACTCGTGAAAGGAATAAAATTCGATCATTCATACATGTGCATAAATTTCGATATGTTTACATATATGTGTATATATGTAGGCAGATAGTGAGAGGGAAAAGATAACAAATAATTATGTCAATTTTTCGAGCCAACTACAAGTAAAAGCTAAGAAAAAATGTAAAATTGCAGTGATTAAGTGATTTATAATGCTTGTAGGCATAAGCCAACAAGATGTTTGAGGAAAAGGACATCGTTTTCCTTTTATTCGGTTCCAGAATAAACAATAACACATAACGATTTCTCCCTGACAAAGAAAATTGTATATCTCAGTTTAGGATGTAACAGAAGGCCCAAGAATTTCAAGCAGAAGGAACTTGTGATTCTACAAAACAAATCAAAGTGCATAATGAGGAGACACTAGAAAAGTAAGCAAACCCAAAACAAATAAACTTCCAACTAAGGTTTTAAATTTTCTTGCAGCCAAGTGATCACAGTTGCTCAGTTATCTACGTAATAACATATATGGCTTTCTGTCCCATCCTCAAGTAAGATAATTGAATCTTAATAATTTATCCACCTCATCAGTATTCGATGATATTCACATACTCATTGATAATGTAGTACCTTTACACAAAAAAACAAGAGTAAGCATAAGAGTTCAGTAGCAGTTGTCCCAGTACCATAATGGAACAACTAAAGATGCCAATGTATATTTTTAAAGTACTATGATATTATCTATTACCTTATGTAAGTTATTATATGAAGAATGTCATTTATTTATATAAGCAGAATCAAGTACACAACCATACTGCTTAACCAAATCTCGGGCTAAATGAAAAATGTTATATGAAATTGAGAAACCTGAAAGTTTAAAAAAAAAAAGTATCTGTCATTAATCATCTCTAAAACGAAGCATGTTAGTTTAACTATTTACCTTGACAATAGCCAACATCGGTATCAACCCAAGCATAAACAGCTAGAATATCCCAAAGTTTTGACAAATGTTCTTGCTTTTCATAAAATACCAATGTCCTGTCCGTGCGAATGACATCAAGTCCTACCATAATTAACAATCCAGGAAAATATCATTAAAAAGAGAAATTAAATGATATTTCATTACAATGATGCTATTATAGCCACTAAAGAGATGTCTTAAAAAGCCATGATGTGCAGGTACACAACTTCAGAAAAGCAATTATATCTCAGTGAGTTCATCTAATAATAAAACCACAACCTTTCTAACACAAAAAGTTTCTAATCATAAAGAGAGAGAAATAAAGACTGAGAGAAGTTACATTACAAATAAATGAATTAGCCAAAACTAGTGTAACAAGAGGAAATGTAGAAATGAATCAGAAATCATCCATATTGATTGATAATAGCTGGTGTATGAAGGAAATAAAATTCTTTCGCAAAATTATGCGTTATTATAGATATACCGGGCAAAGAAAAAATTGAGATATTATCAACATTTCACACCTATTTGATGTAGGGCTAGCATCCACTGAATTACTTTTTTGTCCAAAGGACCATGACTAGTAAGCTCTTTAACCATTTCTGAACTGGAAGTGTTTATACTTGACTGATTTATGCCATTAGCAGTATCACCATCCATGAAGAAAGTTGGCCCCTTTTCTTGATTTGTTTCTAAAACTACCAATGGCTCATGAATAGGCTGGCCATCCTCAGTAATTACCGGTGCTGTAATAAACCTGCCACTTCCAACAACAGGAAATATTTGGCGGCATTCGTCCTTCCACCTAGCATATTGAACCCTGATGTTGTAACATCGTGTCAAATTTCAAATGTCTTCTAAAATGAAAGAAGTCATCAAATTCTTTAATGTTTCATTTTTCAAGTAAGCATAACACAAATATCTTTCTCAACATCAAGATAACTCAACTTCAAGAAGAAAATATATGTTAGTAATTTTCCTGTTGGCATGCGATATAGAGATCAAAAAGTATATGCCAATGGACAATTAGCCATTCTACATTCTCAAATCCAAAAGTACAGGGTCCAATGAAAATATTTTAAGTAATCATGCTTATAGACGTTATAAATGTGAAGCCATAGGAACATTTTTGTCTTTCTCCATCTTTTATCAGCAAGATCTCATTAATGAAATGTAAAGCATTTGAAGCCAGCTACGTTCTATGCTGACGTATCTGTTCTCTTTCATCAAATGTACTCTTAAGCTCATAACAACCAAGCAAAAACTCCCAGACTTCTCCTCTAATTGATGGATGGATCCCCTAAATGAACACATAACCAAGGATAGAATGAAACAGCATAAGAAATGGGGAAAGGAAAACTGAGAATTGATCTTTCAGATTGGTTGAATGATCTGGATCCAGGAGATGCACTTACCCCACGTTGGACTCGACCCAGGGTCTTGCCTATGTCCAGGTATCCATCTGGACTAAATGAAGACTGCCATTTTCTAACACTTAGAGTTTTCCCAGCCTGAAGTAGCACATTGTTAAGAGAGGAGGCTGCAGTTATTCCATCAACATGCAATCCCATGAAGGTTTATGCAAGAATAAAGAGCATACAGTTGTCTGACGATTAATGTTGGTGTGAGCCGGGTGTCTAAGTCCGCATGTACTAGAGAAAAGGAGAAACTTTCTTTCTCTTTTTTATACTCTATTGACCGAATCTCATCGTTAACAACAAATGCTAAAGAAGATGAAGCCTGGTCGTAAGTGCAGTCTTAAATAAATTTATCTCAACTTTCCTTGTTCTAAATTAACTAGGCCCAACTGATTGCTATACAGTACAGGTACATAAAAAATTTTCAACTTTTCAGTCACATCTTCAATCAAAATGCAGAAATGAAAACCTTTTGCAATGATCCCAATGAGAAGAGTTGGCATTCGACAAGGAACAAGTTCATTTGAAATGTTAATATAAATATTAAACATAAGTTTTTATTTACAATAAAACGATGCTCAAAACAACAACAACAAAAATAACATTGATTTCCAAAAATATCCAAATGGGTGCTCCAAATTATCCATCAAATTACAAAACATAGATCCAAATTGAGAAAATTTTTATTCCGCGAAAAATGATGCAAACTTTCACCAAGAAACCCACACCTTGATTTTGAATCTGGTTTTGGGAACATTCGTGCACTCAGGCCGGACCTGGTAGTACGAATCCGCAGGCTCTCCAGCGCTCCACATTTAACGAGAAAAATACCTCCTTTTGACTTCTTTCAATAAAAACAAACAAAAAGATGAAAAGGAATGCTTAAAGTTTCAAAAGACAGGTAAATTGAAAAGGATTCAAAGGCTTTTGGTTTTTCCCTTCGATAACAACAGGGAAAACAGAATGGAAAATTAGAACGCCTTTTTTCTTTTTATCAATACTTCATTTTATTAATAGTTATTTAATGTTTTTACTGCACTTTTCTTTTCTGCTGAGTTTTTTAAAATAATAAATATTTAAAATAATTTTAATTTTTGGTTTTAATTTTTATTTCTTTTAATTAATTTAGTTTAAATTGAATTAAATTATTATCTTAAAATATATATAATTAATTTATATATAATATTTTAACAATCATAGTAAATTTTATATTTTCAACAAAAATAAATAATTTAAGTTTTATTAAACCTCTTATAATTTGTATGTTACATCTTTTTTAAAAAAATTTATCTCCATTTCAGAGTACCAAACTTATCTGTAAATTATTTTTCAGTGTTCTTATGTTTTTATTAAATTTATCAAATAATTGTAAATATTATTTTTACCTTTTACCATCCACTTGTTTTTAAAAGCTAAGTATGCAAATCTTGAACACTTCTCATCGCTGTAAAATTTTATCTTTTTCAGGTGATCACTAAATTTTCTTTTTATGTTTAAGGACTCCTATTCTAACTGAATTCGTGAATATTTCATGAGACTCGCCTTTTTGTAGTTTTTGGTAGGAATGAAAAGAAGGTGAGGTCATGATTTTCCGTAGGAATGGATAGAAGATGGGATCGACAATAAGGATAGCAATAGGTTAGGCTACATTTGGGGTTCACCGGTCCAAGGTGGGCTTGGTGGGCAAGCCTGATTAAATTTCTTTAAAAATAGAATATCATCCTTAATTTATCTATTTTCTATGAAAGTATCTTGATTGTCACTAATGAAAGAATTAACAACCTTCTTTAATCCTATAGCCATCAATTTTGCAATGATTTTATAAAAGAAATTTATGTGAGAAATAGGTCTTTAATCACTTAATGATGCTAGATTCGTCAACTTAAGAATCGAGCATATAAATGTTTTAGTAATCTCCTTCAAAAGCTTAACAGTTCTAAAGAACTCATGAATAGCTTCCAAGATCATTTTGCTAATTACATCTTAAGACTTTTGAAAGAAAAACAATTTAAGCCATTAGGTCCAGGGACTTTTAATCTATCTAACATGAAAATAGTGTCAACAATTTATTTATCTTTAATTGGTGCAATTAAAGAAGCAGTTATCTGTTTAGGAATTTTCTTAGAAATGAAGTTGATTAATAATGGTTTAGATGAATCAAAAGCTATGGAAGTTCCTAGCAGATTGGAAAAAAAAGTTTGTAGCTTCAAAAAGAATTGAGTTATGACATTGTAAAATAGTAACATCACTTGAAATAATTGAACAAATTTTGTTTCTATTCTTCCTTGCTAGCATAGAATTAAAATAGAACTTAGTACATTGATCACCATCCTTAAGCCATGCAATCCTAGATCTCTTCATGATAAGATAAAAATGATTATGAATAACCTAAAAACAATTATCCAACAGACCTTTTTCCTTACTCTAGACTTGCAATATCCGAATTTGAAACCAACAGATTTTGAACATTAGGCAACCTTACCTTAGCAACTTCCGCTGTATTTAGTTTATTGGTGCATATAGTTTTACTTAGATGATTAAGCTCCCCCTCAAGTGCTTTAAGTTTATGAACACAACAGTACTATTTAGATCCATATACTGACATCTCAACACCTCTCCTGTAAGCCTCTAAGAAACCATTCTGATGGGCTAAGAAGTTGAATTTGAATGGATGAAGCCTTGGTGAGTAGGAGAGAAAACCATATAACCTAATGGGTACATGCTCAAAGAATAAGAAAGCTGTCAGGGAACTTAGATAATATAAGAGCCTTATCAAGTTTTTTTTTCCTTGATAAACCAATCAACACCTTGCTTATTGTTCCATATATAAAAATGCCCTTCAGGTTTAAAATTAGTAACCCTCAGATGATTAACACAATTGAAGAATTCATGTATATATTTCCTGAGACAACATTTACCTTAGGCTTTTGTTCTAATGAAGGTGGAGCTAAAGTCTTCACAGATAACCTAAGACAAGTTACAATTTATTCCCAAATCCCTAAGATTGTTCCATAAATTATTCCTTTGGAATGCAAAATTGCTAGCATAAACTATTATAACTAAGATGAATACTTTCTCAATTTAAAGGAGATCTTTAACTGCATCATTTGATCAGAAATCCTTAAAACCTCCATTTCAATTATCTCTGAGATATAACAGATGATAATTCTGCCAATGATGCGGTGAGAGTGATTAGGGAAAAAACTCCAGTGCTTCCCCAAAATGTCAAGATTTTTAATATTATTCAATTTTATTTTTGTTTCCAAAAGACTACGTAAAAGCGGGTTTTATTTAAAGAAAAAATCCTCTAATATTATTGTTTTGGAGGCTTATTTAAACCGTTTACATTCCACACTATAATGAACATTTAATGTTTTTCACCTTTATAGCTAGAGCCTTTGCTCCTATGGGACTTTCTTCTACTAGTTACAACCTGGAAAGACTCCTTATCAGTTTGAGAAGAAGTTTGTAATTCATTATTAAGTCCTCTATGATCATTTTCATTCTAGACTTTAGAAGTGAGTATAGTAACAACCTTTTTAAGGTCATCCTTATTAGATAAAAAAAGCTTTTTCTACTGGCTTAGAAGAATCAGTTCTGTTAGGGGTACTAAATGTTTCATTAAGAATCACATTATGCTCCACATAACCATTTTTCGGAGAATTATCAACAAATTCAGACACTAAATCAGAATTAGGAACATTCTAGTGAGAATTAGGATTTGGAGCTAGAATATCTTCATTATGAGAGTGATCAATTGAATCCTTATCAGATTTCCCAGAGCTTGGAATAATTTCAATAGAAATTGTAACACCATTCTCTACAAAAGAATCTAATTGATAAGTTATGAGAAGATCTTCTTACACAAATTCCTCATAATTGCTAGTTAAGAAGGCTCTGCCTATGGGCTTCCAAATCTTTTAGGTTTCTTATCGTGAGGTCTCCAAGCATATGTTATTTTTACTTTATCCTCTACTAGCATCATATTGTCATTAAATCTCATTATAGCAACTTCATTAGGTAAGTCTACGAGTGCCTCTATTGCTATACATATTCTTGCAAAGTTGATCCTTTTAGTCTCAATAATGACTTGATCAAGACATAAAGATCTTCCAATTAAATTGGCAAGGTAGTTGAGACCTTCAATGGTCCCAAATCAACACTAATAAATGCCATAAATGCAGTAGGAACCATAAATAACAACATTAATGCCATAAAAACTTACCAATCAAAGATCAATCCACAAAACCACCGTAAACCCTAAAATCCTTT
>JANZLD010000005.1:39633817-39645053 GCA_026413575.1 Erythroxylum carthagenense | reverse complement strand
ATGAATAAATGCATATGCAATAAGCCTGTTCCTCTATAATTAGAGGCCAGTAACATGCTCAGTCAGTGAATGCAATGGAATCCTATCAGTCTGTCCCAATTATCAAAATACCCTCGCTGACAGTAACGGAATGTTACAAAATGGCTTCAATATGCTTTTTTAATAAAAACTTGGCCTTTAACTAGAACCATGGTTTATAATGTTGTCTTAGAGTTCTTTACCTGTAGGAAATTGCCTGGAAAAATTAATAGAAACTTCACCGTCTTGATACCTAAAGGAAGGGAATTGACTTTCTTTTGTTGATTATAGACCAATAGCTTGCTCCAACTCATTTTATAAAATAATTTCTAAGATTATTACTGATAGATTGAAGAGGGTTTAATTAATTATGATGAAACATAAGGAGCCTATACTTCTAATAGGTCAATGGGTGACAACATCTTATCAATGCAGGAATTCATAAATAGTGATGATAGAGGAAGGGGTTAGGGGTTGTATTTTGAAGATTGTAAGAAAAGCCTTTGACAATGTTAATTGGCAATTTCTGGTTAACATAATGAGCGTAATGGCTTTTCCTAAAATTTTTATATAATAGATATATCAATGTTTTGCAACCGCATCTTTTAGTGTACTTATAAATGGAGAGGCTTCAAGAAATTTTAAAAGTAGCAAAGGCATTAGGAAAGGAGAACTTGTCTTTCCTTACCTATTCTCTCTTGTTATGGAGGTATTTAATATAACACTTAAGAAAGTGGTAGAAAAAAAAAGTAGTTCAAATTTTACTCTAAATGTAAAAGGCTAGGCATAACAAATTTGGTGCTTGTTGATAACCTATTACTATCATATAGAGCTAACAAAGTTTATGTATCTGCTTTAATGACAATAATTAGGATGTTTTCTAGGATGTATGAACGTGAGGTGAACTCAAGCAAAAGCTCATTCTATATATCTAATAAAGCAACAGAGAAGAAGCAATGATACTCTCTACCACAGGTTAAAGTAGGAATGAATTGCCAATCACATATCTTAAAATATCAATTTCTTCTTCTAAGTTTACTTATAGAGATTACAAAACTCTCATAAATAAGATTCGGGTAAGAATTTTAGGATAGAGTGTTAAAGCTTTGTCTTTAGCTAGTAAGGCTTAACTACTTTTCACTATTCTCAATGCTATCTTTTTACATTAGGCAACTTATATGACTCTTTGTAAGGAAGTCATCAAAATAATTGATAGCAATTCAAGAAGTTTCTATGATCTAGGTATAGAACAGGAAAGACACTGTACTCCTATTAAATGGTTTGATGTCTATGCCTTGAAGATATATGGTGGATTGAATATTTTTCCTTTGGAACTATGTAATCTAGTCATGCTTACAAAGAGGTTATGGATGATTATTAAGGATAAATAATCTTTATAGGTTAAATGGATAAATGATTATTACATTAAAAGGAGGAGCTGATAGAAGATTGCCATACTTGAGAATACATTTATTGTAAACTAAAACAATCTTCAAACTAGAGGAGCTGATAGAAGATTGTCATACCTGAGAATGCATTTATTGTAACCAAAACAATCTTCAAACTAAGAAGTGAAGCCAGGACATAAATCACTAGAGTGTTAGGAAATGGTGTCAACACATTCTTTTGATATGATAGATGGTTAGTTGTTAGATTATATGAAGACATTGATAAGCTTAATTCAATTAGGGACATTATCAGGGAACACCAATCTGTTGCTAACGCTTTTGCACACAAAGTTAAAATTTTGTTAATAATTAAGGACTGTAGCTTGCATAATCAAATCAAAATTACTGAGCTTAAGGAAATTAAGGTGGATCTCATCTTTTGGACACTATCTAAGAATGGTAAATTTACTAATGTGTCTTATAGAAGGATCTTTCAAGAATAGGGAAATATAGTACCATGGTACAATCTAGTTTGGTGTAAGTATATGCTTCCTAGAGCTTTAGTAATCATGTAGAGAGCCATCAAGAATAGATTGCCTACAATTGATAGGTTGAAAAAATATATGGCAATACTAAATAGACGTGCATTATACAAATAGGAGAAAGAAAATATACTTCCCTTATTCTTTAAATGTCAATTTACTCAATCATTTGGAAGGAAATTACAAGGAAATGCTTGTTAGAAAACCCATAAGAGGAATAGGATTAGGATGTGATTTGGTGCTCGAAATTATACATGCATAATAAAGCAAAACAAAGGTGTTTTTTTATTACTTTTTCATTTCTAGTACAAGCCTTATAGGATAAAACAAATATGGGAATATTCAAAGGCACTGAGAGGCAACATCAAAGGTTATTTAGAGAGCTATTTAAGGCAATTAAGTTACAAATTGTGACAATTGGTGACAAAATTTAGATAAATTACAATCTTATCACAATGTGGAACTAATGTTTGTTTTGTGTACTTGTAAGTCTGATTCATGATGTAATATTTTTTAGATGTCTTATTGGCTCGTTCTAGATGATAAGCTAGTTTATGCTTGTAAAACCATGACATTGCCTTTCATAATTTAATTTAACTCACAATTTTTCAAAAACCAAAAAATTTATTTATTGTTAACCTCAACTTGTATATTCATATCTAAAATCATCATATCATATTAATCAAATTAACATACATTTAGATACAAGTTATCCTACAACTACCTTTTAGAAGCCAGTATTAATATAAATCAAATTAATAATTATTTTGAAATCAAAAGCATAAAATTTGTGACCATCTATGTTTTTCTATGTTAATATTTCTTTAAATCAAATCCGATTAACTGTAACTTTAATTTTACATTATAGTTTTAAATTTGAGATGATATTTGCTGTTAGAAATGTCTCAATCAAAATATTACAACCAATAATCATTATCTTTGGATCAACCATATGCTTGTGTGTGGAAAAATAGTCGTAATTAACTGCTTTTGAAAAATTTTCCCATCTCTTGCAACCAATAGAATGGGTAACTGACATTCTATTCCAATGATGGTTATGATGAGATGGAAGTTGGAATTAAACTAAGTTTCCTCTCAACACTTGATGTTTGGTGGTTATTAGTTCCAAGTCAACTTTTATTCTTTAATGAGCTTCATCACCAAGGTTATAAATTAAGTTGCTTCATAAGAAGTTGATTAATTATTACAATCAAATGAAATTATGAAGTGAAAGCTAGTGTATTATTATTATTAAGAAAAAACTCTTCAAACTCTATAATATTTAAACACAATATTTTAAAAATCAAACCGGACATCGAATCGATCAAATAAAAGGTTTAAGATTTAGAGGTTTAACCGGTATTAAAACCGCTATAAAATTATTATATAATAAATCATCATCAGCATCATCATCATCACCACACCCAATCTGAAATCCCGCAATAAAGCGAAGTTTAAGGAGGTCTGATAGTATGCAGCTTTACCCCTAGATAGTAGAGAGGCTGTTTCCAATCGACTTACATACAGATGTGGCAATAAAAGAGTGATACAGGTTAAAGAGTAAAAAAGTAAAATTGGCATGCTAAATAATTATGTAAATAAAATTACAATAAATACATAAATAAATAAATAATAAATAAAATATAACTCAACTTTTAGAAATAAAATATATTTTAAAACTAAAATATAACGAAATATATTATCTCTTTATCTGTACAAAAGCACCAATACTCAGATGATAAGAGAATAATAAAGCATTAAAGAATAAGTAAAAATAAGAATAAAAATTATATGAATAAATAAAAATATGGTATAAAATAAAATACTTTATTTAAATAAAATACACTAATAATGTCTATTAATATACAACAAACTAATAATAAATATAATAATTTAAACTAAGATTAAATCTAACATAAATTTAATAATAATAATAATAATAATAATAATAATAATAATAATAATTGTATTTCTATATTATCACTTGTTTAAAACTCATAAAAGTTGAAATATGTTTAAAGAAAGTTAATAGAAATGACCCTAACTTTATTCTAACTTCTTTTTTAATATCCTTTAAATATACTCTTTATAGTTTAAATAAAATTTTTTTATCACATTCTTAAATTATTTTAAGTAAATTTACTTATATATACTAATTAATAACTTAATTTATTAAACAAATTAAAGATAAAAATATTAATTATTTTTAACAATAATAATTTTAAAATTTTCATTTAAAATATAAAGAGCTAAATAAAGAGCCTAAATTTTGACAAATATATTTATTAATGAGATTTACAAATTTTAGCATTTTTAAGGATAAAATAGTAATTCATTTTTAAAATAATAATTTAAAACAAAATTTTAATTAAAATATGAAGAAATAAATAATATAATATAATTTTTGAAAATTATAATTTGTTAATAAATTGTTCTCAAATATCCTATATTGTAATAAAATGTAAAAAAAATTGACACAAAAAAAAAACATGGATTGGTGTGCGTGGAGGAGGTAGGGAGAAGATTGTTTTTTGAGGTAGGTTTCATATTTTTATTTTTTAGTTGCCCATGATGTGTTTTACGAAGGACCTAATTATAGGAACCAGGCTAATCTCTGCTCGAGTTATGTAAGTTTTTTGTGAGAGACAAAGCTTTGATTCCAAGTTTTAAACAGATGCATACGTAAAGGCGATTCGAACCCGCTAGTTTACTTAAACCAAAAGAGCTTCTTATCAATCCATTTGCGCTTTTAAATTAAGTAGCTTTCATATTTTAAAAACATACCGGTCTCACGTTCTCCAAAAGGTGGCTCGCTGAGTTATTAACGTGTTTTTGGTAAATTTATTATTAACTAGCTAGTTTTTACTAAGAAAGATTATAAATACAAATTAGACTAAAAATTAAGTTGATTTATGTTTATTTTAGTCGACTCGACGGGTCTCGTGTGAGTTTTAAAGCATTCTTTAAGTCACTAATTGCCTGTCTGAACTTTAAAATATCTTAATTACTAGTCAATTTTAAAAGGCAAAGTAACTAGAAAATAACAAATCAGCTGGCCAGAAAAGAGCAAACATTATAATGCTTAGTTTGTACTTGAAATTATATTTTATTGAAACCCAACGGGTTGAGTGGGGTGTTCGTTTCGCGTTGAAAATGTGATGGCGTCGCGAGGAAAATGACAGCCAAACTTTCACACCCTCGACTGAAAGATTTTAAATTAAAAAATATATATACGAGAATAGAATGTACATAAATGAAGCAAAGCTAATCCAAGCTGGAAAGTTTTCGTGTCATGATCTGTAGTTATGGTTCTTGAAGCTATCATTTTATGCAAGATCGAATTCGGTGAGGAGAAAATTGAAAAATCACACATGACTGTAAATTTTCTTGGTGAAGAAAATTGGACTTCAAAGGCAAATGGAAGGCCAGCTACATATAGCGAGGTAGTGGTCCATACATACAGCTTTCGCTCCGACATAAGAATCCATATATGTACGAAATTGCGAATCCTGTTGCATAATTTGGAGGTGAATTACCTACCCTAGAAACAGCAGAAAAACAGACACATTCTTTTCATCATGCATATGCCAGACATCATTTTACCGCATGATACTTGCAAGCCATGTTGAACAAGCTGATTAAAACCATAATTGAAGTGTTGGGACTTTTATTACCCCAGAAAAGCTGAAGATTAATTAGTCTAATCGTTGGAAGGCATGTTAAAGCCTGATCTCATATGAATAACACAGGTCGGACGATAGAACATCCAGCTAGACAGGAATACATGAGTTACCTGAACGAATTTTTAAAACTTTACATGGTCCTCATGATTATGATTTCTTTCCCTGATAAATTCAGGCCAGATACAGCCCATATATCTCAAATGTTGCAGGTTGTACAAGCAGGATAGGACTTTATGTCTAATGCAGGCTACATCCGTGTCGTGCTCATCTCCTACATGCAACACGTATTTGGCACAGGTGAGTGGTCCTTTTGTGAGAGAGTGAGAAAAGGGGTAGTAAAGTGGAATCAACCAAGAAAGTTCACTACCATGGACACAGGAACAAAGCACAGACCACTTTGCTTTAGTTCTATGGTGTCATTTTCACACCCAAGAAAACCCAAATTACCTGTTTCACGTCCCTTGCATAAAGCACTGCTCTTCCCCTATAACGACAAAGCCAAACTCATGTTACGTATAAGAAACAGTGAGCTAAAAGACAGTCTAAGAATTGATCATCAAAACTGCCAAAGTAAAGGTATCGAACAGATGTTTTAACTTACTTGAGAGGCGCACACTTCAACTTTTTGCCTTGTATTCTTTTTGAACTGGACGTTCACATCATAAACCTATTCCCAGCAGCCAAAGTTTAAAGTTAAAGGAGCATACTATTGCCAAGAAACTGTTCTTTCCAGGAACATAAGCTGTTGGAAAAAAGCTAAGGAATAGCTTTTGGGAATATTGGTTCGTAACTTACATATACTTGAACAACCCTTTGTAAATTATATTTATAACATGAGCAGCTGACATAATGTTAATACTGAGGGAAAAAAAAAATCTGATAATCAGTGAAAAATTCAGACCATGGGGCTATTTGCGGGAGAACTAGCAGTATCCTCCAAAGCATCATCAACCATAGCTTCTTTGGTTTGCCTTTTCTTGAAACTCAACCTGCTGTTATAACTTTTCTGATTAGTAGATAACAACCCAATAGCTGGCTTGCTTTCTAAGGACTTCTTCCCAACCAAAGAAGCAGCATCCGAGACTTCTGGAAAAGTTTCTTCATCAAAAATGGAAGAATCATGGTTGTCCTGGTTGTGGTTGGCAAAAAAATCCTCCAAGTACATAGTCCAACTGCTCTCTTCAGAAGCATGACATGTTCTTTCACTAGAGGATGAAGAAAGACAAAGAGATTTGTTCATGGAATTTGTTGAGGATAACTCAATGTATAAAGCAAGATGAAGGAGAATATGTAAGGAAAACCGATCTTTTTTTAATGTATTTTGCTGGCTAGTTCTTAAGGAACCCAAGTGAACAACTATATATGGAAGAGAGTAGCGGCAGCATTAGAAAGACTGGGAATTAAAGACAAACTAGGTGAGTTGGAATATAATGAAAATAGTTTTGAGATGTGACATATCTTAATGAAAATAGTTAATTTCTACGTTATACGTACTTGAAATAAATATTTTTTAAAAATCGAGATACAACATAAAGAATTTTGACTAAAATAATTTATAAAATATAGATATAGTATAAAATTTCATTTTAGTAAGTGAATATCTTTTAAAATTAAATTTTGTTCGTTCTTTAGTATATAAAATTTAAAATTTGTAACTCCACCTGACATTTATCTGGAGTAAATGCACTTACAGATTATTAACTCAATATTAATCAATAAAATTTTAAAAATACTATATTATATTGCACAACTTCACCGCACACATGATCATGGGCATGAGATTCTTTAATTGCGGCCTACTAGGTTGCAATTTAATAATGCGTAAAGTTTAACAAGCGCGAGAACATATACTAAAGCCCTTAAGCTTTATATGTTTTCTTTTATGGTTGTGGTTATTATTACAATCAATATATGAATTATAGTTTTTTTTAATTGGTGTGAGCAGATTAGCTCTCGCCGTTCATTTTAATTTAGGAATCGCTACTTTTAATACTACATTTATAGTTAGCCTTTCATTTCTTTTAGAGGATATATCTGAGATTTATTTACCGAAGTTAGTCATGTAATATACTTTTGTATTTTCTCCTTTTCATTCAAACAAAATTTGTCATTCGAAGGTTATTCCAAAGTGGAGATCAAATTAAGCATCCTGTCTTCATCAGTCATTAAACAATATTCATCGAGACCCATGATCGGATGGGATGATTCGTTGATGTTGTTGACTTGAAGGTGAACAAATATAAAATATAACATTATAAAACATTTTTGATTAGAATACAAATAGATAGTAAGGATCTATGAGTCTATGATTTTGTCTCTTCTGTTGCCAATTTTTCATTAGCATACTTCCCATAGATGACCCCTGTAAATTTTTTATTTAAATTCGCAAGGACTTTGTTCTTTGATGTGATCAAGATTGTACAGCTCAGTGGATGTTTGGTAATCACAATTGCATTTTAATAAGAAGTTAACTAATTAGAATCTTTGAACTCAAATCCAAAGCTTGCTGCTCACTGTTTCAGTCAAGGCATTAATAGGCAAGCTAAATCATCCTTTCTTGAGTGAAACAAAACAGAATCGAAAGTGGGTTTTAACTAGTGGAACATGCACGTTTTTGTTCTCCAGTTGATACGTAAGAGATATGTTTCAATCGACGAATTTAACGACAGGAAAAATATCCATTCAAGATCCAAGTATAGAACGGTTAGAATGTAAAACATACCAAGGAACGGACGACACCTCTTTCCATAACAATTACTTTAGCTGAATCATGAAGAATCGCATTTTGTCTCCTTTGTAGGAGTTCATTTGCATAAGACAATTAGCGAAGGGCCATGTCTGTCTAGTGTCCATTCATGACCAGACCTTTGCCACGTTATAACTAAGACATGATAAGGTACTGTCATTTCCATTCTCATCTTTCTGTCGCTTAGCTACTTTCATCTATGCCCTCAGCCAAACGTGCATGTGTAGAACCATTTTTCTGTCGCACAAAGAATTGGATGGCTTCAAATCATAAGTTCTTTGACCTTAATTACATAGTACGAATATCCCTAACATTTCATCATTGAGGTAGAAGATATTGTGAGATCTCGTTTTGTTCAAACAAACCATTTTATGTTCCAAGAAGAGCTTAACCTACAGGCCGTCCATTGAATTTCTAAAATTGCTAATTCAATCAATAGATCTAGTCAGCTACACATTTTTCAAGCATAGGGTATCATGTTTTGATTAATGGTCTCAACTCAAGTAGACAAATCCTAAGCAATTACTTTTAGGCTTTAATTATAATGCAATACCGCAGTTATTATTGACGCAGATACAACTTCAGACCCGTACCATTTACCTTTAGTCCGCGGCACGTGTCTACAACAATCCTTAATAAACGTTAGCTTTAAAGCCAACATTTGTGGGTGGTTAGCCAATGTAATAGAAATACCCTTACAATTATACTCGTGTTTGTTTGTTTGTTTGTTTGTTGAGTATAACTGAAATAAATAAAAGTGATAGATGGATTATTGAAAAGCAATTAATCGAACATGTAGGAGTGAAATCGACCTCTTGTTAGTGCCGTCCAATACAGCATGATTCTCAAGAAAATTATCCCTAACTTCAGGTCAAAAGATTTGTTTTTCTATGGGTCAGACATATAAACTAATCATGATTATGGTCACAGTTAGATAAATGATTCTTTATGCTCAATTATAAATACGTGAAGATGCATAAAGTAAAGCATCAATTTCGTCATATTTCGATAATTCTTATGCATTCTAGAGGAGGAATAATGATCATAATCAGTAATCTTTATCATTTAGTGGAGGCTACGAGTTGTATATGCATCTCCTCCGCGTTGTAGATACAGTTGTTGTATCGCATAAAATAGAAATTAAATATGAAGAAAGGATTTATGTGTATCTGTGCATCCTTTCATATATACAGCAAGGGTGCTTATACAAGTTGACTAGTTTTAAGTAGTGAAGGTGGAGGTCCACAGCTGGGAAAGAAATAATGGATCAGATGTCAATAGTATTGAAATGTTAAAGTTATAAGATAGACCTATAGGAAATCAGAAAACAAAGATATGATAGGATTAGAAAAAAATTGTTGCTAGGGTTCATTGACCCCAAATTTTGAGAGTGTAGAAAGCATTTTATGTTCCCAAAAGTTTATATCGTGAGAGATATGAAGTCTTGGAGATAGGGGATCCCAATATTCATATACCCTTTGTGTTCTATGTCATACTCAAGAAAACAATATAAGCGTGCTCTTGGTTTTAGTTTGGTGTACTCATGAGATTGTAAAAGAACAAAACATGTAAAACTAAAAACTTAGAGACTAATAATTAAGAGCATGATTAAATAAGCGCTCATAGGGAGAGATGTTACCTATGACAAGAGAAGAAATATGATTGATAGTGTAGACAGTAGTAAGAATGACTTCATCTCAAAAGGTTTTGGGACACAAAAAGGAAATAAGGAGTGCTCAAAAAATATTAAAAATATGTATATGTTTGCATTTGGTCTAACCATTTTCTTGAAATGTATTTAGGCAAGATTTTTGAATGATAGTCCCTTATTGAGCAAAGAAGTAGGTGAGATTTGTATCTTTGTATTTCTATGAAGTATTAGCTAAATCTGTATATAGTGAGAAAAATCATCAATAAAGATTACATAGTTTCTCAAACCACCCATAGTTTCACTAGTGAATTAGATCAAAAGATGATAAAGAAGTATATTCATTAATAGAAAAGGGTAAAGCATGACATTTACAAAGTTAACAACAGACACAATCAAAATTTTCAATATTAATGAAGTCTAAAAAACTACTAGAGATTAAAGATCCTAACCTAGCAGTAGAGGGATGATAACAAGAGTGCCCAGAATGAGAATTAACAGCACCAATAACAAACTTGGATGGAAGATTTAGATAATTAAGCTTAAATTACTATCCAATCTTACACTTTTTCCTATAGATTTTTACCCATCTATGGATTTTGCATAATGCAACTATGACTTGAAAAAGATATGTCAACACCAAATTCACATAATTTTCCAATAGAAATAATATTCAATGAGAGTTTGGGAATAAGAAAAGTTTAAGGTAAAAGTAATTTGGATGTGTAAATAGCACCTACATGTTGAAAATGCATAGTAAAGTTATTAATTATATGAATAAAGACAGGATAGAGGAAGATATAAAATCAGAGTTTGGTTAGAGTTGGTTGGAGAAGAGCATGAAGATCTTTTAAGGAGAATTTAGGATAGTTGCTTTCTTATAAGCCCTCAGTGGTAGTATTAGTAGAAGCAGGCTAAAAGAACTTAGAAGAATTACCTTGTCCATAGTTCTATCTGAGTCGTTTCCTACATTGAAAGATATTATGCATAGACTTTTTACAGTAACTGCAAGATCCTTTATAAAACTTTTTACCAGAGTTGTGAGAAGTTTAAGGAGAGAAATTATAAGTTGTAAGAACAACATCAATAGATGGGATGGACTTTTCCATGTAGAGTGTGTTAAGGTAACTTTAATGTTGGACCCCGATCCTTAAGTGGCAATTTAGAGATATGAAATGAATTCAATGAGTGTTTTCGGATATGAATTATGT
>JANZLD010000005.1:39619175-39633717 GCA_026413575.1 Erythroxylum carthagenense | reverse complement strand
GTTTCCAATGCAAACGCTTTCTTTGATATTTGTTCACGGATGTCGGAAATTGATTTCGATTCGATTTGATCCGATGTTTACTTCGTTTCGATTTGCTTCCGCTTTGTGTTATTCGATTCGCCTTCGGATTTGATTTATCCGATTCGTAATTTGATTCGTATATGATTTTGCTTACGCGTTATGTTCCTTTTTTTCGATTTTGCTTTCGTTTTGTATCCGTTTTCGGGTTGGGGCGCCGGTCTCTGGATCGGGTCCCAACATTTAGTCTATGATGAGCTCCTTAATTACAATTTCGAGATTAGGAAGACATCCTCGATAAAAAAAAAGAGTTGTGAATGAGTTTGAACTCATCTTTGAGTCATCAGTAAATGCCAAATATGTTGACGATTATGAAAATGGGCATAGATAGTTGTAGCATTAGGATTGGGCTAGATGGAATCGCCAAATACTATTTGATTTTAAAGTTCTTGTAATTTAGACATGTAACTATGGATTCTCTATCTACATTCGATGAAGTCTACTATATAACTAAAATCAATTAATATAGAGCAACAATTTTTGGAAAGATTATATACCTATTACATTGTCTTAAAGCATCGAAAATTAAGTTTGATCACTTTAGCACATGTATTTTAAAACCACATTAAGATTTGATAATTCATTCCATCCTAAGGTGCCAATCATTCTGTGAATTTATCAATGTCTTCCTCTTTCTTTTAGGTTGGTTTGGTTTTTTTTTTTCTATTATCAAAACATCACAAGAGTCGTCCTTTAAGAAAATTGCACATTTTCTCAGGCCATAGATCATAGTTAAAACTATCAAAGATGATATTGATAGGGTTGGGAATGTATCGAGGAAGTTTATTGGTAGTTATAGTGAAAGAAAACAATAAAAAGGGAGAAAACCTATTTAAAGAGTTGGAATTTGATTATTCTAACCTCAACATGGGATTCAAATTGTTGAAAAACTTTAGAAACTAATTTAGTTTACAAGAGAACCAGAACAAAAGGGGTCAAATAGGGTTGTTAAAGTGTTGTTTAAGCCTTTTTTTAAACGAATCAAACCGATGAATCTGAACTAAATGCTAACACTTGGACAAAAAAGACATTCACGTGTGGTAACTGGTATAATAATTATATGACAATAATTAGTGTTGACGTACTACTTATGACGATAACGTGACACTAATTGTGATGCTTTTAATTACATGTTAGTGATTTATCTAAGGAGTGCCTTTCATTTTGCTATAAATGATATCATTTTGATATAAGCTAAATAATGTCATTTAAACTATCTTCTTCCTCCTAATGATTTTAGCAAGTTTTTTTTTAGTGTAGCGACTTTCAATGGTGTATAAGAGCATATGAGGTAGTTTTTGGTGGTGATGCGTGGTTGTGATCTACTTGAGCAGAAGAATAGTTTGGTATATGAAAAATTATAGTTGGAGAAAATTAAAGAACCTAAAATGTTAGGATTGAAAGGAAGCCCAATAATTCTTGACTCTTTTTTACAAAAGAGGCTCTAATACTATATAACAATAGAGAGCAAAGAAAGAATAATAAAAGTAATTTTACATGTCTTTTCATATACACCACAAGAGTATATCTACAAGTTGAGTGGTTCTATGTAAGGAAACAAAATCAAGGTAATATTACATGATAATTATATACATTACACTAAAATAAAAAAGAGTTGAAGTTGAGTTCTTAAGAGTGTGTTAATAAAATACCCTAACCTATTTGCCACCATATTCAAAAGGAAAGAACACATGATACAAATTGAGTGTAGTCTATTTAAGGTGAGGTAATCGAATGTTTGAGGTTTTATACTTTAAAGTAGTTATAGTCCATAGAAGATGTTAAGCCTTTGGATTAGCATAATCTTGATAGATGAGATGTGGGTTATAAGGAAATCTTATTATAAACTATGGGAGTGAAATCTTTCTAAGTATGTATAATTCAATTCCAAATACTCCGAAGTTTATTATAAAAATTACTATCCTCTTGATAAGATTTAATACAAAATCAACATTGAAAGAATTCATTAAATAATAAATGAATATAAGTAAATTCTATTAAAGTTTAAGCTAATATAATGTACAAAAGTTGCCATATTTAATTATAGTTGTCAAAATTAACAATTATGATATTACAATTTAAAAAATTAGGCAAATAAACTTTGGGTTTGTTTGTTTTCTTTTTCTTTTTCTTTTTCTATTTTTATTTCAAATTTAGTAAAAAAGCTTGGTTGTTTAATTTTTTGATTTTTGATTTTTGGTTTTAGTTTCTTCTAAATTCTAAAAATTATGGAAATCATAAAAATGATTTTTTGTTTTTTTATGCCTTTTTTTTTCATAATCTAATTTACTATCAACTAAATATATATTATTTAATTATCTAATATATTAATTTAATAATAATTATGAATAGTTTCATTTAATATTGTATAATTAATTAATTAAAAGTAATTATTAATAAATATAATTAAATTTAAAATATCTTCAAAATATATAAAATAAAATTTGATTTAATAATTAAAATATATTAAAAATAAATATTAACTTACAAATAAAAGTTTAATTTCAAAAATATTTATTTTAATAAAAGAATATAATATATTAATAAATTGTTAATAAATATTATATAAGAGATTAAAATAGATTTATTTAATTAAAAATAATTTATCTGTAAATTTTACCTAATATGTAATTATTATCAGGGATAAAAATAAAATTACATTTATATTGATAACTAAATAAGTTTTTTATTTAAAAAAAGAAATTGAAAACATAAAACAAAAATTAAAAAGACAGGAGTGAAACCATTGTCCCTAAATGTATACAAATTAAGCAGCGAAGATCCTCGCATTTTCCATGTTTAGATTACCAATATTTCTAAACATTCGGCTATAAAAATGAAAATCTGCATTGCTTTTTCTCTTTTTTTTTTGAAATTTCATATATTTTCGACTTCCACTGTACCGCTGGTGCTGTGATCTATTTTTCCTGTTAAGGCCTCAACCATCTGTTTTTCATGTGAATGGCAATCGCTCCACAATTTAATGCTGAATTACAGGCCAATATTTCCCTCTTACAGTAGCAGTCTGCTGTTTAAATTAATGCCAGTTTCTAGTGATAAGATCAGAGTGTCTCTGACCTATATTGGCTTTCAAATCTGATTATAGATTTGTATATAAGATGCGTGGAAAGCAACTGGTAGTAAATGCGAAGGTCATTATTTCCTCCCAAAAAGAAATAGACGAAAGAAGGGTCAGCATTAAAAGGGCACGTGTTTATCTACCATGGTTAAAGTGTCCATTAATCAGTTAAGTACACTGCATGCAAGAAGTGTTTGAAATCTGTCAGCAAGTTTAAGAACTTTGGCACAAGCCAACCAAAGTAAGCAATCACATGCATTCTGGTCTTCATAATCCAAATATGAAAGTTCCTTTTCATACGTATTAACCTTCCAAATATAGCAGTGTTCGGTACAATTCCACCAAATTAAAAGAACTGAAAAGAGTATTATTATAAGCTGCAGAGCGCATGAAGCTAATTAAAAAATGTTATCAAGGCTGGAAAGTGAAGTCTCCCTAGGAAAAAAGCACAGCCTTAATTAAATATGCGTTTAAGATTGGTCCTTTGCTTACATTGCATTTCTTTCCGCCAAGTATTATATGAGTCCACAAGGTAAATCTACATAAAGTATATTTCGTTAAAGGAAAGCCCATGGCACCAAGAATTAGGCCAAGACTCGATCATAACCTGCACGTTCTAGTTAGGAATTGAGCAACATCAGAAACCATATATGGTCACATATATATACACATAGGGAACCTAGGTAGTGAAATAGACATGTTATTGTACAAGAACCCCAGAAACGTTGAGTGAAGTAGATTTGTAACTGTTAGGGCCCAGCAAGAGTAGCTTCAGAGCAAGCTGCACATGTTATACCTTTCTATTCCTGTGAATAATCTATTGAGTAGTGATAGATCGGAAAACTACCTTTATAATTTTTGCAGAATAGAGTACCGGACCATCTTTTTTCCTGAAGAGGCTGTAGTACATGAAACAGTGGTCAGTAGTTGCTGCAAATTCAACGCGCTGTAGCTCTTCTAAGTGGTCCTGTAATTCTCAGTTTTGCCATGATACTCCTGGGTCCTGTGTGTGGCATATCCCTTCAGATTTTCCCAATAGTTTTTCTTGCCTATATGTTTATTTCAAGTTTTCTCAAACCAAACTCATACTCTCGTATAGTATCATGTATATTTCTTGTATTCTCCGTAAGAGCTTGTGATGAGCTTCACTGTCAAGTTTTCGGGACGCAGATGGACAAGCTCATCAAAGTATATAATCATTATGATAGTGAGATCTATGGTAAATTCATTGGACCATTTGCTTGGCTTTCGTGAAGAGTAATCATTTACGTACCTACAACCATTGAATAACTCTGTTCCTGATCGTGCATCCTATATATGGTCCCGAACACGTTTTTGGAAGAATTTATGTATTATATTTACGGAATTTCAGGTTTTTGGCAATGTAAAATCAATGGTGTGCACGAACACGCAAACTGGTGGGGGAGAGTAACGGGTTAAAGCATTTAAGAATTAAATAAATTATCTACAACACTATTTGAAATCAGAATTACTAACAAAAATTTGAGAGCAAGTTTAACTAATCTAAAATAACTAATTTAAGTAGGGTTAATTTATAAAATAGGTTAATCGTCTTTTAGTAAGTTTATTTTCAACATAACATAAGATGTTCTTGGTAAAGTAGATAGCTAGAGAGACCAAAAAAAAAAAAAACTGAATTCACTCCATTGTTTTAAAGAAACTTAATTATTTCAATGGCAGATGATAAAGCATATTATCATGAATGAGAGTTTGGATAAGGTATTATGATTCAGTAACTAAAACCACGTCTTATTATTATTGATGTTTTGTCAAACCATGGTAAAACACAATGATTAACATACCAAGTGATGTAAAGTTTATCTTTGAGGGCTTTGTGTGAAGGAGTGTGTGGTCTAAATGCGCCACTTGATATCTGGATTTGTGGTACGAGCTTTCGGCGTCTATGTCTGTATTGTGTGGACTCTGGTCTGGGTAACTTCTTCCAGCGCTACAAAATCAAATGTAGGAGTTTTGTCCAGTGTCTTACTTTTGACAATCAAGTTAACAAGAGACAGAAAGAAAAGATTTATTATATTTTTAATGCAGATTGAAAAGTGACATAATACTTCAAAGCATTAATATTTATATAATGATTTAGAAAGGTTGGAAATTGCGCCTCTGCCACTATCTTGTACGTTCAGTGGTATAGAATTTTCTTTCGTTCCAAGCCCAAAATAAATATTTACTTTGTATCGTTAGCCCCTACATTTTTTTTAAGATAAAAGAATTCATTAAAAAGTCTTGAAAGGCGGCCTAATTTAGATTTATAAGGCTGAGTTAGCAAATATAAGAAAAAAGATGAGTAAAATTGCAGCCTATCATCTATACAGCTGCTAGAAGTGAAAATGGCTAGTTTACTCTAGGCTCCATCCTTATGCAACTTCGAACAAAGAATGATATGAGCTAACCAATGAAAATTCAAATTTGAATTACTAGGGATAGATAAAATTAGTTGCAACCTACTAGTAAATGAATGGAATTTGGAAGTCCAACTTCTAATTTTTCTTATTATCAATTCAAATGTCTATTGACAATCCATATATGAGACTCTCATTTGTGAAGTAATGACCCCTAGGTAGGTAAATGGTGGAGCCTTAGTTGCCAATCCTGAAATTCTAAGTTGACTTTATAATATAGGCAATGGAAGTAATAACAACTCACAAAATATCAACTGATCACCTGCGAATGCTAGATGAGTTATTCATAAGTTCCTACACTTATGAAACTTCAACATATTCTTAATACTTGGGTGCTTGAGGATGATGTTTGTTAAAACTTGAATACAAATGGTAAAGAGATAACTCAGATAAGGTAAAGGAGGGTCACTTTATATAGTGCCTTTAGGACTCTAAAAACTATTTAAAGCTTCACTATTAATGAGAACATTAAATGAGGTAGTTAAGATATATAAGTTTATCTAAGTTATGAAAAGAGCTAGAAACCCAATTATTAGTACAACATTTTTGGAGATAATTCTTAGACAATTCTTAGATAAGCATAATTTTATCCCATTTAATTCTTCCCTTAATGAAAGCAGCTTATGATTGACATAAAAAGGAAAATAGAATGTGTTTGAATTTGAGGATTGATGCTTAGAGATTATCTTGTGAAATGTGTTATAATAAGATATTGGCCTATATTATTTCAAGGATAAGGGATTAGAAGTCTGAGTTTTATCCCAAGATAATAGCAACTTGGAGGTAGAGAATAATTAAAAAATGCTTCCTAAACATATGTTTTAATAGAGTCCCAAGACTTTGGTAAAAGTAGGCATTAAAATCATTAAAGCTTAGGGCCATGTCAGGGTTAAGATTGAACAAACCTATTCAATATAAAGCCTTGGGTAAAAGTAGTCATTTGAATAATCTAGACATATTTGTTGACATTAAGATTGAATATAACCTCTTTAATGTCTTTCATGGTGAAAGGCCTAGTGAGAAACTCAGCTTGTCACCAATTCAACATTCTAGGAATAATTGATTTGATTAATGAATTTAGTGAGGAATTACTTATGTAAGAACCCAAAATACTTTGGTAATAAGTCCTAGTATGGGAAAAATTTCTCCTTGATTAATAAGGATCACATCTTCATCATTTCTAAAATTTGAGATTCTGCAGTGATTTTTTCTAGCAAGAATTAATCTACAAAAGTAATTCGTATTGCAATCCCCTTCCTTAAGCCACATAACCCTTGAATTTTGTACTAGCATAAATTTACAACTTTCCAAAGTCTTATTATAAGTATAAAAAGGCTTTTTCCTACTTAAGCTTCAAAGATATATTTGCATGACAATCATAAAGCTTTATGTGACATTGCAAAATTGTATCTAACATATTTAAGTGCTTTCTCAATGTTAGTTTGCATTTTTAATTTTTGATTTTTAAGCTCCTATTTAATTCTCATGAGTTTCCTATGAAATTTCTAATATGCATAGCCATGAGCGTCCAATATCAAACCCTCATTTAGTGCATTATGGAATCCATTAGCATTATATGAAAAGATTAAAGAACATGCTTGTTGAGGTTAAGATTGAATATAACCTCTTCAATGTCTTTCATGGTGAAAGGCCTAGTGAGAAACTCAGCTTGTCACTAGTTTAACATTCTAGGAACAATGGATTTGATTAACGAATTTAGTGAAGAGTTACTTATGTAAGAACCAAAAATATATTGATAATAATTCCTAGTATGGGAAAAAATTTCTCCTTGATTAATAAGGATCACATCTTCATAATTTCTAAAATTTGAGATTCTGTAGTGATTTCTTCTAATAAGAATTAATTTATGAAAGTAATTCGTATTGCAATCCCCTTCTTTAAGCCACATCACCCTTGAATTTTGTAATGGCATAAATTTACAACTTTCCAAAGCATTATTATAAGTATAAAAGGCTTTTTCTTACTTAAGCTTCAAAGATATATTTGCATGACAATCATAAAGCTTTATGTGACATTGCAAAATTGTATCTAACATATTTAAGTTCTTTCTCAATGCTAGTTTGCATTTTCAATTTTAGATTTTTAAACTCTTATTTAATTCTCATGAGTTTCCTATGAAACTTATAATATACGTAGCCATGAGCATCCAATCTCAAACCCTCATTTAGTGCATTATAGAATCTATTAGTATTACATGAAAAAATTAAAGAACATGCTTGTTAAGGTTAAGATTGAATATAACCTCTTCAATGTCTTTCATGGTGAAATTCCTAGTGAGAAACTCAGCTTGTCACCAATTCAAGCTTCCATATGATCCATGATCTATCATGTTTGTTACACCAAGTTAAGAAACAATCATTAGATTTAAAGTTTATCACTTTTAAGTTGGTAAGATAAAATCTCAATTTCTTGCATTGTTTTGTTAGGACATCTTGCTCCTTATATTCTAATGCAAATATAGTGCTATTAAATTCCCTAAGAAGATTTAATAGTTCCATTATAAGTATCTTAAACAACAATAACTCATTCCATAAGGATGGTTTTTTAAAGGAAAATTTTAAGGCTTACGTAAATGTGACTAGGATGTCCTTTATATCTATTAGCATATGAATATAATGGGAGGAGGTAGAAAATCGAATGACCTTAATGCTATTAGGATCATAAGCTCCCACAGTTCTCTTAAGATTATGTTTATCATGATTGGTTAAGAATATACACTTATTCTTAAACAACCATAGATTGGTAGATTTTCATTCCTCAACTTAGTCTTTATAAGGCCAAACATAATTCAGTTTTATTTATCTAACATAATTTGAAACCATATTCTATTTTTTTGGGTCATTAAGCCCCTTAACATTATAATAAAAGTAAATCATTAGTTAATTGGAAGAGTTAGAGATCTAGCTCTTGGTTTTGTTGAAGTAAACCACTTGTTAATATAGGAATCACATAAAATATACAAGATACACAAGAAGTGGGGTTAAGTTGTGTAAACTTCTTGAGAATGTTAATCTTTTGATATTTCTTGAAAATCTTTTCAACTATCAAATGAGTACCAAAGATACTTTACTAAAATTGATAATTATCGAAAGCGCAATTTCTTTTTATCTACTCATCTAACAACAAGAAAAATTAAAGTGTAAGGGTTAGAGAATAGTCTCTGCAATTTTTTACTAGTTTACCCCAAACTTTGGGCTACGTCTAGTCCTCAGAGTTTATCTAAGATTTCACTATACTTTTCAACTTTACAAGTATTCTTTCTCCCCTTTTAAAGCCTCTTTAGGTCTCTTACACAAAGTATTCTTCCTGGTATCTTAGCCTCTCCATGCTCTAGCCTTTTCTTTCTCTCTCTAAGAAAGATACTGTGAGCTTTTTGTTATAGTAGTATTCGCTCTCTTTTTTTGCACTTTGAATACATAATTTTTTCTAAGTAAGAAAAAGTTCAAGTTCTAGTCTTTTTAGTCTTCAATTAGGACTAGTATTTATAGCCTAAATCTCTAATTGTCTTCTTAAAAACTTCTTCTTGATTCTTCTGGTAACCGTTATTTAGTTGAGTTTTGTAACTAACTCCAACTAACTAACTGTCTAACATTCTAGAATGTCTTCTTCTTTGCATCGTCTAATTTTGTCACTTCGTCTATGCTTTGCTTCGTCTATGTTTTTGCTTTGTCTATTTTTTTCTTCGTCTATGTTTTGCTTTAGTGATACTTACATTTTTTTACACACTTAACAAACTTATCAAAACAGTTCATATATTTCTAAGATTATTATTATTTGATTGTCACCAAAATTAATACAATTGAAGTCTTCTTGCCTTAATAATCTCCCCCTTTTTGATGATAACAAATAATCATAATTTTAGAAAGATAACATAAAATTCAGATGAATAAACGAATATTATTCAGAAGAAAGATGAGACAACAGAACATACGAAATGCAAATGTATATATGAAATAAAAAGATACAAAAGAAAATTTCTACTTTTCTTTCTTCTCTTCTTGTTCTTCCCATATACTTTCTATCTTATTCTCTTCTCTTCTCTTCCTCCCCTATTTGTTATTAATCAAAAAGTTTCAATGAAGACGCTTCAAAATTTCAGAGAACATATGTTGCATATCACTGCGGATCATCTTGAGGTCTTGTTCAATAATAACCCGAAGATAAGCTACTTTCTCATAAAGGTCACCCACTGAGTCACTCAGGTCATCAACCTTATTATAAATTTCTTTAATTGCTTTTACTAAAGCTTCCTGAACTTCCTTCTGTGTGTGAATGGCTTCCTCTAAAACAATAGTAGCATCTTATTGTGTCTCACTAGGTGGATGGAAGTTTTTAGCAACAGATGGTTCTGAAGGTAAAACATCTAAATCTATGATTTTGATTGTGGGAGGTTTGAAAGTTTGTTTTCCTTTTGGGAGATCAAGATCATCAGGTCTAGGTAGTTTAGGAACTGGTTGTCCAAGAAGGTGTATCACTTCTTTAACTAATGGTATGAAACTTAAAGGTCTAAAATGCATGATTCAATGCACAAGAGTCTCTAAGTTGAATTTGACACCTTCAACCGTGATAGTTTTGTACTATTCTTTTGTCACCTTTCCAACTACCTTGAAATTTGTATCTATGGTGGAAACTCCAAATTGACTTCCTGATGGTTTTGAGATATGATGTGAAATATAGATACCTCTAGGTTGAGCTGCATTGCATGCATTATCTATGTTCTTCATAGCTACTTGAATCTTATCTTCTGTAAGATCATCTTCATTTCCTTCAGGAAACAACTTATTTATCACTTTTTCTTCATTTCGCACAAGATTTGAAAATCTTGGTTGTATATCTGGCACAATTTTGATCAATGTTCTGTTTGTAATCGAATAAATTGTTTATCGATCCTTTGACATCTTCATTGGATATGGTTCTGTCTTTTCATCTCGCAGAATACCATATAGTCTTCTCTCTTCATGATTTAAAAGATGTATTGATTTATCATTGACCAGTATTGGTTCGACTTATACCTTGACTAACTTTGTCGAAGGTTCCCTTATAATAACTGAGGTTTTGTTTCGAACAGGTACCGATTTTTCTATAGCCTTCATTTTCAAATCCTTCTTGCTGATAGGTTGAGAAGAATTATGACGTGCCAATTGGTGTTCAACTGTCTTTGTCTTTTGTTGAACATCAGATGAAGAATTCTTTTTTTGACTTGACTTCTTTTGTTCTTCTGTTAGTTTAGACGAAAGTTGTTGTTGAGGCTTCTTCCTCTCAAACACTAACTTCCTCTTTATTTCCGTCTCTTTAGATGATTTTGCTGATTGACTTTGCAAAATTGAGACCATTGATCTAGTAGCCTGATGTGCTTTCTCTGGCTTTTCAAAGTCTTCACCAAGAGTCAAACGGTTCTGTTTCCTCCGTTCTTGTTGTCATAAGGTCAATAGTCTTGGTGACCTTCTTGATTGTTTAGATTTTTCTGAATGAAGTGTCTCTCTCTTTCTCTTCAATGACACTTGTTATGTTGATTATTGAGCCTGGCTTTCTTTTCTCTGTGAAATCGTCTTGGCTTTTATTGCAACATCTGACGATTTCTTCTCAGTCTGTTCTTCTATAGCTGTTTTCCCTCTAGGTTGAGGTTTGTCTTTCTTGCAGGTTCAATACATTCACTCCTGTTGCGTCTTACTATATGCTCCCCCTCAGACCTTACTTTGGGTGTGGAGCCAGTATTCGCCTTGTCTTCAAACTTTAATCCTATTTTGCTAACAGTGGTAGCATTAATAACGCTTTTCGTATCTGTCTTCATCTGGTTTCCTCTGTCGAGGAGGATTCCAACATCTCTAAAAATCCTTGTTAACAGCATACCCTACGGTAAATAGCTAAAATCTCTCTTTGGCTTCATCATGTACTTCAAAATTAAGTGCAGAAGATTAATAGGTTGATGATTGAGTAGATGAAATAAACATTATTCATCGATCGTTGTCACAACATGCTTCAAACCTGATCTTGGTAGAATACAATGAACAACTAGAGAATTTAGAACCCTAGCCTTCGGAACAAGAGTTGACGCTTTCTTGTCTTATGGGTCACTACTTCCATATAGTTGTCAATTGATGTGCGCCTTCTCTACATTACCTTGAGTCATCCATTTTGTATTATGAGATAGCTTTGCTACAACACTTGGACACTCACTAACTTTCTCGATTAGATCCAGTGTCACTATAACCGACAATCTATCTACCATTGATACTAAGGTGTCGTCTACTACCTTTGCATTCTTCCAAAACTCATATAACTCATTCAGATAGACTGTTTCACACACTTTAAAGAAAATTTTGCACCAAACTGCTTCAATTTTTGGTTCAATGTCCATCTAATTTTCCTTTAAGCAGATGAAATCAACATGTCTCCCATAGATAATAGATTGCTCCATTTATGATCTATAACAAAAAAAGTTACTGTTTACTTGAAAACTTACGACTTTTATCTTCTTCTATTGTGAATCATCTGGGTCATGACGCGTCAGACGAGTGGTCATTCAACATTATCATATTCAAGTTCCGCCTGATTTCTTTGAATCTATCTTCACTCAAAGGTTTAGTGAAGATATCTGCCTATTGATGATTTGTCTCAACAAATTGTAGACTGATGATTTTCCTCTATACATAGTCTCATAGAAAATGATGTCTAACTTCAATATGCTTTGCCCTCAAGTGTTGTATTGGATTCTTCGATAGATTGATAGCACTTGTGTTGTCACAGAAGATTAGAATATGTTCTTCTTGTATGGAATAATCTTCTAACTGATACTTAATCCTTAACGTTTGCGAACAACAGCTTACAACTGACATATATTCAGCTTCTGTAGTAGATAGAGCAATATAACTTTGCCTTTTGCTTGACCAAGAAACTAGATTATGACTAAGGAAGTGACAACCTCCACTTGTACTCTTCCTATCAATCCTATCTCCAGCATAATCAGCATCATAGTAGCCAATTAACCTGAAATCTTTACCTTTCTCATACATTAAGCAAAGATCAGTAGAACCTGACAAGTATCTCAAAATTCTTTTAACATCAATATAATGAGATTCTCTAAGATATGCTTGAAATCTTGGACACAAACAAACACTAAATAATATATTAGGTTTGCTTGCTGTAAGGTAAAGTAAAGATCCAATAATACCTCTTAAAAGAGTTTGATTAACCTTCTTACCTGCTTCATCCTTAGATAAAAGGTTTGAAGGATGCATAGAAGTTGACATAGGTTTTAACTTCTCTATTTTATATTTAACCAACGGTTATTTGATATATTTATATTGATGAATAAAAATCTTTTCTTTGGTTTGCTTAATTTGTAAACCAAGGAAGAATTTTAATTCACCCAATAGTTATTTCAAATTCATTTTTCATTAGATTCTCAAAACTGGAACATAGCATCTTAGAAGTTGCAGCAAAAATAATATCATCAACATAAATCTTTACTAAGATGAAATCATTTTAATACATCTTCTAAATAGAGTCTCATCTACCTGACCTCTACTAAATCCATTTTCAATCAAAATGAACTTAAACGATCATACCAAGCACGAGGTGCTTGTTTCAATCCATACAAAACTTTATGAAGTCTATAGATATAATCTGGTTTATTAGAATCTTCAAAACTAGGAGGTTGCTTTACATAAACTTCTTCATCTATAAAACCATTCAAAAAGGCACTTTTTACATCCATTTGAAATAGTTTTATATAATGAAAAACAACATAAGCAAGCAAAATCCTAATAGCTTCTAATCTAGCTACAGGAGCATAGGTTTCATTGTAGTCTATTCCTTCTTGTTGATTACAGCCTTGAGCTACTAATCTTGCTTTGTTACAACTTACTCTACCTGATTTGTCTAGTTTATTTTTAAAAACCCATCTGGTTCTTATGGTTGACTTATTGGAGGGTCTAGGAACTAAAGACCAAACTTTGTTCCTTGAAAATTAATTTAACTCTTCTTGCATGGCTAAAATCTAAGCTTCATCCTAAAGAGCTTCATCAATTTTCTTAGGTTCTAATTCAAAAATAAAAGCTACATTTGCTTCTCTTCTAAATTTAGACCTAGTTCTCACACCTTTTGAAGTTTCGTCCATAATCAGGTTTTCTGGGTGAGAGGACTTGTACTTGTAGTCTTTTTTAAGACTAAGGTTTTCAGGAATATCTTCTACTTTATCAAGAGGAGCATCTTATGGTGACACGTCTATGTTATCAACTAAGGGAGCAGATAGAGTTTCATTGTCAGAATCATTTCTTCTATCTGGTTGTGAATCATCATCAAACTTGACATGTATAGATTCTTCGACCGATTTAGAAACAAGATTATAAACTCTATAAGCTTTAGAAGACAACGAATATCTTAGAAAAATTCCTAAATGGATCTTAGAATCAAATTTATCCAGTATTTCTTTTGTATTCAATATAGTACATTTGCAACCAAACGGATGAAAGTAAGAGATATTTGGCTTACTTCCTTTCCATAACTCATATGGTGTTTTATTTAAAAGAGGTCACAAAAGTATTCTATTTTGAATATAACAAGCTGTATTTTCAGGTTCTATCCAGAAATACTTAGGAAGATTCATTTCACATAGTATAGTTCTTGTCATTTCCTGAATCATCCTGTTCTTTCTTTCTACAACTCCATTCTGTTGTGGAGTTCTAGGAGCAAAGAAATTATGGAAAATTTCATTCTCTTCAAAAAACAATTTGAATTTTTCATTTTCAAATTCACCATCATGATCACTTCTAATTCCAGCAATAGAAACTCCTTTTTCATTTTGTAACTTTTTGGAAAGAGCTTTAAAGAACTTAAAAGATTCATTTTTATGTGATAAAAATAATATCCAACAAAATCTAGTGAAGTCATCAACAATTACGAGACCATACTTCTTTCTGCCAAG